>VXBB01013013.1:2964-25256 GCA_013399915.1 Illadopsis cleaveri
GGAGGGATCCCTGGAAGCCGTGATGTCCCACCTCATGCATGCCCACAAAAGCATTACCACCCTTCAGGGAGAAGACATCATTTTCCTTGCCACAGACATTAACCTGCCGGGGGCAGTGGACTGGGTGATGATGCAGTCGTGCTTCGGTCACCACTTCATGCTGGTGCTGAAGAAGCAGGAGAAGTGTGAAGGGCACCAGCAGTTTTTTGCCACCGTGCTGCTCATCGGCACCCGCAAGCAGGCCGAGAACTTTCAGTACCGACTGGAGCTGCACGGCAGCTGCCACAGGCTGACCTGGGAGGCCTCTCCCTGCTCCATCCACGACGGCGTGGCCGTGGCCATCCGCAGCAGCAACTGCCTGGTCTTTGACACGGCCACTGCACACCTGTTTGCTGACAACGGGAACCTGGGCATCAATGTGACCATCTCCACGTGCTGCCCGTGACGCGGGGCTGGCGGGGCTCGGCTCTCTGCAGGTCGTGCTGCACCAGGGTTTGGTTTCGGTTCCCGTTTCTTACGCTGTTCAACTGTGTCATCCTGTGTGCTGAGGTTTCTGACTAGCCAACGGTTGTAACTTGGGGCAGAAGAGGAACAAGAGTGGTGCTGTAAGTAACATGAGCGGGAGAAGGTCTTTTAAAATTCCTGGGTGCCTTAGGAGGATTACACACACAGAGTTACCTTTTATAATTTAATTATATTTTATGTAAAGAGTGCTTCCATTAGGTATGTGGCTTAAGAGGCTCCTGTTTGGAGCACACCTAAAAGCCCTTTGAGCAGCAGTACAGACTCCCTCTGTCACTGGTGAGCCTTTAATAAAAGGCTTTAGTATCACAAGAGGGTTTGATTTGGAAGAGACTATCATCTGTTCCAATCCTTCTGCCATGGCAGGGACACCTTCCACTATCCCAGGTGCTCCAAGCCCTGTCCAGCCTGGCCTTGGACACTTCCAGGGATCCACAGGCAGCCACAGCTTCTCTGGGCAACCTGTGCAGGGCCTCCCCAGCCTCACAGGAAACAATTTCTTCCCAATATCCGATCTCACCCTGTGTGCTGACAGTGGGAAGCCAGTCCCCCTTGTCCTGTCCTTCCATCCCTTGTCCCAAGTCCCTCTCCAGCTCTCTTGTAGCACCTTTAGGCACTGGAAGGGGCTCTAAGTTCTCATGACTTGCCCTCAGTGAAGCCACGTTGGCTATCACCAATCACCTCCTTATTTTCCATGTGCCTTAGCATAGTTTCCAGGAGGATCAGCTCCAAGCTCTTTCCAGGCACTGAGGTGAGACCTGACCACTGCAGTTCTCTGGATCTTCCTTATTCCGCTTTCTAAAAACAGGGGGTTATGTTTCCCCTTTTGGAGTCAGTGGGAGCTCCTCTGGACTGCCACATCTTCTGGAACATGATGGACAGTGGCCAAGCCACTTCCTCCACCAGTCCCTCTGAACCCGCAGGTGAATCTTGTCAGGTCCCATGGACTTGTGCACCTTCAGTTCCCTTAGACCTTCTCCACCCCAATCCTCTCCTGCTGCAGGCAGGTCCTTGTTCTCCCACTCTCTTTGCCTCCTGTGACTTGGGCGGTGTGGCTGGAGCAGCCAGCCAGGCAGGCTGAGTACCTGAGCCTTCTCCATGTCCCAGAGAATGGGGTTCCCCATTTCCTTCCATAGAGGGTCTCCATTCTCCCAAGTCTTCCTTTTACCACCAGTGCACCTATAGAGGTGGCTTTGCCTGTTGCCCTTGATGCCCCTGGTCAGTTTTAATTCTTTCAGGCTTTAGCATTCCTGACCTGATCCCTGGCTGCTCACAATCTCCCTGTACTCCTCCCTGGTTGCCTGTCCTTTCCTAGTGGGTGAGAAAGGAAAGAAATCCAAGCAACCTGTCACAGAAGAAGCTGTGAGGGGAGCAGCAGGTACTTCAGCGATGTTTCTCCATTCCCTGCTCCCTTATGGAAGGGAAGGGCACTGGTAGATTCAACAGGAGAAAGGAGAGAAGGGGCTGGGGTATGGCATGGCACATCTCACAGAGTATGGAATTGCTGGCTCCTGTCTGCATTAGGGGGATCAGGCCAGGCACAGGTGCAGGCAGGAGGCACAAGTCTCACAGACTGCAGATGACTGGAGCCAGTGACACAGGGTTGTCCACGTGCAGCTGCCCTGTGACACACTCTGCTATTGATTATTGTGAAAGATTCATAATATAGCAAAAGCTTTATGGCCAGTGTCTTGTCATTTGCTATTTAAGTTTTGTTGCCATATTTCTTTTATTTTGCAATAAATATTTTGTAAAACCTACACTGAGGAGCTGTGCTAACACATCAGTGCATGGCAGCTGCTCCACAGTGCTTGCTGGGCCATGCTGGGTCAGCTGGGATCCCCTGGGATCCCCTGTCATGGGCTGACTCTCCCTGCAGGGCTCCTTGCCCCTGCCACCTCTCAGCCTTGCTGCAGACACAGGAGCAGAGGAGCTGGGTGGGGATGTGAGTCCCAGGGACAGCCTGACCTGTGCAACTGAGTCATGGGGCTGTCACCGCTAGTGACTCTGCCTGCAGCTCCCCCCTTCTGCCATGGGAACGTTCTGCTTGAATCGCTGACAGCAAATCCCAGCTCCACAAACGGCTGTGCCCGATCTGGTCCCTCCGGTCTGCGGGAGGCAGCGAGCCACGAGGAGGCACTGCCGAGGGAAGCCTCACAACAGGGAAACGGGCAGGAAAAGGGACAGGTGAGGCTTGGTGTGAATAAATACGGTACCAAAGGAGGAAAACCAGGCCTGACAGTGTTCCTCCTGCGAGAGCTCTGGAGTTTTGTCCAAGCCCTAAGCAGCCACCCCCAGCACCTGGCAGCAGCCCTCAGGAAAGTGCACAAGAACAAGTTTGGCCTCAGCGAAGGGAAGCTTGGTCTGGCTGCAAGAACTTGGTAGTGACCATGGAAAAAACCTCCCAAGGAATTACTCTCTAGGCACTGAATACCAACAGTTAAAGATTCTACATCTGGTCTCACTTACACTGTGCTGGCAGAGCTCCAGCAGCATCAGCCTGGTGAACTAATTGCCTCCAGCATAAGCAGGATCGAAGTCAGGCCATGGTTCCAACAGCTGTTACCACCTGTGCTTTCATCAGGATTTGAGCAAGAATTCCTAACGATTTGATTAATTTTTCTGTAATTGAGAACAACTTGCATTGGAAGGTAATTTTCTTACTGAAAATTGGGACATAAGAGGATTTTTGCATAAAGCAAAACTATAAAGTGTGTCTTTGAATATAGCAGGAATAATTAATTACTCCAGTGTTATCTATTAGATAAGTTAACACACGTTATCATTAGGTCTGTCCACACCACTCAGTTCTGAAGGAGTGGCAAACTCTTGTTAGATTTCACCTCAAAAAATCCAAACAAAAGGAAACCATCACCTTGTGTCTTTTCTGACTGAAACGGGGTTTAGGATAAGGAATACGTCAGCTGGCACTGCCAAGAAGGGAAGTGTAGCAATGTGCCTCCCAGGTCCCCACAGGGAGGTGTTTCCAGTTCAGGTCAGCGAGTAGACAGGTGGCATTAATTTCAGGATTCCCTCAGATTTCAGGTTTTCTTCCCAAGGCAGGTGATACGACTTCCCAAGTAAAAGTGTGACAGTTCCTCAAGACATTCAGAAGAGGTTACTGAGGCCTGCCTGACTCTCTGAGCAGAACTGACCCCTCTCCAGCCCCCAGCCTTGGGAGGGATGGTGCAGCATGTTCAGACAGAGCTCACAGCAGGCAGACCTGCATGCCAGGCAGACCCACAGCCAGGCACAGCACCTGGCAGGTGCCCTGCAGCCCCTTGGCTGCTCTCCAGCCCACCAGGAGCATCTGCTGTGGAAGGTGATACCCAGGGAGCAAAAGGTGTGCCTGGGAAACAAGTTTTCTGTTGCTAGTGTTCTCCCTAAAAATTATTTCCACTTCAAACACAAATTAAAATGCAAGTGTGCAGGGGCTGATGAGTTTGGAGCGAACACAGCACGACTCCCGGCCCTCTGTCAGGACCAGCACTCAGCTCAGGTGCTGCAGGCAGAGCCGAGGGCTGTGGCCATCCCAGGAAGACACGGTGATCTCGCAGGGCTACGGGGAGTTCTCGGCACCGACACCACTGGCTGCACCTCAACGTGCTCTTTCTGTCTGAAATGTGAGTGAAACTGATTTACTCTGTTGTGGAACTCCCGTGCTGGTGAGACACTGCCAATTCTTACAGACAGCACAGGTACAGTAGCACACGCCTGCTCTCCCGAGGGGATTCCAAACCCGGCTGGGTTTGCACAAGATGGGTTTTTTCTCTCTTATTCCCCGAGCTGTGCGTGCAGATTCCTTAGAGAGGTTCGACAGCTTCTGGGAGAGACCAGGAAGATGTGTGACAAGCGTGTGACAAGCGTGTGACACAGGTGTAAGGAATGCACTCGGGCAGGTGTTCACAGGTCGTGTCTGAACAGGCTGTCACGTCGAGTTTGTGTCCTCCCCAGTCCAGCTCCCAGCTCCTGAGAGAAGCCGCAGCTCCGGGGCTCGGAGCGCCGGCACGGCGGGACCAGGACCGATGGCGGCGGCTCGGGACGCGGCCAGCACCACGGGCCCCGCAGCCCCGCGCGGCCCGGGCGCCACTGGCTGCCCCTGAGAGCCGCCCTGGCTTCTCGCCCGGCAGGCAGGAGGGTGCGGCGGGCACGGGGAACGGAGCACAGGAGCTGCCGCCCGGAGAAGGAGCGCCGTGGGGCAGCCGCGGCCNCATGGACGGGCCGGGCCGGGCCGCGGAGCCCAGCAGAGGGGCGGACGATGGGGCGGACGATGGGGCGAGCGAGCCCCGCTGGCCCCGGCCCCCCGAGGAGGGCACAGACCACCCGGCAGAGCCGCGGTGCGAGACACCTCTGGCCGGCCCGCAGCTGACCCCCACGAGCCTGCCCACCCTCCTGGCCTACAGACCCGAGCCCTCACAGGCAAACGTACAGCACGAGGTCAGTTGGGGCTGGGCGCTCCTCGCTGCTTCGTTCACACGGTTCCACGTAGAAAACATGGAACCAACGCCCTTTGCCGACCCCACAAAAGAGCCCCTTCATGACAGGTTTTTCTTTGGCGAGTCTGTTGAAACAGCGCTGGCTGTGCCCACCTGGGCAGCAAGAGGCTGTGCAGCCTCTCCCCACTGCTGCATCCTCTCTTGAGAGTTTCTCAGCAGAATATTTTGTCTGAATCAGATACAAAATGAATGTAAATAGGTACAGCCACAGAATACAAGCAGGGCACAGAGCTCCCCGTAACCCTTAGCAGAGCAAAGTCACCAAACAGTTAATCCAAGGCATGAGGTGGGGAGCAAGGGAATTTTGTTTCAGGACATCCAGTACCCATCCTCAAAATACTCCCTGTTGCCAACCTGGTTTGCATCTGGTCAGATGTGACCAGCTCTGTATCACCAAGTCTGCTGGTGCTTCCTCAGAAACTCCCACAACCACAGACATCAGTTTTTCTCTCTGTAATGCATTCAAATCCTCAGCTAGAGAGTTCTGTGCTCTCAGCTTCCCTGGGAAGGAGCAGAGCTCATAAATACCACAGTCATTCCCTTTCTTTGGGGGCATTTATTGACTTATTTACAGCACATCTGCTTTTCTTTTTGGTGGTTTCCTGAACCTAATGTTTGAGTTAAATCGTTCCAAGATCTCCCAGACACAGATCTGTCCTGAGTGCCCTTAGGTGCTTTGTCACGTTTGTTGCATTTTGAGCAGAGCCCTCTTTGGCCGTGCTAACTTGGGGGTCTGGGGGCTGGTACCCCATGTCCTTCCTCCTCGCTCTCCCCGCCACCGCTGCAGGCAGAGGAGAATGCCGAGCCAACATGCGAGTCCTGCTGCAACCTGCAGAGGCCGTTCCCCTTCTCCGAGGATGTCGCTCTCTCCGAGGAGCAGGAAGACGTAAGCCGGCGGGAGGGGCGGGCAGGGCTTTGCTGTGGAACGGCCGCGCACACGGCTCCGCTCTCCTGCCTTCCAGAGATTCTGCTGCGAGCACAGCCGAGAGGTCTATGAGCTCATAGTGGAGAGGAAGACGCCCGAGGATGCCAGCAGCCTTCCCAGAGCTGTCAGCACCGATGAATCCGTCGGCTCTGAAGCCAACCTGCTGCTGTCAAAGGAGAAAGAGGACTGGAGGTACTGGGAGAACTGGGGATCAGGTCTGCATAATGAACAACAGGGAGCTCTGAGGGCAAAAGGAGTGTTAAGAAACCACAGGAAGAGGGATGAAAGAAGAAAAACTTTTGCTTTAGGCACGAGAATAGTGAAAATACTCTTGGAGATGAGCTGTTTTCTTGATCTTGTGGGCATCTGTCCTTTTCTTTCACATAAAATCCCGATCCAAACCCCATTACAATATTCAGCTCTCCTGCCAGCAGAGCTGATGCCACTGCAGTGGCAGTCTGTTCACTGGAATCTGTGTAGGTGCGGTTTCTTTCTGCTGAGGTATGAGTATTTTGGTGACACTGCTGCCTGTTAATTGGAATTGTGAGCACAGAGAAAAACAGATTCAGAAATTGTGTTCCTAAAGCAGGGATATCCACTGCGAGCAGCTTTCCAAACACAATACATGAGGTGTTAACACTTCTATTTTTCAGGGAGCAGAAGATACTCGTGGCCACAGAGTTGGCTGACCAGTCTTTAAAGCTGAGTGCCACTAGAGGCGGGACACCAGAGCCTGCTGTGAGTGCAGCCGAGCCCGAGCCAGAGCCCCGGCTGGAGAAGGAGCCCGAGCCGGAGTCCTGGCCTGAGGAGGAGTCTGAGCCAGAGCTCCAGCCTGAGGAGGAGCCTGAGCCGGAGCCCTGGCCTGAGGAGAAGCCCGAGAAGGAGCCCCAGCCTGAGGAGGAGCCTGAGCCGGAGCCCTGGCCTGAGGAGAAGCCCGAGAAGGAGCCCTGGCCCAAGGAGGAGCCCAAGCCAGAGCCCAAGAAGGAGCCCTGGCCCGAGAAGCCAGAGTCCAGGCCCCAGCCGGAGCACAGGCCCAAGCCAGAGCACAGGCCCAAGAAGGAGCCTGGGCCCAGGCCAGAGCCCAGGCCCAAGAAGGAGCCCAGGCCCAAGTCCCAGCCCGAAGAGGATCCCACGTCCCGCAGCACCCTCGGCTACGATTTCAGCCTCCTGGGGAAGAAGGCGAGTACCTGCAGGACAGCGATGGGAGCACCTGGACGTGTCAGTGCTCTGAACAGTCAGAGCCTGGCAGTGCCCATTTTCAAGGAGCAGCTGTGCCAGACTGCTCTCATTCATTTTATCCTTCCAATCTTAGGTGGGGAAGGCTAAATTGGTGCAGAAGTACTACAAAAATGGAAAGAAATTCCTTACCATGCTCCCAGACGGAAGCTCGCAGTTATTGTATCCTTTACAGGGTTCGCTTGCCTGCATTAGTCCAGGGCTGTTACTAATTTTAAGTGTGTCCCAGTCCACTTTATTACAACCAAGCTCATCACTCCCACACGCTCTGTCTAAAGAAGCAGCAGCAGTGAAACCTGACACAGCTCCTGGGCTGAGGTTTCAAAGAGCAGCCAGCAGCTCCAGTGAGCATTAGCTTCCAAGGGAGCAGCACACTTTTAACACAGTGCTCTTGGTAATATATCAGTTTTTACACCCCAAAGTAGTACCCAGAAGTATTTAGTGTGTTGTAACAGACGAACCAAGCAAAGCAGGGGGTTACAAACACCTTACCTGGCAGCAGCTATCCATCTGGAAACCTGGCCATCATCATTACAGGAGAGAGAGACCAGCACAGTCTCATAGTACAGGAAGATGAGCTGAGGACAACCAAAATCCGAGCACTGTTTCAGTCTGATGGCAGGAGCACATGCTATTACCGGAACGGAGATGAGTGGTGCGTTCAGCAGCTTTGCTGTCTCCTCTGTGCATTGACATTTCAAAGTCCATAAAGGGTATTTTTAATAGCATCCAAAAATAGACAAATTCAGCAGCTCATGGGCCCTTCTTCAGGTGCCCCCAGAGCAGCAAGGCAACCCAGCTGTGCCTTGAGAGGTGGAGGACAGACCCTGCCCCTGCTGCGCTTCTGTCCCATCCCTCAGGGGAAGGAGACATTCTGCCACAGGAGCTTACAGGGTTCAGAGCTTCCATTTCCCTTTTTTTAGGATAAATATGAGTACCCAGGGTGGGCAGTATTTGGACCAAGCAGGCAACAGAGTAAGAAGGTGGATGTGGCCAAACTTGTCACCAGAACCGCACGTCCCACTGAGCCCCATTTTCATCTCCCTGAACCGCCACGTGGGGGTCAGGATCCTGGCCCAGGACAAGATCTTCGTCTCCTTCCTCGCCATGGGGCGACAAGCAAAATTCAATATGGGAACCAAAGTGCAGGTAACTGCTTCTGTGCTGAGCCACTCCCCACAGCGCGACCAGGGCAGCCAGGGAAGCCCCCACCTATGCTTATCCCTGTGCTGTCCCATGCTCCTTCCCCAAAAAGCAAGCTGTGGAGGTGCGTGTGTTCCTGCCACTCCTGTGGAGATGGGGCACTTGCCAGCCCCAGCTCTCTGCAAGGGGCCCAGTGCGGGACTGCAGTCCCAGGCAGGCCCCTGGCTACATCCCCAAGGGTCCCCCTGGCTCTGCCACAGGGAGAAGAGCTGTGATCCATGTGGGCAGGGTGCACGACAGCTCCTTTCCTCCACTGGCTCCTGTCCCAGGGGCAGGTTTGTGTGCCGGGAGATGTTAGCCCTGTCCCCGGCCCGGGGGGCTCTGTGACACATGTCCCCTGTCCTGCAGGTCAGCAGCACCAGCCAGCTGCCTCCTACAGCCCAGCTGGGGGAGGATGAGCTCCTGCTGCTCGCCGTCCGCGTGAGGATCCTGCAGCTCTTCGACAGGATGCGGGGATGCCTCAACTTCCCTTCCGGCGAGCAGTGGAACAAAATGCAGCCTCCCATGTACCTCATAACCCAGGCTGTGAAGATCCTGGAGCTCTGCATGGCTGCTGACATAAGCGATGAGCTGCGCAGCTCCATCATGGCCATAGTAAATGCACAGCAGCTCTGACCAGTGTGTGTGTGTGGTGTAAGGCAAAATGAGGCAGAGACAGTCCCTGGGGCTGTAGCACATGCACGTGCTCAGCAAGCTTTCTCCTCTGGCCTGCCCTGCCCTGGTGCAGAGCAAAGGGCAGTCCAGGGCTGATCCACACACCCCAGATGGGTCTTGCTCAGGGCAGGCAGTACCAGCCTGCACTGACACCTTGGCCATGGAGGCATGAGAGGGCTGTGCTGGGGGAGAGGATGCTGTGCTCCACAGCAGGGCACTGCTCCTGAGCAGCCTCCCTTCTGTCTCCAGCCCTGGCCGAGGAGTCACTTCAGCCCTTGGGTAAGGCAAAAGGTAACAACAAAGAGCACAGCCAAGCCAGCCCTTGGACAGGTACACAGGCAGGTATTTGTTCACGTCACCCACACAGGCACTGCTCTGCCACTCCTGACAAGAAGGTGACACCAGCAGGAATGCCCCGAGTGTTCCTAGTGCCCATGCCCAGGGCAGCTCAGCCCACTGCAGGTACAAGACAAGGTGATTCCCTGTGCAGAGAGCGACAAATGCCCTCAGTGTGCCCAAAGGAACCACCTAGGCTTGGCTCCAGGGAGCACCAGCTGCAGCCTGGGATGGGCTCTGGTTCGGGCACTGCAAACACAGCTGTCAGTGGGTGTTTAGAGGTCCATGGTGCTGCAGCCAGCAGCGAGGAACTTCCCAGCCCCTCAGAGCTGCCGCTGAAACTTGGGGGTCACCTGGCCAGCCTCCCCCAGGAGGCCCCACCTGAACTGTAGCAGGTGCCTGAAGGATAAGGCCAAGCCCCATGTGCCCCTCCCCACACTGGAGGTTCTCAGGGGCTTTTACACAACAAATACAAGGTCAGTAACTTTAGAAAGTTGACTTTTTATGCAATTTTTCAATTGCAGTTCCAAGAATGTCCATCAGTGAGAAACAAGGTACTTCACACAGGAAATGGGAATTCTTTATTTCAATTAATGTTCTTGGGTTCTATTTAGGACAGCAGGAAGGCCCAGCTCATCTCTCAAATGGCCAAGGAAGAACTGCTGAGGCTGGCCCACATGACTTAAGAGTAGCTGATCTTAATTTTCACTGAAGTCACCAAATGATGTAACTACTCTGCATATAATTTTGCTTATATAATTCAGTATATAATGCACTGTTCGACTCTGCCATAGATTTTGAAAAATATACAAACCTGTTTTAACCACATTAAGGAGATTTGATAGACAGCTATCAATTACTCAACAATTTAGGACAATATCAGACACTCCTATAACTTCATTTTAAACTACAAAAAGAACATAAATTCATATAAAATACAACAGATTAAACAAATTTCTCTTTTTCCAAGGAAAAATTAGGTATCAACTCAATCTGCCATTGTGTGAAACATGAATATAAAATAAGTTACCATTAGTAATGCCTGCATTGCTGATCTATGAACTGGTCGAATGAAGTCTTAAAAAAACTATACAGTATTATTGCACTCGTGGCTGTGCAGTGTGAACTGGCCAGCACTGAAACAGGGCTCATTGAGTGTTTGTCCAGGAGGCACAACGTGGCTGCAGGAGAGGCATCCAGCCTGCACCAACAGCAGCTGTCTTCAGTGCAGGCCTTCATGGATCTGCACCACGTGGCCTGGGAACCACCACCCAACGTCTGTGGAAAGACACCTGAGTTACAGTCGGCAACACCCCTGTGCCACAGCAGCAGCAGCACCACGCCTGCCCTGAGCCCGGCCTACACCTGCCCTGAGCCTGGCCCAAGACGGGGAATCGTAAGCTATGCGTTTTGAAAGTCACAGGTGACACAGGAACGTGGAAGTGGTTTGTCATGAAACACCTACAGGATGTGGAGCTTTTGCAGAGGGGCAGGGCAGTACAGCAACCGGAGCATGACAACGTTCTGCTCTCCAGGGTTAAGCAAGCAACAGGACAGCATCCTGTTCCCCAAGGTTGTAGAATTCAACTGGGTTAAAAGCCAGGGAGACCTTAATCCCCTGCACAGAGGCTGTTCTAAGGCACTTAACACAATGTTTCTGATCTCTGCACCACACACTTCATTGACATTAGGCTTTCTGCCTGCAGTAACACACACTCTCCTGCCTCATGGAATGCCAGAATGAGCCACATCCCAAAACCTCCCACCCACACAACCTCTGTGACACCACACACCCAAAGTGCAGTCCCCAGTGGGCACAGGCCCTGGTGACTGGAGGAGACTTACGAGAGGTTTCAGTGCTGAGGGATGGGGCTATGATCGGTGACGGGGCATTGACTCCATGTGCACATTGAGCTTCATCTCGCTATCAAGGATCTGTACCAGCTGCTGCATGGAAGGGAGGTGGCCAGACTCCAGCTTGGACCACACTGGGACATCTAGCACAGAACACACACAGGAGAAAAGCACCATCAATCTGGGAGCATCAGAAAACAGGCAGAGCTGGTGTAGACATGGAATTGAGGAGCTCTGGGAAGCTGTGAGTTGGTACTGATCTATGGTGAGGAAAACATCTGAATCAACAATGCTTCCAACCTCTGGCTATGCTGAACCCCAGCCCAACTAGGAGAGCAGAGTATATAATGCTTCCATTTAGAAGTGTATCATATTGATGGAGAGGTGCAAAATGTCCAGTGATGTTCCTTTCAACCTGAAAAATCAGTACTGTTGTCCACCAGTGCTGATAATCCCGTAACAGTAACAGATTCTTTAGCACTCCAAGGCTAAAGTATGCTGCAGAACAGACAGGGAAAGCATCTAATTGGAGAGTACATGCCCCTAGCTGATGGTTTCTTATTTAATGCACATCACACATGAAAAAAGAATTTCACACAGTCATTCCAAGGGACCAAATATCCCTCTGAGTAAGTTTTTTCAGAGCTATTCTAGAATATCTGACATCTGTAAAAATTGCTTTATAAGACTTTTATGATTTTCATAATTTATTGTGATAGACAACATCTGAAGATCCAAATGGATGGCAACTTCCACATATCACATCTGGGACATAAATTTCCTGACACCATCCCTTATTCTCCCCATCCCACAGCTCTAACACATGAATATGTGACACCCCTCAAACAAAATCTCAGCTTACCATTCAAAGTGATTTCAAAAGCCCCAGTGGACATACACTGGTTCTCAATCATGTTGCTCAGGAAGAAGACCATCATGCAGGCGTACACCTGGAAGGGAACAAAGATCCACACAGACCTCACCATGTCAGCCCCCCCTGCTGTTGTTCACAGATGCCTCTGAACTCCGTGATTGCTCAAGGAACGTTCACATCTGCAGATCCCTGCCTTTTCTCCTTTTACATAGACTGTGCACCTTGCCTTCCCCAGAAAAGCAGCAAACCAGCTCCAAACCCACCCAACTGGCAGCCCTCTGCACACCTCTGGACCCAGCACAGCCAGCTGCAGGGGGGTTGGCAGTGTGACACAGGAACACATGTTCCCAGACACAGCCTGTCACTGTCACAGCAATCTCCAGATGACAGAGCCAAGGGCCCAGCCACAATCAGCAGAGCAAGGGAAATCACACATGCATAGGAACCACCGACCCTTCTGCATGCCTCCAAGCTCTTCATCTGGAATTCTCTCTGCGTGTGGGTGACTAAGGAGGAATGGACAGCATCTTCAGCAGTGCAGCTCCCCCCTCACTGCCAGCCCCTCTCTCATTTCCTTTTCCTGTTCACAGCACACTCACACAGGTCACTGCAACACCGCAGCACCTGGCACAGTGACAGCAGCTTCGCCCCGCAGCCAGCCCCGCCAGGCACGAGGCTGGCCCATTTAATTCACCTGGACACATCACAGCTTCTGCCCATACAAACTGGCCAGGGAAACACCCAGGGCTCTGGGCAGCTCAGCATGAAGCTCTGTACATTTTAGTTTAGTGGAATAAATCTGGAATAAGGCCACTCTAAATCAGAGTGCAACACCCTGAATCTGCTGGCATCATCAGTACTGACTCATGGAGATATTCTCCCACAGTGTCATGCCACTCTGCTCTCCAAAAACACCCACAACATTTCAACTCCATTTTTCTAACACCCTTCTAATTGCTGCCTAATCTATCAGGAGTCTGATGGAAGCATCAACTGCAAAGCAGTTACGAGACAACAAAGAAGAGATGCTGTAATTTTAACATCAACAATACTGGCTTGAAATGCTACTCTTAAGCCCTAAAAAATAAAAAAACTTTTATCATCTTTGTCAGCATGTTAAGCTCAGCTGCCCCTCTGCAGGAGCAGCAGCTTGGAAAGAGATCACAGAAGCACACCTGGGTTTGTCAAAAGCATAAAACACAACTGGTAAGAATTATTTTACTGCAAGGCTGTAGCATATGGAAGGTAAATCAGTCAGAACTGAGGGAGTCACAAAGCACCCTCATGAAGTAACTCTGAAGCTGCTTTTTCAGACTAAAAGAAGCATGTCCTTTACCTTGTTTTCCTGGCCCCACTGCCAGATGCTTGGAGCTTGCATGCCAAAGAAAGCAAAGGGGTCCTTGCCAACGATGATTAAGCCAATTAATACTAGTTTGAAGACAGAGAGGAAGGATGCTATGTGCCTGTTGGAGACAACACACACCAGTGACTGAAAGGTTCTGTTCCTACTTCACCATACACAACTGTAATTCACCTCACTACAAGAATTGTGACAATGTACAATCAAATGTTTCAGGGGAAGTACAAAACTTTGCAAGAAGGTTTATCTCACTGTAAAAAAACCCAAACCAAATCAAACCAACAATACAAAAAAGCAACACACATTAACAACACCCCCAATAAGGCCCTGCTTTTGCACAGCACCCCAGAAAAACACCTTCCTGTAAACCACAGACAGATTCTTTTGCTTCTCAGCAGACCTCAAATGGGACTTTGCTTTTAACTTACATATGCCTGGACTGGATAACAGATAGTTTCTAAAGAAGCTGCTCCATCTTACAGACATGTTTAACTGACGGGCACCATTTCTCCTGGAGCATTTCCCAGCGATGCAGAGCTCCCCACAGCCAGCCCACACCGAGGCACTGCACGCTGCAGCCTCCCACCACCACAACCCTGCCAGAAATCAGGCCAACCACTGTTCCAGGAGCCACCCAGTAACTATGGCATCACTCCCCAGTGTGGGCACACTGCTTTAACTAACAGAAATAACACTGTTTTGTCTTTTTCTGAATTTCTTTGGGCTTTCCCCCAACAGCTGCTGCAAAGACCACTCTGGCAGCCTCCTCCTTGAGGTGAGCTCTCCCTGATTCAGATATTGAAATTCAATTTTCTCTTCCTCTGTGTCCATAACCCATTAGAAGGATTTGTAACTAAGTGCATAAGCCTGAGCAACAAACTGAATTTATGTCCAGATATAGCATGAAGAAAAGCTGAGAAAATTCACTGTTTCAAAAAAAAGCTATGTAATTTATTTTAGGTTGGATATGACAGGCCTCATCACACAGATATCCAGATAGTGACACTTGTATAGAAAACTAAGGCAGCTGCCTGGAAGACAGAAAATCACCCTGCTTGTATGTAATCGCAGTAGAAACTCCCCTTAAGTTTACATTTTCAGTATCCTTTCAGTGCAAAAGCATGTGTTTGAGCACTGGAAAGCAGACAGACAGCACACAGCACGAGTGACAGGCTCACCTGTAGATAGGTTGAGGAAGGTAGTTCTCCCCTTCGATCCGGATGTCTGGGTACCGCTGGCTGATGACCCGCATGTACTCCTCAAACACCCGCCTGTAGCCTCAGGAGACACTGCACACAGACAGCACTGTCACCACAGCTCCAGGCTGCACACTGCACACACTGCCCAGCATCACTCACCCTCTTCACAGACCCTTCAAGCTAAAACAGAACTAACATTTTTTATGGCACAGAGAAAACCTGACCTGCAGTGAAATTACACATCACAAATCCCAACAGGTAAGCCCTGGGTTTGCTGCACATCCCAGCACAGAGCCCTGGAAACACCCACTGGGCATCAAATCACTCGCTTTCCCTGGAAAAATCTGTTAAGTTAGGATTAATTTAGGAAGTCGATGTAAGCAATCTCCTGCTCTGTACAAAAAAAATAAAAACAAAATCTTCACACAGAGGCGTCTGAAGCCCTCTCTGGGACTGCCCAGACAGGCAGTGTCGCTCCCAGCCACCCTCATGTCAGCACGACACAGGAACATCAGGAGTTAAATATTCCCGAGCTGTCCTCTGCCTCGCCTTTCAGAAGCCGCCTCTACAAACCTGCGGTAAACCGTCAGACCCCAAACCCAGCGCTTTCCCCTGAGCACTGCTGCGGTGCCTCATGGGCCGCAGGGCTCCGTTCCGGCCGGGCCGTGGTGATGAGCGCTTCGGGCCTGTCGAGATTTTTATTCCCCGCAAACAGGCTCCGTGCGCCGGGGCCGCCTCAACCCCGCTCGGAACTGCTGGTATCATCGGCAACACCCCCGGAATGGTGCAAAGGTGCCCGAGCGCACCGACTGCAATACGGGCACTGCATCAAAACAAACACAAAATTACAGCCATTGCTAAGATATCGATTCCTCCCAAACGTTAGTCCCGCACTAGCACAACGCCACACACGGCATTACAGGGCCCGAAAAGCGGGTTTTATGGCGGATGGCCGTAGAGTGGGACCCACTGAAAGGGCCGCGGCCCTGTGCCGCCTCCCACGCTCCAGCAGGGCCGGACGCCCCGACAGGTTGCCCGGGGCGGGGCGGCCCCCGGACCTGGGGGTGGCCCCTCCACGGACGACAAGGGCGAGCGAGGCCGCCGCAGCGCTGAGGGAAAGGAAGGGGGAAAAAACGAACGAGGGAGGTGACGGCCCGGCGGACGCCGCCATTTTGGCCGTCGCCATCTTGGCGGGCGCCCCTCACCAGATCTGGAACTTGAGCAGCGGCCCGGTGGCGTAGGCCATGCGCAGCTTCTTCGCCGGCAGCCCGCCCTGCTCCGCCGNCACACCGCTCGGACGGCTCGCCCTTATTAAACGCTCTTTATTTTTATCTACATCCCGGTATTGCATAAAGATCGCTTCTCTTTTTAAATATAATAAAGCTATCAAATGTCTTTATCGCCTTCCCTTCTCCCACCCAAGTAAGAATAAACAATCTGCTTTAGGCAGTATGTTCTCAGAAAAGGAGCGCATTTCTCGTTGGAACAGCAGCAGAACTGCCTGATAGATACTCATTGCTTTTCTTATAGCTTAATGTGCACGAATCTTTAGGAAAACCCTTTTTTAAAGGCAAATGAGCAGCAAATCTGTGGCCTCTCGCACCCTTGGTCATTTGCTGAAATGTTTAACAAACTACATTCTGCATGAACTTTGTGTTAGCACCACACTGGAGCTCAAGGAAGATTTAAACACCCAGTTCCAGGTCTTCCAGTTCCTTAAGGAGAGCAGCTTCTTTCTGAATCTTCTCCACCTAGAGCAGAAAAGCATAAAATGTCAGATGTAGCTTATTATAAAATGAACCTGGAACAAACTGTACAGATCTCAGCCATACCTGATTCTTCTCCAGCTGTTTGCCAGCAGCTGCCTGTTCTTTCAGCTGCTCAATTGCCTTTAGTTTCTGCAAAAAAAAAAAAAAATACAAAAAGCCACTCTAACACAAAAATATTGGTGAAACAAGAATAGAAAGAAAGTCTTAGAAGCTGCTGCAGTTGCAATCGCCCGATGCACCTGGAGGCAGGTCTCCATGGAAGGCACAATCCCTTGAGCATCTCCAGATGCTCCATCCACAATTTCCCACCCGTAACAGACATTTCTCTCAAGAACAGAACCTAGAGAACAGCAGTACTTCTTCATTTCTGAAACAAACACCAGGCATTGCCTCACTGAAGGGCTCCATCACCATCCCTCTTCACCACACATTTTCCTCAGAAAGCCTGGACTATTAAACCAGAGACTATGAGCAGCAGGAGGCAGCCAAGAGAAATGGGAAAGATTCTCTTGCCAGAATTTAACAATTTGTATTCTGGAATTATTTAATGCAAGAATTCTCAAGACTGGCAGTAAACTTGGCACTCACACCACAAGGCAAACCACAAGGCACTGTTCCCTGGCCAGATGCAGGTCCCAACAATCACAGAATGCACAGAGCCCCTGTCTGGGCACCAACACTGCCAGTGCAGCCCTGACATCAGCTGGGGACTGGCTGCACCTCCACAGCAGCCCTGGGCAGAGCCTGAGGGTCAGCTTTAAAACTCCACCCTGTACTGCCACCTCTGATGGCACCTTCAGGAACCCTGGCACTGCTGCACAGGGTGGGAGGGCAAAGGGAGGTGGGTACAAATTTGGGACATTACTGTGAAGGTATGTGCATCCTCCTAAACTCAGCTCACCTTACACTCCCACCAGGTCTGATAGACCAGCCCTCGTAGGAATACTGTCTGTTAGAAAAATAATCTCTTCACACCTTTTTCAAGTTCTTTATCTTCTTGTCCACCTCAGGATCCCCCGTGGTCACGGCAGGCACAGTGTTCTGCAGGGCATTCTGTGGCGTTTTGACCTGGGCAGGGCCTTGGTGTGCATCAGCTTTGGCCTCCTGTAGACACATAAACACAATCTAGAAAATACCTTCGATTACAAAGAGAATGAAAAACATCCTTAATTACTTTAAGAGGATCCATTTGATATTTGTTTTTTTCCCAGTTTGCTAGTGTATTCCAAAATCTGGCCATGACTTGCTCTGAGGTACTGCATTAACTATTGAACTGCTTTCCATGGACGAAGGCTTACCTGGAACAGCTCACACACTGCTTCTTGTTTAATTTCTACCTGCTTCCTCAAGATCCCAACCACACACAGCACAGGCAAACATCAGATTAAGGGTGATATGACAAATATACACAAATATTTTACAAAGCAGACTGTGTCATTGTCTCTGAAGCAAAAGAAAGGGCGCAAAAGCAGTGCTAGAAATTTTTAAAAATAGCATTTAAAGAAATTATTGCTTCAGAGGTTTGTAGAAATTGGAAGGCTAATACCAAAAGCTGACTTTTATCTACCCAGTCAAAGACCAGCAAGTCCAGAAGTGACAGATAGGCTGTCTCTGGTCTGCCCTAAAAACACACCTCAGCCTGGACCTGCTGGGAACACAAAGCACCCAGCCTGTTCTTACATCCCACCTAAAAGCACAACATACTCTGCAGAAGGTGAAAAGTCAGAATCAGTCTGTTTCCACACTGATTTTAGCTAACATTTGCAGCTGCTCAGCAATGCTGTTACTTCTGAATCACCCTTTTTTATCTGTTTTACTCTGGTTAAACTCTACTGCCCTTTCCATACTGCCACATGCAACACACGTGGAGGGCTCTCAGTGCACAAGTCACTGCTCTGAGACTGATTCTGCCCTTTGGAGAAACTAATTAACATTATCCTTGTAAGAATGACTTTTGCAGTACCTGTTTAGCAGCTTTCTTTGCTTCATGTTTCCTCTGATTTTTGAGAGCTGTTTTAGACAGTGGCTTATCATTGCCTCCCAGCTGGGGTTTCATGTTCTGGGGTGGCTCATCCTCATGCTGCAGGATATGCAAAATGGTTAAAATCCCACAGTCTGTGTTGGCACAGAAACCCCAACATCTACCTAAGAAAACATCATATGCAAAGATGAACCAGAAAAAAACAAGAAAAAAGAAAGAAAGGAAGTGGGAGGGAAAGTATGCACTCCTTGGAACAGCCAAAGAAGGGTGAAAAGGGTTTCAAAGTCATCCACTTGAGTTTGCATGGGACTACCCTGTGTGCCCTAATGACTTCATAGATTTCCAATAAAATAACAAAATCATTATGCTATCTCAGGAAGGAAATAAAATCCAAGAGGAATAATCACAAAATGACTGAAGCCTGGCATTTTGCTGCTGTTGACAGCTTTGTAAAAACTCCTGATGACCAGAGAGGAAGGCTGAGTGCTGGGAGGGGAGATGGAGGGTTCTTTGGGGGGGCAGTGGGAGCTGAGAAGGGGGCTCTTCAGGGCTTTTAAGATAACTTTTAACTGTGGCACTGTATTATTTTAGTGCACGTGACAAGATTTTTTGCCCATATAAATAAGCAGAATTATTTTACTGACTGTATCTTTTCTCCACTCCCTCTGCTCACAGATGGTTTGTGAGAGCAGCCCTCAGTACGGCTGACAGACTGCTCGCAGGCTGAGTCTCCTGCAAAAGCACCAGGCTCAAAATCAAAGCTCTCTGGGACTCAAACATTAAGGGTGCAGCTGTTACATGCAATTAATTGCTACTCATTCTACTTTGAAAACTTGCAGAAAGAAACTAATTATACAAGCAGGTGACTGTACTGAAATGTGTTTAATCTGCAGCTGACTTGCTAATGATACAATCTCATTCTAGTAAGTTCATTTACCTAATTAAAAAAGCCCAAAACAAAACAAAACCCAAACCAAACCAAACAAAAAGAATGGTTGTTGGGAGGCCAGACAAGCCCCAGGCTGGCTAAGTTCAGAACTGGCAAGTCAAGTCACCCAGATGAGAGGCTTCTGCCCTAACCAGATCACTCAATTCCACCACAGGCCACACTTGGAGTTTAGTGTTTCAGTGCATGTTGCAAAGAGTATTACAAGTTTGCAAATGCTTGGCAAAAGGACAGCATTTGGGCCAAAGAGATGAGAGCTTTCCAGCACACATTCTTACAAACTGCCAAAGAAGGTTACCAAAACCCCTCCAAACCCGCACAGGGCTGTCAGTCTGGTTACTCTTCTCATGCTCCTCCCCAAAACCACACACCCATGTGAGGAGGCCAAGCTCCAGACAGACCGGAGACGAGAGGCCAGCTCCCAGGGCAGGCTGCTACTCACGAGTTTGGAGCTGGTCACGGGTCTGTTCCTCAGGGCGGGAGGCCTGTAGGCCTGCGCGGGCCGGGGCTCGGCGCTGGGCAGCTCGCTGGGCACCGCCTGGTACCTCACGGCTCTCTCGGGGAACACCCCATCCAGGAAGGGCTGCCAGAACACCTGCCACATCTCCTCGTCGCTGGGCACCTCGTAGGAGTGCAGCACCGAGCCCGTGTAGTGCCAGACCTTGTAGCCGTTGCCCACGCGCAGGCGCGGGGCGCACGTGGCCGTCACGATGTGCTCCCCGTCGGGACACCAGGCAAAGTACGTGGAGTCCGAGGCCACCGGCTTGGAAATCAGCTTGTAGTTCTTAACGTCCCACACTTCCATCTGTCCCCTGAGGTTCCCAAACCCTGCCAGCACCAGGATGTGTCCGTGGGGGCTGTAGTAGGCGGCATTGCGAGGCCCGGTGCCAAAATCAAACACAGGGTCACATTTCAGGTTAAAAACCGTGGCTTTGGCAGGCATGAAACCATACACAGCACAGAACTCGACAGAATTGGGGCTCCAGGCAACATCGTAAATAGGGCCGTTTTTTGCTAAAGGAAAAGGAAAAATATGCAGCTGTTGGGAGATTGCGGGTTTTTTCCAGAGCAAACCAAAATAAAATCCATAGCGATTCTTCATGCTTTGCTAAAATGCTGTATTCTAATTATTGACAGTGAAAATCGATTGTACTAACAACAGAGGGAAAAACAACCTTGTATCTTCTGATAACTTCAGTTTGCAACAGTAACTGCAGTCATTCCAAATTACCTCTGCAGGGTCATCACCAACACTTTAACAGTAAGCATAGCTTGACATGTAAAAAAAATCCGTTTTTTTTTTTTCCTCAAGTATGACCTCAGGACCTTCTCAAATTGTCCCACTGGAAACCTGCGAAAACAGGAGTTTTATACCAGCTGGATAATAGTTTCTCTTCTTTCAATCTAAGAAATATTGTGTAGTTCAGCTTTGTAGAGGTAAGCAATAGTGACCTGAGTTATCTTAGGACCATGCCCATGCACAATATTTTATAAGTCGGATTTTAATCTGAGTGAGCACACAAAAATGGCTTTACATATCATGATCAAAACCTGGTACTGCTAGAACCATTTCTGGGGGTTGGAACATTAGGAGATACTGAAGAATGATGAATTAGTGATGAAAACTCAGGTAAAATATCCAGAGGCAAATACAAACCACAGGCCATTGTAGCTTTTCATTGTCTGGGTATATTTACCCATAGTTCAGATAAATGCCAAGTGCATTACTGAATCCTTAAACCCAGAGCTGACCCAAAATGTTCAAACTGAATTAAATGGTTCATGCCTCTTGTCACTTGCAGCTCAGACACAGAGGGGACAGAAAATGACATTTGGTGACAGCAGCAGCTGGAGAGATGAGGGCAGCTCTATGCAGGCTTCAGAGCTCTGCCAGAGCCTGCAGTACCACCACATCTTAGTCAAAAATGAAAAGCCTACAGCAAATGCCAGTGTGGAAAAAAGCTTCAAAACTGCACTTCAAAAGAGATCCAACTCCACATGGAATGAGGCACCTCTCACTCCATGTGTCCACCACTTGCTTTGATCAGTTTGGGCTTTTCCTTGAAAAGGAACAGCTAAATTAAATGAAAAGTAATGACAAACTTCCTGTTAAATACAGATGCAGTAGAAACAAGGAACGTTTTAGTAAGTATGTAGTTAATCAAGTAGTGTTCTCAAGCTGGGAAACTGCTCCCAAAGAGATTCTATACACTGAGTCATAACCCCAATTCTCCTTCCCCAGTGGAGTTACCATCAAGGGCAAATGGAGCACAGTATTCTTCCACATGTTTTGCAGCAGAAGGCGAACTGGAAATGTTCCCAGTCAGCACTGTTATGGAAATTACATTCACATCACCTCCAGCAAAGATAGACAATCCCCAGTGCTCCCAAGCATTCCCAACAAACTGGCCTCCACAATCCCAAACAGGTCAGATGTTTGCACACAACAGCAAGAGCTTGAGAGAAGGATAAAAGACCCCCACAGGGGAAGTTGAGACATGGACTTCCAGTTCAAGCTAGGCACTGGAATTAAGCACATTCATCTGCTGCTCCCCAATGTCACTTCTATGTCTTAAAACACTTTCAATTTTACAATACAAAATAAAGGACTTCTATTTTCCAACAGACTTCAAAAAATTGCTCTCACTCTGCCCTGGCTCACTGAGTAACAGTATCTTGCATGTGTAAAAGTGCAGGTAGGATTATTCTGTTTGGTGACACACATTCCTGCCTGTTATGGATTCTGAGACGTCAACCTTAGCAAACGAGCATAGTTCCCTCCCTGTGCATTTGAACATCTTCCCAAGCAAACTACCAGTATCTATTAATTGGAAGCATTTGCTCTTAGCCACTGACATTAAGATGGCAGGTCTATCAAAGGTAAGAAAACTCAACTACTGAAAAAAAAAAAAAATCCAAACCAACCCAGAAAAAAAG
>VXBB01013013.1:32001-63175 GCA_013399915.1 Illadopsis cleaveri
CCGACACTGTCCCTCCCGGCCTGGCACTGCTCCTCCGGGCCGGACACTGCCCCTCCGAGCCCCGGCACTGTCCCTCCGGGCCTGGCACTGCTCTTTCGGGCCTGGCACTGCTCCTCCGGGCCGGACACTGCTCCTCCGGGCGCCGGTACTGCCCCTCCGAGCCCCGGCACTGCCCCTCGGGGCCCCTGAGCTCGCTGCTGGCGCTGCCCGGCGAGCTCTCCCGTCTCCGCTCTCTTGCAGCCATCTTCCAGATCATCCAGAGCATCCGGATGGGCATGTGAGGGGCCGGTCCCGGGCCGTGGCCCGCCGGCCCCGGTCGCCGCCGCAGCTGCCGAGGAGCGGCGCGCGGCACCGGCCGTGTCGCATTCCAGGTCCCTTCACGAGTCATTCCGAGTTTTCTAGCCCGTGCCACAGTGCCTTGAACAGCACCACATGTATAAAGCAATAAAAGTTTATTGTTGATCTACAATCGTGGACCTACTTATTCGCTGAAGATCCAGCCTGGTCTCTGTAATACGTGGTCCATAGGAACTGACATCTGTTGTAAACACCGGTCCCAGATCAGTGTCACCCTCGCTGTATAGCTGGAATGGTTTTGTTTGACGCTGGAAGCCAGGATCGCTGTAGAGGCTGGAGCCCAACCGTGCAGCATGTTCCCGCGGAGCCCCGCCGTGCATCCTCCGTGTGTGCGTGGGGTGGGCCACTGCAGCATGTGGCAGTGCTCGCCCTCCTCCCGCCGCGGCACCGCTGTAGCTTTGTCCTAATCCACGCGAAATGCTTGTCTGTGTAGGGGTAGGGGGGTAGTGAGGACCCGGCACGGCCGGCGGCGGCCGCTCGCGGCAGGAGCCCGTGCTGCAGCTCCGTGGACTGCGGGAGCGCCGTGGCCACACCTGCGGCTCCCCGAGCCTCTCCCGGCCGTGCTCATGCTGTAAATACTTCTTGGACAACTTGCAACAAGTGGTGATAGTTTTAAATTTGACGATGTTGTGTGGGAATATTGGGTGCAGGGGGGGACGTGCTGCCCCCCTGCCCGCAGTTCTGCTTCTGTATGTGCAGCCCCTGCAGAGTGTGGTGTGTCTTGCAATATATATTTAATCCTATTTAAGGTAAAACCTGCCTTCAACTCGATTTCTTTTAACAATGGATCCAGTACTTAACTGCTTCCCTACTGGTGATCACAGTTCCTTCTTCTGTAGACGACTGTAACTTGAGATCACGTGGAAAATGCTGCTATTGATCATATTTCCCTGCTGATGGCCCTGACTCCTGCTGGCTCTGCTGTCCTCGGGGTTACAGAGGTGGTGGGAATTGCTCTGCTGGTGCACGCAGTTGCTAAAGGAAGATTTCTTTTTCCCAGGTTTCTTAGTAGAAGACAAGTTTTAAGTCTGGTTACACTAGAAATAATAGAAAACTAAATGGGTTGAGGTTAATGAAATGCCTGTTAGCCGTGAAGGAGCAGATCTTTTGTATGCGTTGTATTTGCATATGGAATCATTGGGACTGGTGTAAGCCAGGGCCGCCCCAGGGCACGGGGACCTTGTGCTGGGACACTTGTGTGCTGTGGCGGGGGAAGTCTGTATAATCGCTGATTTTAAATAAAGTTCTTTTCAAACGCAAGTTGTGTTCACTCTGACGTGGGCAAAGCAGGGCTCTGCTGGGTGTTGGAACTCGGTGATTAACATCGCACGCATTAATTGGCTTTTCCCTGAGAGGAGCCGCCGTGCCATGGGGCACCCCTATGCTCACCTGTCGGGGTGCTGTGCCACGGGGCCTGAGCTGGGGCTGCCAAGGCTCTGGATACACCCAGCCCCTGCTCCCCTTTCCTCTGGGGACCAGCCATCCCCCACAGGGGTTCAGCAGGTGCCTTCTCCTCATCCCTTGTCTCTCTGCCTGCTGGGAATGCCACAAACGGCCCGGGGGTGTGAGCAGCTCCTGCTGTTGCTGCAGGAGTCATTGGCCGTGCCAGCACAGCAGCTGCTCGAGGGCTGTGGGAGCCTGCAGGGTGGTTTGTACAGGTTGGTTCCTCAAAGTGCAGTAAATACTTGCTTTGGTGCAAGCTGGGCACAGAGTCGTGTGCAGTGCTGTGCCCTGCAGCAGCACTTGTATGAGGGGCCACGGGCAGCTGCAGTGTCAGCGCTGAGGCTGGGTAGGGGCACCTCTGGAGGGGCCTTCTGTCCCCAGCTGTGTCTGCCTCCACACATCCAAGTACAAAAGCTGCAAAACACCGCACTTGTTCCTTTCCCAAACCTAACACAGCAATACCCAAATTTATTTCCCCTCGTGAGATGCAGGTTCTCCTTTCCAGGCACTGGCAGCTGACACGTTCTGACGTGCTGGCTGAGCCACAGCTGCGGCTGCTCAGAGCGCTGAGCTTGCTCAGGTGACGTCATTAACCACCTGCAACACTCGGATCTCTTTTTTTTATTTATTTATTTTCTTTTCTCCCGCGAAGCCTTCTCAAGGCTGGCTGCAGGGCTGCGCTTCAGTAACGCATCAGGAGCAGCACATGGTTTGCTTCCCAAGGCGGGAGGTGCCTGCTCTCCTGCCAGGCCTTTCACAGCTGCTGGAACCGCACAAAGGGCTGTAGCCACGTCCCCGGCGCTGTTCGTGTCCCGCCCATCTGCGCACACGCAGCANGAGCCGCCGGCAACGGCGGGGGAAGGGTCCGGGGAAGGGTCCCTGCTCCAACCGGGGAAGGGTCCAGGGAAGGGTCCGGGGAAGGGTCCCTGCTCCAGCCCGGGGAAGGGTCTGGGGAAGGGTCTCTGCTCCAGCCGGGAAGGGTCCGGGGAAGGGTCTCTGCTCCAGGCACAGCCGCACAGCGCCGGCCGCAGCCGGGGAAGGGCTGCTCTGTGCTCACCTCACCTGGCACCTGCCCCAGAGCCGCCTCACTGCTGCGCCAGCCTCCTGCACACGCTCCCCTCCGAACCCGGGCCGCGACCTTGAAACTCTCCTCAATAAGCATTTCCTCCGCGTCCTCCACGGTTTCCGTAGCTTTTCCCCGCATCTTCTGTCATTGTCTCCGAGGCGCCCGACCGAGCTCAGAGCCACCTCTGCCCAGCTTCACTGCATTCAGACACCACGACAGCAGCCCGCTCCCAAACCGGGCTAAGGCACACGCAGCAGCTGAATCCCTTCTCTTTATACCAAAGCTATGGAATAACGTCGAAGACACGTATTAGAGCACCGGCATCTGCTCTGGAGAGCAGGCTCCCGCACCCAGGCAGCCCCCGGGCGTGGGGATCCCGCGGCAGCCCCGTGTGCCGGAACAGCGGGACAGGGAGGGCTCAGAGCAGCGCACGGGGCAGCACCAGCCGGGCTGGCAGCAGCAGCCGTGTGCCACCGAGGATNAAATACTTGCTTTGGTGCAAGCTGGGCACAGAGTCGTGTGCAGTGCTGTGCCCTGCAGCAGCACTTGTATGAGGGGCCACGGGCAGCTGCAGTGTCAGCGCTGAGGCTGGGTAGGGGCACCTCTGGAGGGGCCTTCTGTCCCCAGCTGTGTCTGCCTCCACACATCCAAGTACAAAAGCTGCAAAACACCGCACTTGTTCCTTTCCCAAACCTAACACAGCAATACCCAAATTTATTTCCCCTCGTGAGATGCAGGTTCTCCTTTCCAGGCACTGGCAGCTGACACGTTCTGACGTGCTGGCTGAGCCACAGCTGCGGCTGCTCAGAGCGCTGAGCTTGCTCAGGTGACGTCATTAACCACCTGCAACACTCGGATCTCTTTTTTTTATTTATTTATTTTCTTTTCTCCCGCGAAGCCTTCTCAAGGCTGGCTGCAGGGCTGCGCTTCAGTAACGCATCAGGAGCAGCACATGGTTTGCTTCCCAAGGCGGGAGGTGCCTGCTCTCCTGCCAGGCCTTTCACAGCTGCTGGAACCGCACAAAGGACTGTAGCCACGTCCCCGGCGCTGTTCGTGTCCCGCCCATCTGCGCACACGCAGCACAGGAGGGGAGCGGCCGCGACAGGAGCCACGCGTTCCCCAGGAACAGGAGCGCGGGGTGAACGACCCCGTGAACAGCACCCGAGCCGAGGCGGGAGGCCGGGACAGGTGGCGGCAGCGTCGCCGGCAGGGAGGGCGCGAGGGCCTGAGCGACGGGGAACCGGTCCGAGGCAGCGGCGGCGGATCCGGGCTGCGGGGACGGCCCTGGAGCGGGAGCGGGACCGGGACCGAGACCGGGATCCGGACCGGGGAGCNAGACACGTATTAGAGCACCGGCATCTGCTCTGGAGAGCAGGCTCCCGCACCCAGGCAGCCCCCGGGCGTGGGGATCCCGCGGCAGCCCCGTGTGCCGGAACAGCGGGACAGGGAGGGCTCAGAGCAGCGCACGGGGCAGCACCAGCCGGGCTGGCAGCAGCAGCCGTGTGCCACCGAGGCTCTCTGCCCCCTGCCGTCACACATCTGCTGACACCACGGCGCTCTCACTGTGAGAACTGCTGCTCCTTTTCCTCAGGCCGCCTTTCAAGAAGAGCCCACAGCATTCCCAGACCCTTTCTGCCAGTTCAGTGCTCTCACAAGCCGAGCTGCTGCCCAGAGCTGAATATAGTTTAGGAGAAAACGAAACACAAACCCCCCAAAAGCAAACCTGACAGGAGCAGAGCAAAGCAAAGGCTTTCTAACAGGATCAGTTCAATCTTTGTTTCATCCCCTTTTTCAGATTTACTCTTTTGGAGAAAGCGCCTCTGCAGCACCCCAGCGTGAGGGATGTGCCTGTCACTGCCTCACCTCACACACAGGGGAACATCCATTCGAGGACAGCAGAGCTGCCCAGGACTGTCCTTCCTCATGGGCTCAGGGCTCCTCTGCTCCCTGCAGAAAAACAAGGACCACCTGAGTCAGGTTCAGATGTCTGTTTCACTCCAAAGTGAACTGACAGAGTGTACCCTGCACAGAAGTTTTAATCAACTACTCACCTGAGGGACTCCTGTTCCCAGAAAACCTGGTTTGTCCCTTTTTTCTTCCTTTACCAGCATCATCCTCACTGTACAGCTGGAGGAAACCAGTGATGGCACTGGAGAGGAAACAAAGCTACTGGAGTATTTTGCTTTCTAATCTGTGTGCACTAAGGTCTCACAGCTGTGCTCACAGCACAGGGGTGCAGCAGGCAGAAAACACCAATCCACACCTAATGGAAAGATTATTTTGGTGTTATTTCAGCAAGAACTTTTTAATAAGCACACAACACATGGTTTGTTTGAACTGTGCTGAACTGATGCTTACCAGGAAGGACAAGATGCTTCTCAGTTTCTGGGCCATTGACCCTTCTTTGAGATCTGAACACACCAAAACTTGCAGTTTCTAATGTTTCTTCTGTTTTACCTTAGACATAAACCTGAGCAGAGTTAGAGCTGCTAAGGGCTCAAGTCAGATGCACTAAGGTGCTGAAGCAGACATTGACAGCAGTGACTCAGCAGGCCCAGGTGTTTATTTAGAGCCATCAGTGCAAACCCAAACCCCTAAACAGCCACTGACAGCATCAGAAGATGCTTCTCCTAGAAGAGAAGAAACCAGTCTGTTGCATGAGAAGTGGTAACCCTGGCACTGGTCTGTTACTGCCTCACTGACACTGCATTTCTCCATTTTGCTCAGAAAAGAGCTACTGAATTTAATTATACTGCAACAACATCTACAGCAAAAAAAGTCAACAAAACTGGTTTAATTTCAGAAAATGTGTTAAAATATATATATTTGTACATCAATTTGACACACTGCATTAGTTTACACAAATGATGGTCTTCCTTGAAACTGTATTTATGAAATGTACATTTTTAATTTAAATACTCAGTATACACTGCATTTAATCTGCATGTTGCATTTATTAAATACATTAAATCTGCAATGTAACAAAACGTTTTCTGCATACGAAATTCAAAACACCATTTTAAATGAACAAAAGATGGCTCACTTCATTTATTTGTTTTAACAACTAGTGCCTAGCACACTAGCTTAGCTCCACCAACACCAGCTGTTCTTTCTCTTTATTGACATTGTTCACAGACTAGTACATATTACACTAAGAGTGCTGGATAAAAACATGAGGTACGGAAGTGGTTCAAAGATTACAGGTCATGCAGATCATGCGAGACAGCAAAGAAAGTTGTGAATGAGAAAACACTAAATAAAAAATACATAAAGAATGTGCATTATAAAATAAAATTAAAAAAAAAAAAAGAAAAACCAAACCAAAACAAAAAACCAACAACCAACTCAATTACACAGCTTTGTTTCTTTGGTTACAAAGTAGGTTGAACAATTTCACAGCTTTTTATTCCCACCCAAAAAACCAAACCAAAAACGAAATGTCAAAAAGCAGAGGAATCATGGCCCCTTTCTCTCTATTAGAAAGTAGAAACAGAAATGAGCAAAGTTTTCTTCATCAAAATAGCCCATCACTTATTTATTATATCACAAGGACTGGTGACTACCTGTACAGATGCACTATGGTCTTCATACTTACACTCTATACAAAATTTACATTCAAGCTGGATCTTTACTACCGTAAATAAATACCAAAGGTCAATTGCCATTAGTGTTAGAAATATGCCAGGATTCTTTGTTCAATTATTGCCTAGACATTGTATCTATTAACGCAATCCCATCTATCATTTTACCCATACAGACATTTATTAAAAAAAAAATTCAAAAGTTCTGTGACATTGTTCATGTACATTATGAAAATAGCAGCCCTGTAATAAATAAAACAAATAAATGAAACTAACATAGGCAAATGTTACTTATATGAAAAGAACAGTGGCTCTGAAGAGGAATTGTTGCTCCTTACCAGACAGCAAGGCTCAAAGCAACCCAGGAGCAATAGGAACCTCAGAGAGCCACCCGAGCTCTACCAGCCCTCCCTCCCGGAGCCCAGTGAGGGTGCCAGGCTCCAGAAGGACGTAGGGACACGCCCCACCCTGCAGCCACAGCGGCGGGGCAGCTCTGGGAGGGTGATTGTCTAATACTGAGAAGGCCAAACACACAAGAGAAGCAGGCTGCTGGCACAGGGACGGGACTGCTCACGCCGAGGAGACGTTGGGCTGCGCGGGCTGCGCCTGCGACGTGCTACTGGGGGCGGCCTGCTGGCTGGACAGCTGGGACAACTGATCGTTGTTGGAAAGGGATTTTAACAGTGCATTTTCTCGTTCAAGTAAAGAGTTTCTTTCAACTAATTCTTTTATTTGTTCCTTCAGGACTTCCACTTCTTCTCTCACTGCATACATCAAATGGCTTTTCACTAGATCCTGCAAAGAACAAGCGGACAGTTACACCACGGGAAAGGACAGTTTCCTTCACCCCAGCCCCAGGACTTACTGTTACTGCTTTCACTGCAGTAAGCCTGGAAAAACAAAGTACTCATCACCAAAAATTTATGAATAAATCAGCCTTTGTGCACAAACAACCCAGCCCTTTTGTGAAGTGGGCCTGATACCAAAAGCTTTGTCTCCAGCACTCCAGTTATGTGGAAGCCAAGGATGAGAATGACACCCCAGCTCCTCAGAAGGAAAGCACCAGCTCTGATGCTGTGAGCTGGGGGTATGGGTCTGTGGCCCAGGCCCAGTCACTGAGGTGTATGAGAACCAAATCAACAAGAAAGCTTTTACATCATCAGAAGCAAAAATCCAACAGCTCTAACCGAAGCTGAGCAGCGTGTTAAGGATGGCACACCTGACCCTTCAGAAAAACTACAAATGAACTTGGCTAGAGTGACAGACTGAAATATACACTATATTTTCAGCACTCCTTCAAGTTCAACCACCTTGTTCACAGCAATTTTTAAGAAAATTAACTGAAAAACATTTCTGGGCCAACAGTAAAAGCAATAATGGTTTGTGGTCGTTCATAGTTCATACAGAAAATCCTATTTTTAATTGATGTTCTCAGTCTGACCCACCTGGAGGAATATCACAGCCTCAGAGAAACACAATACAGCAGGAAACTTAGGCTCAGTTATGAACCACATTAATCCTATTAGAAATAAAAACTTATATTTTACTTACCATTGCCTGTTCTATTTTGTTGTCAATGGCAACAACACTTGCACCAGACGCACTGTAAATACAATGAGAAAACTCTGTGAATGTTATTGTATCACTCAGGCAAAACTATGCACCTGCAGGACTCCTAGATCATGCTGTCACTGGAAGGCTGAAGGTTAGAGTCAATAATTCAGTATACATTCACAGGGGGGTGTCCTGTGTCCCTCCCACCCCTCACCCCACCCAGCTGCCCAGTACAGTTGTGACTCACAAGAAACAGTGCTCCTTCAGTTTATACTTTCTCATACTAGGCTTATGACACCCAGAACCATAAAAATGCATTAGAATAAACACTAAATTAACTGCTTTGATTACTGACCTCGTTTTCCAGCTTTCTTCACTGAGGAAAACAAGAAGTCATGGGATATTAATGGGATTCTTACCACTAGCATTATTTCTTCCAAACTGTTTTTGCAAAGCAATGAATAAAAAATCCTGTTATAATATTTTTTCTCTGGATTTACTTGAGTCCACCTTCCAGATAAGGAGCTCCTGGCTTAGCACTGCCCCTGCAGCCTGTGGCAGCAACCAGCAGGAGGGTGAGACACGACCAGAGCCCTGAGCCCAGTGGCCACTTCCTGGCTCCCAGAGAATCCTCCCTGGATGCTTCTGACAGCTGACAAACACATGGTCGTGGGTCACAGCCAGGGCCAGGTTGCTCCACACTGGTGCACAATGTCCACCAGCACACCTCAGTACACTGTGAGGTGTGTATTTACTGTGCTAACAAGATCCCAAACTGCATCTCTGAAGCCTGCATGACAGAAATCCAGCCCTCAATAGCTAGGGTCTGTTTCCAAGTCATGCCACAGGCACACATGCCAGCCCCTCACTCACAGCTCTGGAGCCAGGATTTCGGCAGGCTGAGGTGTCCCTGCTCTCCCACAGACTCAGGTGTCTGTTCAGAGAGGGGCTGCAGCTCTCCCCAGTCCCTGTTCAGAGAGGAGCTGCAGTTCTCCCCAGGGCACACAGGGCTGCAGCCCACAGCAGCCATCTCCCCCTCCCAGCCCGGCTCTCAGGGCCCCATTTCCCACCCAGCTCTGGTCTGACACAGGCAGCAGTTCCTGGGCTGTGACAGCCCCAGCAGTGAGAGCTGCTGCTAACACTCCCAGCCATGGACATGGCTATCAGCAGTGTGCAGCCACGTTTAGTACAGTTAACATGGGGAAAATGCAAGGGTTGCAGTCATGCCGGAAACTCGCCTCACTGGAATTGTGCAACACACCAAAATCAAGTGTTAAGGAAAAAAACCACTCAAGGCTTTTTACAAAGAGTATGGCAATGTGCTCAGCAGTACTAGTCACAGATGTGAAACACAGCTCAGCTCCTGAAGAGTGATACTGGTCAGAGAAGTTAATTTTAAGGGCTCCCACAGGACCGTCAGTACCAGCACTGGGCTTTTACAAGCAGAGGGCATCAAGTTTGCAGACTGAGGAAGTACCAGCCTCTACTTCTATGGAGCCAATCTTGAAACCCAAACCAAAAGCACTGAACATCCATTTCAGAAGAAAATTGTTCCAGTCTCTTACTGTCTTCTAAGCCTCTTTCAAGCCCTAAACCTCCTCAGAATAAAATCTATTTATAACTCATGCCAAGGGAAGTATTCCTTTCCATTTTGAATTAACCAGCATCAGACTCATCTGGCACATTCAGAAATAATCGTGTTCATGAACCACAAAACCCCAAGACTCCATGTCCTCTCACAGTCCTTCATGGACACCCCTCTACAGGTCAGATGAGGCAGCTCTTAGAGGTAAGAACAAGAGGACAATTAAAGAAGCACCACACTTGGCAGTGGGATCTACTTCCCCATCTTTGCAGCACAATAGCACAACTTTTGTCAATACCCATCTAGTCAAACTTGAGATTGGAACTTTGTTCTTCTATCCCTGTTTCAGCTATTTTGTAGTGTGATTATTAAAAAAATAAACCCCATTACATCACTCCAAATAAAGGCATTCAAGCAGTTCCATGAGAAAGACAGACAGCCTTCCCTCAGCTTCCCCAAGAGCTGTATCTGTGTGGCACCTTTCCCATGTGTACCTCATGCTCTGAGCTCCCTCTGGCTGCTGGGTGGCTTTAGGAATTGTCCCTCCCTGCAGTGTGACTGGAATGAGCCAGGGAAACCACTGCTTTACCACACATACCCCACATGTGACATGACACCATGACACTGGAAGCTCTAAGTAGCTTATACACTATTTTGTATTGTTCTTGCTGCCCTCATCCCCAGCCCAGCTGTGCTAACACTGAAACGCTGAGTCTGGATTCCAACCCCGCTCCCTGCACACATCCCAGCACCCCTCCCAACTTTAGCAGGCAGAGGCTGGGACCACACAGACCTCCACTCGCCACCCAGGAGAAGCTCCACACTGACAGAGGGTGCCTCAGTTTGCCACCAGGATAAAACCTAAAAGCTGACTACGCTTCATGTCATTTTCTAGAAGCAGATGAGAATTAGCTGTTATGGTAGTACAATTCCCATATGATTTTGGTTTTATTCATCTGACAGTGCTCCCAACACCAAGCAGCTCCTGTGGGACATGCATGAGCAGAGCCCTCCAGTGACAGCTACTCTCATGGGAAACTTCAAATGTGCTGCCAAATCTTAAAATTTTCTACTTTTCTCAAATCCTAAACTCTTGACATCAAATTCCAGTTTGCATAAAAATATTTTATCCCATGGCTGCAGAATGACATTTATGAATACAATCCAGTAGTTATGAAAAGGCCAGGAAGAAACCCAAAAAAATCTCTTAAATAAGCCTTTTTGGATGACTGAATGGAGAGAGAGTCTGACACATTCTGTGAGTGCACCATCCACTGTAGAGCCAATGCCCCAAATTGCAAATCCTGGAATTAGCAGAGGAAAGACACCATTTAGCTCTTGTAAAAAAAGGCCAATTACTGATTGCTCCAAGAGCTACAGAAATCTGACAATTATTGTCAAAACTGCAAAAAAATCCACATCAAGTACCACAGGGCAGATGAAGGGGTGCATTAGGCATGTAATATTTGTTTTCAACAGTAAAACCCCCACCCCACACTGAGCTTCTGCAGCCCATCAAGTATCAAACAGACACATTGAACAGGGCACATTTCATTTTGACTTGGACCTCCCAGTTAAGGTCCTGTCAATGAAGGCCCTACCCAAAAAGATGTTATACTGGTACACCAAGTCCACACTGAAGCCCACAAGGTACATGGCAAGATTTACTGTCAGCAAAAACATCAAAGATCCCCCAAGTACAGTTTGTCATTCCCAGAGATGGATGGTAAACCCAGTGTTTTCCTACCTTAAACACCAGGTAGTCAAAATCCCATTTTGTTAGAGAAATCCTCATTTCAGTGGTTTAAAAAATCTCAGTGGCTTTAGCTTTACCTATTCAATTGTCTTTATCTCAACTGACAAGTTCTCTCACTTTTCCTCTTCTGGGAAGAGGGGAAGCTGAGTGAGTGGCTGCACGGGGCTTAGAGCTGGCAGGATGAAACCAAGACAGCCCTTTTTGGCACCCAGCATGGAACTGGAAGGGTTTGAGATACGGACAGATTTGACTGGGATGTTCTAGATTGAATGGATAGCTGCTCCTTCTGTGCAGCTATTGCCTGGACGCTCCTGTGCTTGCCATGGGCTTGCTTACCTGAGTCTGTCAGAGCCCATTGCTTGTTAGTGGCCACACTTTGCTCTCACTGCTGTCCCATTGCTCTTATCACCTCACTGCTGTGCCTGGAACACTTGATAACAGCCACTACCATGTGCCTGGGCTGGCAGGTGCCCAGGGCAGCACTGCCACACTGGGCAGGCTGGAGCTCCAGCCAGGACTGTGACCATAGATGAGTCAAGGGGCAGCAGAGACCAAGCTGCAGCCCCTGGTGAACCCCAGCACCAGAGCAGGTGGTGCCCGAAGAGGGCCAAGCAGTCCTGGGACACCTGCATTGGAACAGGCTCCTGGCAGAACCTGGGGCCCAACGGAAAGAGAAGTGCACACTGGAGCAGACGTGCTGGAAGGATCTGAAGCAGCCTGTTCCTGAAAGATTGACCCAGTGGTGCTGCAGTTCATGAAGAGCTGCAGGCCATGGGAAGGACCCAGACTGGAGAAGTTCAAGGAGGACTGTCTCTGTGGGTGCTATGCTAGAGCAGGGGACAGAGTGAGACTGCCCCGCAGGGCGTGGTGAAGACCACAGCGAGGAAGGCTGCAGGACCCAACCTGACTCTGCTTTAGTCTCCAATAGCTCCACGCACCACACACACCTCTCCTGTCCTGAGTGACCATCACCATGAGAGACAGACATCCCCAAGTCAGGTGACCACTCCCAGCTCTTCTCTCCCTTCTGCTGTTACTTCTTCAAATCAAATTATCAAACAACCTTTCTGTAAACAGCAGTAAGGTACCTGGAGTGTTCTCACTTGTTTTGCTTACAAGTGATCTGAAGCCCTGTGGTCATTTATTCTTTCTCCTCACTGTTTACTCATTTATGAGCTACTGTCTTACCACTGGTTCAGCTATTCAGTCTATCCAGAGAAGTCTTTCCTATTCTTGAAAGAGTTAAGGCCTATTTAATTAGCCTCCATCATAAAGAGATTTTCTAATGATAGCATCCCAATGCAATCCAATCACCTATCCAGTCTGTAAAGAGGACCTGTGTGAGTACTGCAGACTTCCATTATTTTTCTGTGTCAAAGCCGTTTGAGAATGTGTGATAACCTGAGGCAGTGAATTCACCACCTCAGGAGTTCCCACACACACTTTATGAGTTAATTTATACTGTGAAGGTATAATGCTTTACACATAAATTCAGTGGAAACATAAATCCTACCACTTTAAATTCAAATTTACCAATAATGTCTGTGCTTTAGGCAGACCCACCTAAAGCTGGTATGGCACCTGCAAATACAACCCAGGCCCAGAAGAGCAATCACCCAGACTCACATGAATAAGCCAAGAAGCCACTATTCCCCTTCTTAAACCACACCAGCTGAAAAGACCAACACATGAAACTTGTGCCTTCAGCAATACCTGTGTGAGCACTGTGCAAGAAAACAACGCTGCTAATGTGTCAGTAACAAGCAGTATCTCCCCAACACTTTCTGGTTTGAGTGTCACCAGCACTCTTCCTGCCACAATGTGTTGGTGAAAAATAAAATAGTTTCCATTCACTGGACCAATTCAGCAATCTCTTGTTCCCTACTGAAGTATCATGCTGCTAGCTCTGCTGATTTCAGCAGGTCTCCAGAGACAGCTACTCATAGGGGAATAATCCATATTTGTTAGAAAAAATACTAGAATTACACAGAAAGATTTTCTGTTTACACCAAAGTCTTCTAAGTCAAGCCCCTCAGGTTCACAAAGGACTTCTGAAAGAGCTGCAAAATGTGATTGAGAGTTCACTGCCAGCAGACTCACAGTCTTGGTGCTCTGCAGTGTGTCATGCCCCACATTTTGTGATGGGCAAACAAAGGATTCTGAGGAAGTCACACGAGCTTATTGTTTCCACAGCAGCAATTTTTCTTTCCCAAACCAGAGATGACAAAAAGAAGCCCCACACCATGTTGTTGTTCCAGCCCCCGCTGTGTCCTGCCCAGCTCCATCCTGCCAGGGCTCCCACAACCAGCTGCACTGCTCACTGATGCCCCTGGCATTGCCTCCACTAGCTTCTACCGGAAGTTTATAGCTGAAAGCTTCTCAGTTTCAGTCATCCAGTGAAGGAAAGCTGCCTGACATGGTCTTAAAATCCAGTAACTGCGGTATAAATGCAAAACCTGCAAAATCCTATCAAAGACTTTAGAATTTGAATGGCTTTTAAGTTGAAAACATGCATCAATCCTGATGAATTTCACTCTATGTTCTCACAAACACTTGTTTTTACCACAAAGAGTTCACCAGCAAAGATGCAAGGTTATTTTAAAGGCAACCATTTACATTCTTCTACCTGAATTTAATGTTCTTCTATATCCCACATTTCCAGCATTTACTTCAGGCATTGTACATAAACCTCAGATTTGTGAAGCCTCTATCTTAATAATTCATTATTTGATTTTAGGGTTTTTTGAATTAGCTTCCTCATCTTAAGACATATTTTGAGGCATGAAAGTAGAGAAACAGCTAAAGGCTAGAACACAAAGTGACCTTTTGGTCTACAAACCAAATGTGTACTCTAAGCCCTGAAGTTTGTTCCAGTGAAATAACAAAGTCCTTGAAACCTAAATATCAACTCTGTTCCATAAATACAGGGAAATGGCATCATCCAAAGCATAAAGCAAAAACATAAATTTGTCCAACTTTCTGCTGAAAAAGGAAGATGTGCTTTGAAACTGAGCTTAATGCCAGCACCCCAGCAATACAAAATAATTTCTTTAAAAAAGAGCAGGACACTTAGCATTACTTATAACCTTCATCACTGTGCAGTATACGAACTGTTGCCAAGCAAACTTTAAAAGATTCAGTTGAGCTATGCAAATTGAGAAGCCTTTCAAGTCAAATACAGCCAGGACAGTGATGAAATGGTTATCAATACTTCAACAGCCAAACAAAATTTACATTCTACACAGCTTATTAAGCAGAAGTTTTGACAAGCCAGAGCAGCACAAAGCATTAAATCACATCACTAGGACTTTGACTTAATGCTGACAAAAAAACCCCCTCCAAATCATTAAAGCACAGGAAAGAAACAGTTTGCAGCTACTGATGAATTAGTAATGCACTTCTCTCAAGTCCTATCCATGCCACGTAAGACTGTTGCACTTCACTGCATTTTCTCGCCATGAGTTCAATGCTAACTTTGGAGATTTACTTTGTCCTTGCCACAGTTCACCTATGTTCCCCATCCAGCTTTACTTCAGCAGAATGAAAGTAAACCAGGAAACTTCTTTTCCTGGTTTAAAGATAGAAATATCTTAACTTTGCCAAAATTGTGTTTAAACGTAGTATTTTCATGATGTGTTTCCTGATACAGGACTCAATGCCAAAAAGTTTCCTCTTTTGGAAAAGGAAACTATCAATATTTTGGCAAAGGTCAGCTAGGAGCTGACTAGCATTAAACTCTGAGCTGACACATCACGTATGATACATGCATAATGGAAGGAGGAAGAAAAAAGTCATGTCATATTTTAGAGTTTAGTTCCATGTTTCAGCACAAATATTTCACTTCCATGACCGCTTTCACCTCTTCAAACTGCAGAAGCCCAATATGGAGTTCACAAGCAGCAGTTGTGTGCAAACACAAACAATGAGAAACTCGCATAGAGCAAAGCAGTTCATGCATACCTCAGCATGTATGCATTCCATACTCAAGCATCCATACCTATCCCAGGAGGTCTTTGACTCGGGTAACTTGTTGAAATGGAACGCTTGGTAGAATGCAGTTGACGGATTCCTATGAGATCCAAGAATCAGACAGACATATTGAAAATGGGTATGTAATAAAAATAGCAACTCTCTTAATTCAACCTGCATTACAAAGTGAATTAGCTGTCCAGACAGGTTAAAATAATGTCTGTAAGGCCCTACTGTTTCTACGGCTTTGCATTAAGGATACAAGGACCCAAAACAAAACAGTAATTCTCCAGCCCTATGGATTTTCAGGCTAAACCAAGCTGCTCCTGTACAAAGATGAGACTGTAAGGCCAACAATGAGCATCTCCCACCCTGCTGGCAATGCTGTAGAGGTTTAGCTGACCACTACCCTAATGCCAAACATACCTAAACCCAAGAGACACCTTTGCCATTTTTGGTATGTCCCAAACTACCTCTGCACACAGTACCCAGTGTTTCCATCCTACTTAACCCCCTGCTTTATACTCAAAACAGATGATTCCTCCAAGGGGACCAGCAAGTCAGAGCTCAATATGCCACATTCAAACTACGACAGATCAAGTTACAACTGAAAAACAGATCCAGCTAGAAACGAAAAATGGAAAGTCAACTACCTTTGTAAGCACCTCTCAGTCACCTCCCCACTTCCCCTTCCCAAGGTGCAAGAGGGCAAGAGCTGATGGAGGCCCTTGGCCATGCACTCATCAGTAGCTCTCACAACCACAGAGTACAGTAACCTTGCTGAAAACCCGACACTACGGCCACATTCCAACAACAGAGCCAAAGCCCCGAGGCAGCCCCGCAATGGCAACTATACTGACAGTGTAATTAGAAAATCTTACTTCTCCAAAGCCTCATCTGATAGTTTGTTGTGAACTAGATACTGGATGATACGCACAGCTCTCTGCTGCCAGTGGCTGCAGCAGTGTGACACTGAAGCTTAGAAACTCCCTTCCTCAAGCTGCTCATCCTCATGTGGGCAGAGCTACACCAGCCCTAGAGACGAATGCAACAACCTTGCTGAAAAATCTTCAGAAATGCAAGCATGAGTTCAAATTCTTTTAGAACCACTTTTAAAATGAGAAGTTTATATCAGCATTGGAAGTACAGGTATCAATCCCTTTTCTAAGTTTATGGCATGAGTATTTTTAAGAACAACTGCTTTCAAGTTACTTAATTATTTCAATTGAAGTACAATTACTATGTAGTAAAAATCACATTAAAAACCCCAAAAACATCACAGAAGTAGCGCCATAACAAAACACTATCAGAAGTAATTAGATACCCATGGCAGGTGTGTACCAAAAATCTTGCAAAGGGTAGTGGGATTTGTATATCAGCAATGATCAGGAAGCGTGTGAGTTTAAAGTGTCTGCCGCTCCTCTTCCCACCTTCAGTACTGTACTCTTCAAAAAAAAAAGAGAAATCCACGTGAGTCTGGAATTTAGCTTAAAACCTGTTACAGAAGTTGCTAGATCGAAACTGATAAACACCACGCTCCGATGTTGGTAACATCCACATTTTCCTAGGCAGCACTGCACACAACAGGTGATTACAGGAAGAGCAACACAATAGCTAAAGGACATTTGTGTAATAGGACTTCACATGTGGAAAACAATTGGCATGTGTATATCAAGAGAGCACTCCTTTGCTGAAAGGAAGGCCCAGGCTCTTCTTTCTAATGCAGCTGTCAGGAGTATGTACAGTCCCTTCCTCAAAAAGAGGCTGTAAATATAAAGTCATTTAACTTCCAAGACAAATTTACCTGTAGCATATAAAGCCATGTTGCTACTGTTAGGTATAAAAAGTGGTTTATAACCACACAGTATGCATTCCATATAGTCTGTTTTTATACTGACATCCTCTCTGCTCTATATTTTTGTACTATTCTTAAGCAAGCATGTAAAAAAATATGAAAAAAATTTCCTTATTAGATTCTCATTTGTAACCCCTACTGTTGAAATTGTTTTTGCATTACTTCAGGCAAATAAGAGAACCTTTTCTACTCCATAGCTATATATTTTTAAAAAAATTATATTTTAAAAATAAAAATAATTCCTGTACCTAAACAGGAAAAGCAAATCCACAGAGGCAGCATGAATGATGCCTCACACGCACATCTGAACTAATATGACTGAGTTTCAGACTGTTGAGGCATCTAGTTTAACCATAAGAAACAGTGAAAGGATAGATAATGGCTAAAAATGCCTTTCTATTTGCAGAAACAACTGAGAAAACAGCTTACAGAGCAGTAAAACCTAGCCTGCTGCTGTTGTGCCACAACTGGAGCCCCACAAGTCCTCCTGACACCGCCCTAAGGGAATGCAGGGACAGCCTGGACCAGGAAAGCAGATCGCCTATGTCTACTCCCTGGCAGACTGCCAGGTCTGAGGTCAAGACTCAGTCCCAGTCCTCGGCAGATTGGCATACTGGAACCGAGAACCAGACAGGACAGGAATGCCCGAGATGCTGACCCAGAGAAAAAGCAACCACCTACCCTTCCACAGAAGGTACTCCAGAACTTCTCTTCCACCATCTGTGGTGAGAGAGACCAAGTATCCCCAAGGGTACATGGGCTGCATCTCATTCCCAGACTATGACAGACAACCAGCTTAGTACACTTAAACATTTAAAGTATATCTCAGGTGGCCAAAAATGCCTCCATGTCTCTGTAGGAAGTCCTACAATACATACTGCATTTATGTCCTTTAAAAGCCCATGAATGCCAATATTCACAACTTACTCCCATGCTCTAGTTTCTAAGAACAGTTTTCAAGCAACAGAAAATTTGATCCAAATTTAAAGAAGAACTCACACAGTTTTCTGCTTGCCCAGGACATCAAGTTGTCCCTTTAAAAGGGAAGCCTAGGCCTCATCCCAAGTCTCACATCACAGCTGGAAGTGTATCCTCCCACTGCCATTCATCAGGACAATATGCCAAACACAAACTTCACCCTTGAGAGCTCTGTTCAGTAGAAACCATGCCTGTGAAAGCTGCTAAACCATCAAGTATACAGATAAATGCCTTTGAGTTCAAGTAATGATACTGGCTTTGGACTGGGTATCAGCCCAACATACAGAGGCTACTGCACAAATGCCTTTTTACTAGCCACTTCCTTTGAAAGAAATAGTAACATCATTGTTCATGAACAGGTTTCAATCTTCAAACTACTTACCAACCTCAGCAATTGAGGGCAACAACAATAACACACAAAAAATAGCACTTTTTTTTACCCAAATAAAAAATTCATACCATCTCAGACAGCTCTCTCTCAACCTGAGTTATTTTCTTTAGGTTTGAGAACAGGAATGATGCAAAACATTCAAAAGGCCTAAGCACCTGTCTTTGAAGAACACGAAAACAACAGGTCAGAGACAATCCATGCTCAATACCTCTAAGGAAAACCAAAGAAGAACAGAAGCACATATTTATTACCCAGACAGCAGCAAGCTCACATGGGTAACCTTTACAGAAGCTCACTTCAGCCAAAATTCTTTCTGAGAACATTAACAGATCTCAGACAGAAAGCCACAGGAGATGTGACCATGTCACAAAATGAGTTGAGCTTTTAACACCACCTTGCATGACATTTTTGTTGGTAAGAGCTCGGCTCGTACAAAGCCAGTCCACCACTGGCAACTACTCTGTGCATGTGGCTCTCCAGGGGTGCAGTGAAAGGATCATTCATCAGTGCTCTCCCAGGGCCTCCTCCAAATGTGTTATGGGATACTTTAATCCATCACTTGGGCACTGCAGTACAACTATCTCTATACCTGCAGATGATCTGCAAGCACTCTGGACAGCAGGAATAGAATTCAGAAAGATCTTGCCCAATTGGAGCAATGGTCTGAAATAAAAAGGGTGCAATTCAATAAGGATAAGGGGGAAGCAGTAAGCTCTGGTAGCAATAATCAGCTGCACAAGCGAAAAACATGAGTAGCTGACTGCAATTCCACAGAAAAGAATCTAAACAGAATTCAAAAAATAAAAGCCTTGCAAGGGTGCCAAACCTCTACACAGGATGTACAGAGGGTAACTGAAATCTTGCTTTATTCAGCCTGAGCCCTTAGCTTCACTTTCATGGCCAGGTTTAGATAGCAGCTTGGATAGCAACAGCAGGATACATGCCTACCTATTCTCCTAACCCTGATCCTAGAAGTAAGGTCATTAATGATGCAGCAATGCATCAGTAGGATGGGGAAGTCAACACCAGTCTTCCAGCTCCCATCCTGTGCACAGAGCTATAGGAGCTGGGCATTTTGCCCAAAAAAGTGTTCTTTGGTCACATTTATCAAAGGAAGCACACTAGTGGAACTTTGTACATCTGTGTTGCTGTTACAGAGCCAGATTTGAATCAAGCACTTGGAGAAAGAAGTGATGCAAAGACATCTTGAAGAGGGAATCAGCAAACTAACATATTCACCCTTTTCAACATCAGAATTACTACTGAATAGGTAAGAGACCTAATGGTAAGGTAAGCATGCATTCTGAGCTCAAGAGAACTGTCACCATACACGGATGTGTTTGTGCACTAAAGGACAACAAATGAATTCCACCTTAGTATCTGAAGTTTATAAAAGTTTGGACGTGCTTTCAGCCAGAAGTATTTCAAACCCAAGGTAGTTTTCAGTTCTGTGTCTGAGTGCTCCCCTAGAAAGGGCTGTTTACTGGGGTACTGACTATGACCTGCAACGGAGACTGATTACAGCTGGTCTCAAAATTACAGCACTTGGCAGGGTTCATCTGGGACCATGGACTTGATGGTCACTTGATCACGGTTTACCAGGGAACTCGCAGCACAGTTTATGGCATTTTGAGATGATGTTTACACTTGTAACAGAATTCCTTCTCCTTTTAAAAGATGTTTCACTTTATTTTTAGCATCTACTATTTAAAGCAGCTGCAACTTTGAATGAGCTTTCTTTCTTAAGACTCAATCTACAGAACAGTAACTGGAGCACAAACCTCTGCAGGAGAAAACTGACAGGGACTAAATGTGGGAGAGTCAATGCAAAACTAAGGAAAATAACATCTCAAGTTCTGAAGTGATGTGTTTAATTGCATATTCTGTTCACACAGTTCCTTAAAGCCATTACCCTAAAAGACCAGCAAGAATTCCAAGCTCTAACACTCAGTTTTAGGTGCATTCCAGCTACAGAGGAAAGGCTGACTCAATGACCAACCCACATGACAGTTTTAGGGACAGTGGCTCTCAAATACCACAATGGATTTAAAGGGGTTTCACAGGCTACTACAAAATAAAAATATTGTAACACCATAGAGAAAGCACACTGCAGGGAACTGAGCTTCACTGGAAAACCCAAAAGCAGTAGCCCATACTTCTTCACCTTGCCCTCAAAAGAAGATTTTGGAAAATAATTTCCAGCAGTGACCAGAAGTCTCCAAGAAGGAGGAAATGGAGACAACTGTCTCAAATACACAGAGTATGAAGTCTGGCAGAGGCATTTCACTGATTACTTGCCTGCTCTGTTGAAACACTGGCATCATCCTTCCCCTGCTCTGGGTGGGCTTGAGTATTTAAAAACAACATCAAGAATATTTTTCAACCCCTACCAATGCTATTACTTGTTTTATGTAATTATGTGATTTTAATAAATAATTAAAAATAATAAAAAATACTTCATTACTACCTGTACTGGGTAATAACCATACACTATTTCTGAAGGAGCTTTGCTGAAGAGTTCAAACAGTGAATTCCAGTATGACTATTTAATACTAATCATAGAAAGAATACAACAATCTTCTAAGTATCTTCTCATTCCTGATTGCAACAGCTGCAGCTCAGAACTCTGGAGACCAGTTCTCTTGGGCCGCACAGATTGGTCCCCAAGCCTCAGGAGTGCTGCACAAACTGTAACCAAACAGCTTTATGGTTTCCAGGATCCAGTGATGACCCTTTCCATCCTCAACATGCTGTCTTCCCACTTTCCAAAGGCAGGCTTGGTGCACTCCTGTCCCAGCCACGTACCCAAGGCTCTCATGCTCCTCCTGTTCCAGACAGCACTGCCACAGACACGTTAATTAACACACCACCTGCTAATGAAGCATGGCTGTTCTGTGAAGGCTGTCAGGGCTGTCAGTCAGGCTGAACCTTAATTACATCATCTTACAAACTGAGGACTAATCTGAGAGCTTCTGTTCTTAAATCAAAAGGTGTAACAAGTGTAAGGTTTCTTGTACTAATGATTTGTCTTCTCACTGGATGTAGTCAATCTTCAGTTCTTGGAGGGAGGATACAGAACAAAGTAGTCCACATGACACACAGCTTGGCTTCCAGGCAAAAAAAAATCTGCAGCAGATCACATTTTCAGAGAGAAACTTAGTGATTACAAGCTGATAACAGCAATGCAGAAACTCTGCCTGATCTAGTCAGGGATTCTTGCCTCTATCAAGTAGCTTTCAAGAAAAGCCACAGAAAAACTCACCAATATTATCCACGTTTGAATGAACCGAGACAAGTTAAAAAAAAAACCAAAAAAAAACCAAAAGCAAACAAAGAATTACTGAAAATAATGCCCATGGTCTCAACAAACACCTTGAACTCCACACGGGATGGAGCCCTTCAGCATCTACTGATATCTGCCAAAGAATATCACTATGCCATGATACCCTCCTGCACATAATTCCATTCAAGAGAGCACCTACCCAGCAGACCCTGATATGCTGGTATAAAGGAGGGAGCAAAATAATAAATTCAGCATTTCCACATTTGCTAGTATTGCATTATAGAGCCAAAAATCTGCAATATCTCTCAAAAGTATTGACTTATATACAACATGGCTGGTATGTATGAACATGTTATTGAAGATGAACAGGCTCCTGCTGCCTGTGATGCCCACAAAACCTGATTTTCTCAAACACAGTGATGAAGAGAAAGCTGCCTGTGATTTCTGGTGAAAGTGGCCCTGCATAGTGGAACAAGACTTGAAAACTCATCCTCAAATAAAACCGCACTAAAAATGAAATTTTTTTTTTTCTCCCACTAAGTTGCAGTGACAACACTTTCAGCTATTTCAGTCATCTATAAATACAAAAGGCTCCTGTTTTTTGACAACAAAATATTTCAGTATCTGTGGGGGGAAAAAAAAATGAGTGGATAAAACAGCTTCATGCAGACTCAGATAAATCCCACCTGTTCTACTCATGTGATAATGGTCAGGAATGCATCTATGAGCAAACGTTTCAAATTACACACTTAGCTTTAAAAAAAGCTATTAGACCCCAGGCCATGTATGGCATGGTTATTTACACAGTATATTATAAACCTGTCTGCCTTCCCACACCATTTACAAAGCCTCTACCACTCAAGTTTCAGGCCAGCCTATACTGTCGGTGGGTGCTCACCACTTAGTTTACAGAAAAAGTATTTTTAAAAATGCATTTGTAGGGTTGGTCAAGGTATTTACAGGCCTTGCACCCACCAGAGTGTTCTACATAGGAGACATTCCCAACAGTTCTCATCTACGCCCCTACAAAAATAGCCAAAGTAACTTGATGGAGAAGCAAGCCGGAGTTTTTAACCCTCATTTCAGACCACTCCATCCTCTACTGGATATTAACTCTGCTTGAGATGGATGTAAAAGCTTCAGACACCTCACTGAAAGCAATGTCTCATCTCCTATCCAATCTACACTTCTCCCTGCAAGCTCACACACCTGCCACACTCATCCCCTCCCAAACGGGTCAGGACTCTGCCCTCTCTGCACGGGGGGTGGGGGGTGAATGGTATCCTGGGCTGCACAAGGCAAAGTCCAGCAGGTGGAGGGAGGGGATCCCTCCCCTCCCCTCAGCACTGCTGAGGCCACACCTGTAGGGCTGTGCCCACATCCCCATTCCAGTTTGTAACCTTTAGTTGTACCAGACAAAGCCGCCAGCTGTCAGTGCGACAGGCAGCTGACACCTCTCCAGGGCACTAATTAATATTTCTACCTTCTCTCTGCACTGACAAAAGCACTCAAGCAAGCTGTCACAACCCAAATGCATCCTTCACAGCTTCAAAGGGAGAACAGATATACACATTCTTGGACTAATTTTGCTTTGCTTGACAAAGAAAATTAAGACAAGCATCCAGCTGTCCTTCATGCGGCCAAGTAATTCACCTGCCCTGCCCGAGTAAAAACAGATTATTCTATAAAGCAAAGATTTCCTAGAACTTAATACACATTTGTATTTATGAAGTGTGAAGTTTAAAGATAGAATAATTTTCAAGAGGAATGAAAGTACAATCTTACTCTGCACTTCAAGTGACCTCTTACGCCTGCAGAATCTTCTCAGAAGACGGTGGCTTTAGCAGTTACTATAAATACTTCTATCTTTATACTTTGTCAAATATAGGAATAAAAGCAGACACCTGTGCCTGACAATCTAGATTTATTGAACAGAACCATCCAGATGTACTTTAGCAGGAGGAATCTCACAGAAGTTTCTTAAGCAATCATTGCTGGCACATAAAACACAAAAAAGGTTTGCACTTCTCCTGAGCAACAGAAACAGCTAAATGCCAGCTTTAAAGTAGGAAAATTAATATACAGCCTCAACATGCAACAGGCTGATAACTCAAATATCCAGTACAGTAACTGGGAGCAACTCCTCTTTACTATAGTGTCACCTGAAGTCATAAAAATTATCAGCACCTGCCATAAAAATGCACCCTCAGAAAACTTTCAGCCCTTCTGGAGTCTGAGAGTAGTTTGGTAATCCTGCCTTCTCAAAACATCCAAAAACTTCAGTACTCAGCTTTTAACAAGAAGTTTAAAATAGCTTCCATAAAACATATTCTGTTATTTCTGCCATACAGACAGCACTCAGAATCAGCTATGGAACATTTGCACTCCTTTATGGGAGATGAGGAAAAAACTAACTCCCAGCAGCTGAGCAGAACACTCAGGAGTCTGAAATATAGGGAACCTCTCCTGTCAGGGCTGGTCACTACAGTGTTTAAAACAAACTGAACAGTATCACTGAATTTCTTTCAACTATTTTCCCCATTTCCTCCTTTTAATAACTCTCTCACCTGAAACACTTGTAACTCATTAATTTTAAGAATGTACCGACTCCTCCTTAACAAAGGCATTTGAATGTTTAAACTGGGAAACAGTGCTGTCAAGCAAGTAACCACAGTTTTGTTTAGCTATCTTGCACCACTCCAAAACTGACTGCACAGCACAACAGGCTTTCTACCAGTCAGAAACTCATGCACTGCTGCAGTCACCTTTGGTAATTTTTGTTATAGAAGGTACAGCAAGCAGTGAACATAACCAACTGGAGTTTCATTAACCATCATGTGCTGCCATGAGCTGCAGACGTCACTCCAGAAGTCCCAGGTCAGTTTTCAAACTGTCAAACCAAAGGCTCTCCAGGCTCTGGAGCGTGTCTGCCCAGGTTTCATTCTCACCTGCTTCCACACACATTTGCAAACACAGGCCTTCAGGAGAAGACCTGAGAACAAGTCTGCAGCTATAGGAGAGCTCAAACCTCTACAAGGTTTATGAGCAAGGTGAAGAAAGGGGCAACACTGAGTATTAATGCAATTCAAGTATCATGTACTGGTATGTATTTGCAGAATACTTACTATTTTCTTTAGGAGCACATGTGTATCTAGGGCAATATTTAAGTGATCCCATGCCCAGTTTTGTCCTTATATGATGAACGTGGTCTCAAGAGCACAGCTCTCCCAGCAGTTAGTGCTCCATACAAATATGTGATTTAGCTGAGCTGGGAGACACGCTGCAGAGGGCCCTGCACAATCGGGTTCTCAACAGCTCAGCTGCCAGAGCTGACAGTTCACAATTGCAGCCATTCATTCGCGTTCCTGGAATACAGCCGGAACAGTTCAGGCCGGTCAGTTATCTCTGGAAAATGATCTATACTCTGCTCCTTTTCCAACAGCCCTAGTAATATTTTGCCCCAAAGTCTGCCAAACATGTAGGAGGTTTGAACAAGCTTTCTCAGTAACATTCTTTTAACAGAGGCAACATATTTCTCTTCCTCCAAGAGCCAAAGTAAAGTTATTAAGCCAGATGAAATATTCTGCTTGTCAATTACAAATTTGTGTATACATGGGCATAAGGGTAAGCAGAGAACCTGACACACATCAATACCAAAATCCTCTCAGGTGCTTTAACTGCCCTCCCTCCAAAATAATCAGTACTAGTGCTGAAGTCCAACAAAAGAAGAGTCAGAACAATTTTGAAACCTAGTTCTAATTGTGTTTTTACACAATTACAATTTTTCAGGCTCCCTGTTTGAGGCAGAAATACTCACATCTGCCTCAGTACCTGTACTAGTTCCTCCATTCTTTAATACTGCTGCAGTTTATTTTATTTGTAGCCACACTTAAAAAGAAAATAATACTGGGTTATGCTGTAAATATTTCATAACTTTCACACATCTACTTTTTCCTTTTTAAGAGCTTAGCAATTTGGACACATGAACTGAAATACTGGCTTTGCTTTTCAAGGAAGGTGTGACACACCAAAGGCTTTTTTCTTTTTCATTCTTCTAGACTACTTATCCAGCTCTTCTTCCCCCCAGACAAGATTTTCCAATTAACTGATTCTTCACTATTCATCAGGTCAATGCAAGAAAACACAGGTTTTTTATAGACAGACTACTGTCAAAGTCTACTGGGCTATGGGAACAGGAAATTAAAAGTCTTTGGGCAATGGCTTGGAAGAAAGTAATTTATGAACAGGTTTTTTTATATATCAGGCTAGATCAGCTCTACCCCTAGTAACCTCAGATGTTGATTGGTTTAAAACAGCAGACTATAAGATAGGAGTAATAAAAAACACCTTTTTTCAGAAATACATTAACTGACCAATTTTTACATCATGTTTACTCTATTGCTGACATGCTGCTTTCAAAGAATTTCCATCTTAACTGTTTTACCTTTAAAAAGTTCCTCTTCATATTCAGAATGGTGAGTGACTTTCCAGATAAATCTAGGGCATTGAGAGCTATACACTATTCCTTGATGAGTCACTGTTTTAGAAGATGACTACAGGAGAATGATCTACACAAGTCTGTGAAGCTTCAAGTACGTGCAAACATTGAAGTATAACTGAAGGTGCCAGAAGAAACGTAGAGACCTGCCTACGCACTGAGCCCCCTTTCTGGGAATGTTACACATTAATAGTAAGACAGACAAAGAGAAAAATGCTTTCCACAGATTTAGAGCTTCAATGACCACCAAGTAACCCCTCTGAACTGAGCTGTGTGCTAACTTCCTGGACCAGCCAGCACAAACCATGACTCATGATGTATCAGCTCCCTTTGCGCCTTAATAGCTTTATCAGTGACAACCCCCATCCTATTAATGACACTTGAAGGTCTTCATTAACTATTTCACCACTGATTCCAGTAGATAGGGCAGCTGGGCAAAGCCCAAGGGAGTAGTGGCACAATTTAAATGGCTGGAAAGAGGAAAAAAGCAGGAGCAAGAATAGAACAGCAGAAAAGGAGACAGTTTTACAATAAAGCCTTCTCAGAGAGTAACGCAAATAAAAACCAAGAGCTAGAACAGCCTTAACAAACTGCTAGGTTTTCATTCTCACCTTTTTCTGTCTGAAGCCAGTGGAAGTCAGGCTACTGCTTGAGGGGAGCAAAGAATAAACTTTGATCTACTGTCCCTGTATATATCTCCTACGTTATGTATGAAGTCTAGGTCTGTTTAAGGTGAGCTTCCATGGCTTACCAGGATCACCTTCCCAGCTGGGAAAGACTCTCACACCATACGTGTGCTCCTGGCTTTCTGACAACCCAGCACACAGCACAGTTTTATCACCCAGTGCAGAAGCTGACAAATGACACACAGGCACTCCTTCACTGATAACCAGACATTAGTTCCTCTACTGAACACCACAGCATGGCCTGTCAAAAAGAGCACACTGCATTCAGATCCCAGATCCCATTTCCATTTCTTACTCACTCCTCATGGCCAAGTGTCTGAAAGTCTCTTCAGATATGAATACCACTTAAAGCACCACTGCAAGGTGGCAAGTTCAAGGGCTAAACTAGAAAACTAACTTTAAAAATCACTGCTCTGGTAAGAGCAACACGAATTGACTCACTGGAGTGCCACACAAAGTTAGATGCCCCTAATTTGAATAAGCAGGACAAGTTTTTCTCCATCTTCACACAGAAGTGATTCACTTGTCATCAAATGCAAAATGCATTCATTTCTTTCTGATTCCTGAATCAACAGAATGATTAAACACCAGACAAATCATCTTCTCAAAAAACACTGAGCTATGAAAAGAACCCACCAGCTTGAAATCTAACCTTATTTGCACAAGGCAGTTTGTCAGCCAGGTTAGCAACCCTCTTAAGGCAGGCAAACTGTGAATAAATTTTAAACTTTTTCTTGTCAGTCCTTTACCAGTTTAATCAGAACTAGCATGGGTTTCCAAACCACAGCTTTTCCTTGCAGAAAAGCACAGCAGTTACTTTCTCAGACACAGTGTCAGCCAGCTGCAGTGAGCACAGGCCTGCATTAAACCTGCTGCCTGAACTCTCCAAGCATCCACTTAGAGGTGCTCCCTCCATCCACTGCACCTCAACCCCACAGACACAGCTGCTTCACTAAAATATGCTCAAAGCAACACTGACTATATTATCTTAACATCTGGTGCTATCCCAAGGTGAGGGGAGACTTACAGAGAAATTCACCACGAGACCTGCTCATAATGGCCTAATGCCTGTTTTTAAAAACAAATGTATTCTCTTCCTCCAAACTGCAGCAATACAGACAGTAAATGTTGGGACTTAAATTCAGTGCTCGAACACTGTTTGATTCTTCTTTCCCTCAAAGAAGTCAACCGAGGTTTTGGCCTTCACAGCAGTCTGACGTGTCTATGGGAACAGCAGCCACACACTCACTCCCTCTCTCAGGCCCTCTTAGGAGTCTGCTCACACCACACCCCTCTGCTACAACTCATAGTTCCAAATCACTTTCCAATTTCAAAAAAACTCACTGTAAGGTTGTACTTCCCACCGTGTCCACATCTTTGCCCAAGAAGTGTCTGTTTTCTCAATACAAAGGACCATTCTCTGCAGAGCTTCCCCTGTATATGGATTCGCACACAAACCCGCATCCAAGTGCGGGTACTTTGCTTACTAACTTACTAACACATAAAGTGTTAACTCCAAAGCAGGATGAAAAACAAGAATCTGTGATAAAAGCCCTGAGATAGCACCACACAGATTTAACACTGCAATACAGTGTCATTTTAACCCAGCTGTCATTGAGGTGTTCTATAATGCATTCAGGAAAAAGGAGAGAACAGCCCTTCTCACATCCTGAGCCACTGGCTACAGAAAGACAGCTTTCAGTCTTTGACTTTGAAGAGGTCTTATTATTCGGGCATTAAGCTGCTTTCATGATACTTTGTACCCCATTTTGTGAGAAAAGTAATCACACTCACACCTTGCAAAAAAACAAGTATAATTCACTACTGACCTAAATACTTTGCTATGGTTTGCACTCTTAAAATATAGTCCAGATGAACCTCAGTATGAGTTTCTGAAAATACGTATTTACAAAAAACACTTGGAAATAACTTGAACTTTCTTCCCCTTAAAAACAGAGATCTTTTTTATGGCATGATAAAATAATTCATACCTGTCTTCATCACCATCAACAGGAATGGGTATGCCAAAAACAGAGCTAGCAAGACTGTTCATTGGAGTACTTGCAGGTAACTGAAGAGGATTTGCTAGAGTGTCTGGAATGGGAGGCTTCACAAGAGGTTTATTTTCAGCTATAAGAGAAAGTGGTGGCTGAGGTAGGGGTTCCGATTTTCTTCTAGTATCATCAATCTGGCCTGCCAAGGACTGGGCCTGGGTCTGAAACTGTCCGAGGTTGGCCTGAGGCAGACTGGCGGGGGCGCTGGGCGCACCTTGCATCATCGAGTGCCCGACGTGCTGGGGCTGCACCGCGCCAGCGCTTCTGCTGACAGGAGGGTGGCTCGTCAGCTGGGACTGCACCAGCGTAGCAGGGACGTTTGGCATAGTAACAGAAGCTGTGGTGGACACACTAGGCACACTTGTACCGGGCACAACTGCAGGCACGCTCTGAACTCCAGGGACCACAGCGTGGGGAGCGCCAGGCACTCCTGATACTTGACTGCTCGCCCCCATTGGATGCTGAGTCACAGATTTCTGTTGCACAACCCCCGTATGTCCAAGGCCTGGCTGCACCACACCTCCTGGCTGTGGGATGGCAGGCTGGCTGGCCTGTGCCTGGCCACTCTGCAACAACCCCGAGCCCTGTCCGACCGCTTCGCCGGGCTGCGCTGACACCCCCATCACTGGCGCTCCCGGGGGTGAGGGGTTCTGGCCCGTTACCTGCCCCACAGCAAGGCTGGAGGCCACAGTACTTGGAGCAGAGCTTGTAGTAGCCTGCTGAATAGCTCCTTGAGACTGCATAATTGTCATGTGCTGCATGTATTCAGCCTGCCCAGGAGGCTGCGTCGGCAGTAGATGCACTGGTGGAATCTGGGACTGAGAATAAGCAAATTGTTGAGCCTGACTCACTGGTATGTTTGCCTGCTGCACCTGCTGCTGGGCCACAGGAATGCTTGACTGCCCTACTGTCACATTTGGAGGTGCCATGCCTTTCCCGTTGGGTCCAGCCTGTGAAACACCCTGTGGATTTACCTGTGGCTGTGGCTGCTGTGGCACTATCATTTGCTGACTTGCTCCCGAAGCCCCAGAAAACACAGGCTGAGCAGTACTCTGAGGCACGGCCCCACCTACGGGCTGTTGTGGCTGCTGCTGTTGCCCAATGACAAAACTAGGTTGCTGTAGAGAGGACTGGTTCATTTTCTCTGTCTGAAGCAGCTGTGACACAGCAGCCAGGGAGCTGTCAGCTATAGAATCAGGGCCATGGGCTGACGCCGGCACAGCCGAGATCACAACAGAACCTCCTGTGGCACCGAGGCCACTGTCCCTGTCTTGAGTAGCCTGCTCGAAGGTACTGCTGTGCCTAATGCAATCTCCAGTCCTGCCCAGAACACCACCACCATCCGAGTCCCGGTCATAGTACTCCATACACGTCCATCGGCCTCGCCTGTAGGGCTCCCCAGTACCGTGGTCCAGCTTGATCACCCTGAAGCGGGAGCTGCACGCGGCCGCCACCGTCTGAGACACGGCCCCGGGGGCGGTGGGTGCAGGAGGCCCTGTGGAGGGCAGGGCAGCCTGAGCACCGCTGCCTCCCCCCGCAGCAGCGCCAGTGGCAACAGCTGGTAGTGGCACGGCCGAACCTTTGGGCACAGCCCCCCCGTTGGGGCCTGCGGCCACCCCAGCAGCAGCCACAGCCAGCTGCCCGTCCAAAAGGAGATTGGGTGAGACGCTGCTGGGAGTTTCGGCCTCGCCCACGTTGTTGAGAGTCTCTTCGGAGGAGCTCCGCTCGCAGACGTCCTCGGGGCCGTAGTCGGTGGCTCGGGAAACATCAAATATTTCAGAAGACACGTCCTCGGTGCGGGACTCATCCGGGTCATCCAGGCTCTCGGTGTCCTCGGTGATGCTGCTGGCCACCTGCGCCGTGGTCACGCTGGTGATCTGGAAGCAGCTCTTCTTCTTGGCCGGCATCTTGGACATGTTGCCTCCGCAGGAAGGGGTTCGGCCGGCCGCGGCGAGGCGAGCGGGGTGCTGGGGCGGGCTGTCACGGCGTGCCGGCCGGGCGCCCGGCGCTACCGTACATCCTCCGGCGGCTTCCTGCGCCGGGCGGGGGGCGGCGGGGCTCCTCCTCTTCCTCCCTACCCGCAGCCCTCTTCCCGCGGCCGGGCCTCCTTCTCCCTGC
>VXBB01013013.1:63322-118009 GCA_013399915.1 Illadopsis cleaveri
CTGGAACCGACCCGGGACACCCAACTGTGCCCCATCCCCGCCTTGTCCCCAGCCCAAAGCACTGAGTGCCACCTCCAGGAATTCCTTGGACACCTCCCTGGGCAGCCCCTGCCAAGGCCTGCCCACCCTTTCCATGGGGAAATTCCTGCTGCTGTCCACCCTGAGCCTCCCCTGGCCCAGCCTGAGGCCGTTCCCTCTCCTCCTGTCCCTGTCCCCTGGGAGCAGAGCCCGACCCCCCCGGCTGTCCCCTCCTGGCAGGGACTTGTGCAGAGCCACAAGGTCCCCCCTGAGCCTCCTTTTCTCCAGGCTCAGCCCCTTCCCAGCTCCCTCAGCCCCTCCTGGGGCTCCAGCCCCTTCCCAGCTCCGTTCCCTGCCCTGGACTCGCTCCAGCTCCTCAAGGTCCTTCCTGAACTGAGGAACCAGAACTGGACACAGCACTGGAGGTGCCTCAGCAGTGCCCAGCACACAGGGAAAATGCTGATCCCGGCCAGGATGCCACTCTAGTGAGTGTAATGAGGAATGGGCTATTGTGACATTTAGTGTGGTCTAGCAACGAAGAAAGGGAAATTAATAAAGGGTAAAATATTTAAAGGATGAGGAACAAGAATGAATAAGGTGAACTGATTCACTAACAAACCAGAAAGGTTTCTGAAAAGTCAGGTATGAAAATTGCTCCAGTCCATGGCCAGGTTAGCCAAGATCCACACAGTAAACCACACAATGGCCTTGTCAGCATTACACTGATAATATTTTTGCAACTTTGAATTAGTGCTGAACAGTATTCCAGTATGTTGGGCACAAGCACGCTGATATTTATTAAGTGTCAAGCATGAACATATTCCTTTTTTTCCTTAAAGAAAAACATTTGTCACAGTTAGTTAAAGGAATTCCCATGTGCCTTCTGTTTGTGTATGTGAGCACCAGCAGTGTGGGACCCTCCTGGTGTCCGTGTGTCTGGGTTTTGAGAGCTAGACAGGACAGATGCAGCAGGCAGTGGAAGGGCAGCAGGTTCCTTCTCAGTGCTGCTGTGTCGCCTGACAGAGGTTTGGGTAATTCTCCCCCACTCTCTGTCACCTTCACCATTACACACTTCACTGGGGGGATCCCCACAGAGGTTTCAGTGGCAGTGAGACCCTTAGTGACTTTCCTTGTGGTTCTCCTGTTCTCACTGCAGGTGATTTTACATATTTTACATATTTTGCCGTTTAAAGATCATGCCCCAGTCATGTGACAGAAGTATCTTTCACACAATCCCTCAGCCTCTGGACTGAGGGCAGAAATGCTCCCACAGGTAATAGAAGACTGAAAAAGAAGCTCTTCTGGAGTGTGATAGTTGTAGGTATCCAGTGAAAATGGCACTACAATGTTCTGTTTGTTTGTTTCTATAATTTTAAATGGTCAAAAGGTGGTGCTTCCCACTGATGGTGGCTGAAATCTGTGTCACTAGCATGCACTAAACCCCTAAATGTTTATGGAGTGCACACAGTCACAAACATGCTCACACCCAGAAATGAATGCATGGCTGGATAAAGATGTATGTTAACAGGTGCATGTGTGCATTTAAGCATTTGAAAAGCCCTGATGTAAACTTTAAAATCACAATGTTTTTCAAAAGAAAAATGTAGGACTATTAAGGAGTGTCCGTTTATTAGTATCTAGAGTGCATGGGTTCAGATATCTCAGCCTTTAATAACATTAGGTGATTACTGTTGGAAACTAAAATCCAGCCTGGGGATGCCATTGATCTGACAAGTAGGGATCTACCCAAGTGTCAGCAGTCCAGATTGAGACTGACTGAGTGGAAGGCAGTAGGAAAAGTTCAGGTCATTGTGTTTTCACCTTTGCTTCAGTCTCACCCCTCAGTTGGTATTGATCTGCAGTACTGCCTTGTACAAGTTGTTTTTCATTCTTTGATCTTCATTTTTTCTCTCCCATCTATCATCTGCCTTATCTGCAGATACAGAGAACTGTTGAGAGCTCTGCTTTCCATTCTTTTGTGTGAGTACTGAGACCTAAATTTTGGTCAGGCCATGTGATACTGTCTTAGCAATAGTAACATACTGGCACAGTAATGAACAAGTGATAAGCAGTTTATTTATCCCTAGGGTCTTTTCAAATTTGAAGGGAAATTTAGGAGTTAGTAAAAACTGGGTATTCTAAGAGTGCACTCTCTTTCTGATTACTCTTATATCAAATCCTGGATTAATGTTATAAATTTTAAACTAAAGAGTAGCATCAGAAATTCCTTTCTTTTATTGTAAATTGTACATTTTCTTTTTTATGGAATTCATGGTTCTAGACAGTAAGACATTTACTCGAATTATTCTTGTTTTTAAAACTCCTCTAAAACTGAGATGCAATTGTAATTTGAATTTCAAGCTGTAAGACACAAGACCTGGAAGACAAATACCAGGTTACAGACTGCTGGAGGGAAGAAGGGCACAGAAAATGGCAAATTAGTTATTTGAATGTCTAAGTGGGATTTTTGCATTTATAAAGGCCACTAACTATCCAGAGAACCATGAATAGCAACTGCAGTATTTAGCTTCAGGCTCTTCTTAAAGTCTCATGTGACAAAGAGCACAGAACTTTTCTCCCCCTTGACTCTAAAAAAATTGCTCTTGACTCTAAAAAAATTGCTCTTTTTGTCATTGTAGTGTTTGTAGTCTCCTACATGGGAAATAACAGGCACTAAATTCAACAACTAATGAAAAAAAATCGTAGGAACGACAAGTGAGAAAAATGGACACTATTTCACACATTGAAACACATTGAAAGTGCAAGCAGAAATGAATAAATGTTATGAAATACCATCAGCTGTTGTTAGCCTGATCCTGACCCCTTTCAAGTCAGTGGCAAACCCCATCAAATGTCAATGGCAGCTGCGTTTTACTTTACTGAGAGATGTTAAAATCTAGGATGTACATTTGTACAGATGAACAGACAGGCCTTTAGCATATTAGGCTCTTCTTCAGGATGGGTACCTTTACTTTTTCTGTAGGTCTTGTGCTGCACCCAGTTGTGGCGTTTGGATAGGAGCAGCTCCTCTAGTCAGAATAATGTGTCAAACACCACTGTGCACACCTGAAGGATTCTGTAAGTAATGAGGGAAATGACAGTGTTCTGTGGAACTGGAGACTGCTGTGTCACTGAGGGAGTCTGAGGTGGTCTCTTGGCAGATGAGTTACTGCCAGTACCTTCTGGGTTGTATAAGCCCCTGTAGGGTTTTCATCTGTGTGATTTGGCTGTTCTTATTCACACAGTTGTTCTCAGCCTTGCTGTCTGCTGTATTTTGAAACATTTGTGGTTTAGAGGCAGAAGGAAAAGAAGTATGAACAAAATCTGAGCTGCAAAACTAGTTTGGGTTTGTACCACGTTCTTGATGCTGAAAAAGAACTGTGGATTTGGAAGTCATCATAAGGCAACTACCATGTTTTGTCACTAGTGATGAATTACTGCTGCAAGAACAAGGCTTTTAGGGAAGGCACAGAGCAGACCTGGGTTTGGGCCATAGTTTCAAAGTCAGGAAATCAATCCTGGCTTTAGGATAAATGAGACAGTTGGTCTGTCTTTTCTTTCTCAGTTTGAACGTGAAACAGTTTGTAAACTGTTGCTATTTAGCTAATACACTGGAATGCAGTGAAATTTAAAGACATGCAATGTTTCTTCAATTTGATGTATAAATAGATTATGGCATTTTCAGCATTCCAGTCTTATGATCAAGTGGAATCCAGATCAGGTTTCATTTAACCTAGTAAAGAGAGAAATGTGAACGGTTTCAGATAGCTCATGTGGCATTCAGCAGCATATTCTCTCATGTATTTCAAACTCATATTGGGTAAAGTGTGAGATCAATATTGGAGAAAATCTACATCTCTTTGATAGACTTAGTGTGTCTGAAATCTTTGTTTGGAATGGTTTTATTTTAATGGATATTTCAATAATGCATTGCTGGATTTCCTAGAATCTGGAATGCTCATTTTCTAGAAAATCTCTTCTTTGAACAGTAAGAAATCACTTTTCTTTGTGTATAAACCATTCTTCAGACATTTCACCAGCTTTGTCAATTACCCCTCAGTGTTAAAAGCATGAATAATAGCAGGGCATTTGTTTTTAATATGTTTTCTAAGCAAAAAAGGGAACATACACAAACTTCAGAGAGCTTTTCAGGTACTTTAAATAAGTGCTGTGTGGCACAATTTGGTCTGTAGTTATAGATCCATTTTCAGGACTGAGTTCCTAAAGGACTTATATAATACTTGGGGTAGAAGACTAAGAGGAAGTGTGGAGAGGAAAGATGGTCTGCCTTTAAGATGAGAGAGCAGTTACAGAGTAGACATTAAAGCCATTGCAACTCCATAATAATAATAATGTTTAGATGGCCTCTTTAAATAGACTTCCCAGAGAGTCCTGATTGTTTGGAGCAGTGGTATCTGTGCTAATGAGTTGAGACAACATCTGCTTGGTTCAGGTGTGTGGGATCCTCAGGTTAAGGAGAATGTGTTCCTGCACCCCTCACATTTCACTTTCAGAAGGGCAATGCCCTTTCTTCCCCTTTTACTGTGAAGCAGGAATTCAAAAGCAGAGATCAGAACTGGATAAATAAAGGTGTGGGAAAACTTGCACATATTTAAGTTCTGAGCAATTTTTGACAGATCTATTGCTACCACATCATGGACATGAGACAGCAATCAGCCAAAACTGGTTCCCTGGCCTTTTTTGCATAAACATGCTTCAGAAAACTTACAGTCTGGATTAACTCTAACTTTTCTACAAAAACACAAATGTGGGGTTTGTAGCAGACAGTAGATTGATGGATTCTCTGTCTCTACATGGAAACTGTGAAAAGTGAAGATTTATTGCCTAGTCCTTTGATGCCAAGGTCTGTTGAAGCACAGAGAATGGCCATAAGAAGTGGGTTTAGTGTTCTTTTGTAGTGTTCTCTGCAAATGGCACCAGGAATGAGGAAATGTGTCTAATCCTTGTATGGACATCAATTGACTCAATGGTATCGAGTGAGTTTCTTCATCTCATTACATCACAGTCACTCCATTTTTGAAATCAGGTTGATGACTATCAAGCATTGTTCATTGTTTGAGATCTGCAGTTATAAAATAGGAGCAGCATAGGCAGAGTCAGGATGACAGATGCCCCACATGCAGTTTTGGGATCCTGGCCTGTGGCAGGAGCTGTGTGCTGCCCAGATGGGTTATCCAATAGCCCACAGCAGCTGCCAAGTAACCATCAGAGATTATGAAAAATCTAATACTCAGAATTAAAACTGTGGAAAGATCCAAGTTCACCACAAGACCTCTCCCAGGACTTCCTTATAATTCCTTGTTTGGGGACATTTTAAATTCATCACCGACATTATTTTTATGTTGCTAATTCCCAGAGCCCTATTCAAGTTTTATGCATCAAAAAGGACAATTGTGTTATCCAAGTAGGTTTTCAGAAATTGACTTCTTTGTTTGATACCCAATAGCTGCAGTCACTTGTAGATGTTTGGGTTTGGCCATCAATATAAAAATCTGGCTATTGTGTATTCAGCACTTATCCAGGTACTATGTAGTTTACAGTGAGCAGAGGTGTTCAAGATCCTTTGGATATTGCCCAAGGAATAGCATTTAAAGTTATGCTTGACCCATGTCAATCCTGAGCAATTTCCACCCTTATGGAAATCTCTGTATGATATGACATTTGTTTTCTGTAATCCAGGATGTGCCTTTGTAACCATAACTTTGTATTGCACACATATGTAAGCTTCTAAAATTGGTTCTGTCTGACAAACATAAGAAATTTTCAGAATTATATTAATTTTGGGGACATGCACTTGTACTTTGGACAAGACTAAATTTATAAGCCCTGAGGGTGTCAGGTATGGCTTTTATCCTAAATTTAGTTATTTAGTTTTATTTTCAATTCTGTTGATAAATTTTCTGTACTGATTTCAAAGTCACAGGGCATGTTAGCTGGATGGCTAAAATTTCTAGAGAAAGGGGGTTGTGTATTTATAAGGATAACAGTAATATTCAGAGTGACATCAGTAAGGGTTATAAAAATAATTAAAATAGTTGAATTTAGGAATTAATACATGACCACACAGAATAACAAGTGAGGAGAAGGAAAATGCAGTTCCTCTGTTATGCTCTCCTCTCCCTCATGGCCCAGCAGGGTTGGACACCAGATTGGATCCATTACTTTAAACATAATACCTCTTCTGTGCCCCAGGTGAGCAGACACCAAGTGAGGATGGGCACTGAGATCTTTCAGTCCCTCATAAATACAGTCTCGTTTCACTAGGGAACATTTTTGTGGGTTTGGCAGTACATACTGTGAGCCTGGCTGTTTCATGCTGTGGGAAAACCAGTGTGTTTGTTCCCCTCTGCATTCTTACCTGGAGATTGCTTGTGCCAGTCTGTTCCTCCCAGTCTGTTCTCACAGGTGGTGCAGCAAACCCTCCGTGCCTTCCCCCAGAGCAGGAGCAGTGTCGTCATCCCTGGCAGTGACTTTGCAATGTGGAGGAACTGGCATGGGGATAAGATCACACTTGTTCTGTTCTCTGACCCGAAGGAATGTAAACTTGCTGACCTCATATATCTGCTGATGTTGGCAGATGCTTTTACTCACACCACCTTGTAATTCAGCATTATGCTTATTCCTCACACTGCACTGTGCTGTGCACAAGCCAACTACACTTGGTCCTAGGAGATGCCACCATTCCATTGAGCAGAAAAGCAAACTCCTCAGGTAGGCTGACTGAGGGGAGAGATGGCCCTGAGGTAGCCCAGTGTCCCTCATTCCCTGGGTAGGCCCATGAGAAGGGACCTGGCTACTGTGTTAGTTTCTGCAGACAATGCCTCAGAGGCTACAGTGTGATGGGCAGCAGAGTCTCCAAGCCCACTGCCTGAGTCCAGGTGAGCTGTGGGGAAATCCTCTTAAATATCTGAGACATCAGACACCTCCACAGCTGCCTCCCTGCAGGCGTAGGAGCCCACATGGAAAGTGCCTCATTAATTCCCTTTGGAACATATTCATTACTGGTGTGACTTCCACATGGAAGTCTGCTGTCAGCAAACCTCACAAGTGTGCAAACTGTGTGCTGTCTTACCTGAAACCTGTCTTCTCCATGCTCTGATGCAGCTCAGGTTGGCCCCAGAGGCAAATGTGACATTCCAGTTGAACATGGTTCCACATAAAGGTGATATAACCCTCTGTTCCATTGGGGCAGAGAAGGGGTTTCTGAATAGGATCCACCTCTGAGCATGGAAGGAACAGATTGTCCCATAAAAAACTGCAGTCACTTTTGAGGAAGTGAGAAGTTTGCACCAACCTCTTATCATATATCCTCCTTTTCTCCTGTAAAATGACTTCTGTGTCGTTAGGGAATATGTCTGTGCTGGGCTATGCATTATTTGGCTTTACTTTGATTTCAGAAGCTGTAGCAATATGGCTCATGATTCACATCTGTGGTAGGTTGTAGTAGCAAGAAGAAGCAAACAACTGTTCTTGTATTTGACATTTTAAGTGCTTTTTAGCAATGTTACTATCCAGACAAACCAACATTACTTTGAAAGCTACCATGGAAATTCATAAACGTTAATATAGCCAGAGACAATTATAAACGTAAAACAAAGGTGGTATTTTCTAAACATGAGTGCAAGGGTTGGCACTGCATCATATGCATTCCAGAGGGCCCATAGATGTGCTATAAAGAGTAAATTTGCATATGTAGCAAACTTTAAAATATAGGTCATAGTTACATGTAAAACTAACACTTCTCCTTTAAGGATGACTGGCTGAGAGTCATACCTTCCCAGGAGCAGTTACCAACTCCAGTGAGGATAGCTGTGGGAGCAGAGGGACCTGAAGTCAGGTCCAACTTTTGTTTGCTTATTCTAGCAAAGAATCTTCTTAGAAAAGTCAGATCCAAGTTTTGTTTGCTTATTCTAGCAAAGAATCTTCTTAGAAAAGTAAGAAAAAGCTCTTTATTCCTGCAAAACTTGTGGCATTATCCCCTGTAACCTTCCTGAGGGTGGGGAGTCACTGCCAGAACCTTTGCACCTCAGGAGTCCTCACAAACCCTGGCATTTCTCAATGCACAGCCAAGTTACACCGACACGCCCACCTCAAAATGCAAAGGGATATTGCTGCAGGAATAAATCCTCTTTCTTAGAAAGAGAGGCATAGAATGGAGCAGGGAAATGGAAAGATTTAGTCTTGTTCCTGCTGCAAATGCTTGAAATGCATAAGACAGTTATCTAGGGAGCATGACAAGGGTCTGACAAAACCTGGCAGTTTTAATTAATAGCCTCTATTCAGCTGTCAGAATCCAGCGGGTCTGCTGACAAGACAGAGTGATGACAGATCAACCTCCACTGACATCCTGTGTAGATGCCTTTAAAGTAGTAAAACATACATTTAAAAGCTTACACTTAGGTATGTGCACAAAACTTGAAGTTTTTCACAGGTGCTCAGATTTGTATCTCAATTACGAATTCCCTTCAATGAGGTATGCAATTTAAATCCCTAAACCAAGTCAAACGTGACACAAAAATGATTAATTATTGAACAAAAACATATCATCATGACCATCTGTGGATAAAAAGAAGAGGGAAGTTTCACCACTGCAAATACAAAATTTGCAGTTGTAAGACCTAGAGTGAGCTTGGAGCTTTTTTAATTAGCCAGAGGAATAATGGATTTTGGAATCACTACAATGACTTAACATGGCTTTGGGTGCTGTTGTTTTGTTTTGCAGTGACAAAACTTCTGCAGGAGAAAAATGTGGAATCCCAGCCTAAGATCTCCCATTGCAGAGGTAATGTCTTTAATCTCATACGGAGCCAGGCCTGGGAATGCTGCTGAAATGCAGCACCTTTCACTGCAGGTGTGCCAACAGGGATCCCTGCTGGGGCTTTCCCAGGGGGAGCTCAGAGCTCCCTTTGGTAAGGAACCGCTCTGTTTCCTGTGAGATACATGCATGGCACCTACAGGGCAAGGATTCTGGCTGACCAGATTAAGCCCCGTGGTGCTAGGCTGTCCCAGAGGGAGCAGCTGAGCTGCCCTGGGTGTGCTTCTGTCCGTGGGGCACAGTGGGTGCACCTGAGAGCAGCAGCTCTGAGCTGTCTGTACCCCCACAGCATCCTCACTGCAGCCGCCCTTGTGCTTTGGAGGAGGTTCTTGTCCAGAGAAGGTTCCCTGAAAGATCTTTTCTTTGTAGGAGAAAATAAACGTACTCAGGCCAGCCTGGGGACCCCTCATTTGAGGAGAAGCCTTAGAGTCTTTGGGAAACAGCCTTCAGCTATGTTCAGCAGGCTGTGGATGAGAGTTTATGTGTGCCTCTGACAATATAGGGAGAGATGTGCACTCACACCCTTGCAGGAAACACAGCAGAAAGCACTTTCAGCAGTGGGCTAAGGGCACCACGCTGGGCATTCCCTCCCTGCTGGGGAGGTCTCCGTGGCTTGCTCAGGGACAGGAACCACGCCTGACTTTCACCACAGCTGAGTGTGTAGCCAGTGGGAAAAGCATTCCTGGCAGCAAAGAGAAAGCAAGAAAGTGAAAAGTGACAGAAACAGGCCTTCAGGTTAGCACTTGTCTCCATATCACCCCTGAGAGTGAATTCATATGCCCCCAGTCGATCCATTCCTGAGATCCTCAGGGTAAACTGGGTTTCCCTGTGCACACACCGGCCCTGTGTGAGCACTTGTGCAGCTGCTGGCAGATTTTGGAGGCTCTGAACCTATGACCAGAAATAGGTGGGTCTGGTTTCCCTAGTCATCCTGTTCAGTGTTACACATGCCATGATGATGAAGCACTGTAAATCATGAGTCTGCTTGCATTCACTGATAAACCAGTCATGCAAAAGGTTCCTTGGAGTAGGAATTCAGCAGAAGGCATTTCATATGTCAGAAATAATTCAAGGGTGTGGAATGACTAATTGGGAACTGCATGAATAATCAGGACTTCATTTTCAGCAAGACAAAGCCATGAACTTTTGTCTGGCACACCAGTAAGGAATATGTTCCCTTCATTAAGGCCCATGTTCTGGGGACTGATGCTAGCAAAAATACAAGAAGGAGGGATTTTTGTGATGATCACAAAGTGTCCACTTTAAAAGTGTAGCTCGTAAGTCTAGTTAAAGGACAGAGCTATTTGAGAAGCAGTTGATGCTATGTAGACCTTAAAAACAAAGGATTAAACAAAAAATAAGGACATGAAATTTGAGAGTAGAATTAAAAAATGGACAATGAAATCAGCCTAAGCCGAGGTTTTTAATATTAAGCAAGGACTCAGGTCTTTCCCTTGGTGAAGTCTAGAAATTTGTCAACCACTACTGGTTCCCACTTGTGTGGAAATGAGGAGCTGGGTTTTCTTTTTTTTTTTCCTAGACTGCAGAGCAAGCAATAATAGTTGTGCTGGTCTGAGGTTTTGATCTGCTATGTAAGAACAATGATGAGAAAGGGGAAGGTGGGATAATTTTCCATCTGGCCTGTGCCAGCTTCAGAGTCCAGGCACCCTCCAGAGTCAGGTGCTATGGCCCTCAACTTGTTGCATCAGAGCTCCCAGGTACTGCATCCCTGCACACAGAGCTGTCTGTCCCAACAGCTCTGAGAGCTGTAAATACTGGCAGCACTCAGGGGTTGGAGACATGGCAAATGTGCTGGATGGCAGGGAAAGCTTTATAAGATGAGCACAGGCTGGGAGAAAGCTTGTCAACTCTGGTCACAGGTTATAGAACAGACCAAAGCATGTCAAACAATGGACATTGCAGGATTTCTATGTGTGGTGAGGTCCAGAGATTGTCACTACAGATAAGGTACTTCCAGTACATTTTTTCTTTATACAAATTGTAAAATACCTCCCAAAAGGACTGGTTAGGTGACAGGATCCATTTTTTTAAGGACAGGGCTAAATCCATCATGACCGCAACTTGCCAGCACTTCATATAAGTTGATCCCATGGGAATCACACGGTGAGTGAGAGCCCCGAGAGCTGAGCCCATGAACAAAGCATGTCTTGGAGCAGGGTGAGGAATGCAGAGGAGTGTGCTGGAAGGTGTGGCAGGCATGTGTGAGCTGTTAATGACCATGCTGAAGAAATCCTGGTGATGCAGAGGTGAAGGAGTCCAAGAACTGGAGGTGTCCAGAACCCATGCTGTAGGATGGATCTACATCCATAGCAGCTGAGGCAGGTTCCTGGCATGGAAATGCTGTTCAGCAGCAGCACTTCTGAATCTCCCACGCTAGCAGCAGGTATGGGCCTGCACTGGTATAATCTTAATTTTCAAAGACTTTATCATGCTTTTCAGAGTCATCCTATCTTTCATTTGAGACTTCACTGGATCAGGCACTCCGTGGCTGTCCTCTGAACCAGCCTCTCTGAGGGTGACCTCTTCCACTTACAAGTGAGGAAAGGCAGGAAAATTAAAGTTTAATGGATGGAACTCTGGATGGAGCATGGATAAACCCAAGAAGTTTAACAGATGAAAAGTGGCAAAACCACTGACTAGCATTTATAAAGCTGAAATGCAAAAAGCTTAAATTCTGCAACTTGAAAAGTACAGAGTCCATCTAGTTGTGAGTCAAAACTGTGGCAGGATCTGACCCTGCCTGCTCAGCCCTGCAACTGAGGCTCTCTTTCTCTATGCTATGGGCTTCAGCTGTAGCACAGCAAAGGGACCTGCACCATCCTGAGATGAACACTGCTCTGCCTGCCTGCACTGCCTTGCTGTAAGGAGTGGCTCTGAATTATGGCTGGGCAACATTCACCAAAATTGATTCCTCCAGAAAGTTTGGTGCCGTTCACCTTATTTTCTCCATGGGCTTTCTCAACCCCCTTGAGGTCCCACACCACTGGAGAGGGTTGTAACACTCCTGGAACAAGGTCTGCCTTGCTGGGGAAGTGACCTGTGGGCATAAGTGATCTTTCCTAACCCCTGGCAGTTGTCCCACCCAGCCTTCACATGCATCTCCTTCAGCCAAAGGAAGGATGGGGATCAGGCTGTTGGGTGAACAGCACAGTCCTGGCCCTGTGTCCAACCAACACGACATGACCAGGCATGCACCACCAAACATTCCCAGGAATTCCAGGCAGGAGACATGCCATGTCCATCTCATCTTGATTTTTGATATTTTTCCACCCTAAACACTTGGCTAGGTGATTGTTGTTTGGCTTTTTAGATTTTTCTGTGTGGTAACTGAAGATGTTTACTACCAGGCAGGGGTCTTCTTTCCTTTAGAGCAGCAGCCTCAGCTCCTGGAAGCTTCAGTGGCTCTACTGGGCATCTACTGACCTCGGGCCTTATTCTTTCACCTCTCTTGTCACCAACCTGTGTCTGCTGGTGCTGAGGGACTGAATACATGATGCCAACAGCTCTCCCCTCTGGGGAGGTGCAAAAGAAGCACCAGACGTTGATTTCCAGTTGTCTCTGTTTACATTTTGTACTGGAAATTCACTGATAGGCATTCAAGCATAAAATGCAGTGATTGTTTGGAAGGTGTCCAGAGAACCCTGACATTCTGGGAGTGACTTATCTTTTCGTGGTTTGTCTAGCAGAGAGGCAATGTGGTTCAATGAAATTTTTCTCCCCATAGTCTGAGGTGATGCTAGTTGCTTCAAGTCATAAGGAGTGAGATCTCAGGGCTGTGAAACCCTCCTAGCCAGGAGTGGCAACTGCGTTAATACAGAAAAATACAGTTTGTTTCTGACCCATTTCCATGCCATAGGATATTATAATTCTGTGCTGTTAAGTTGTGCTGAAGCCAGACATGGTTAAGGGCAGCGTGAGGCAGCTGAGTGCTCACTGCAGGAGGAGGAGGAGGCTGGTGGGGCAGGGGCAGCTTGGGGCCCATCACCAGGCTTGGCCTTATCTCAGCTGTCACTGTAAACTCTTCAACCCCTGTGCTGAAGGTCTGAACATGTTCAACAGCTTCACATTTGTGCTCTCTTTCACTGACTTTCTCTTACAAAAATTCTGACTGCTAAGGGCCACAGCCAAGCCGGGAGCCCACTGTCCCCTGGGAACTCCAGGTGGGGAGGGGGCTCTCTCCATTCCCAGGGAACCCCGGGCAGGCAGCAGGTGCCCTGTGTCCCCTGGGGGCCCCGGGCCAGCTGTGCAGGGCAGTGCTGGCACAGGTGGGGTCAGTGCTGCTGCAGGTGGGATCAGCTGCTGCACTCAGCAGACACTGAGCCTGTTTGCCCAAGGATTAAGCAAGGTAAGCCTCTGGGTTTGTCCATCCCCCATTCAGGGGGCCCAGTACCTTTACCTTTCTCTGTCTCTGAGGTATTTAAAGGCTGGTATTTAAAGGTCCCCTCAGGAGGACACCTCGGGCTGGCAGGACGTGCTGTGGCCACACTCCCCCCCTGAGCCCCCGTGCCATGCTGCTTTGGGCAGGCACAGCTGCTGGCGTCTGGTGTCTGCTTAGCTTTACTTTGAGGTATTTAAACTTGGCAAAGTGGCTTTTTTTTGGATCCATATGAATAGATCAGGTGGTCACCTGTGTCAATATGTTTATTCACAGATCCTAGCTGCTTTCAGGGACCAGCCTTCTCTAAACATAATTAGGGCTATTTAAGTAGTTGCTCACAATTACCTCTGGTTCACACAAAACACCATGAATTCCCTCACTGAGCAAAAACTCCAGGTGACACAAAGGTGAAAAGCAACAAGGGTTTTGCTGTTGAGTGCCTCAGATATTTTTATGATCCTACTGTAAATGGATGTTTACTTCTGAAGAGCTGCCCACTATGTCTACTGTGCCATTATGCCAGCTTTCAGACCAGCAGCTTTACCTGTCAGCCTCCCTTGCCCTGGCTCATAGTAATTAGGCTGGAGGTATACGTCGCAAAGCGTGATTTGGGGCTGGATGTGAATAGAAGCTTTTCAGCTTTTGTCCTTTTGCCTGCCCTAAAATATTTGATTTCTGGGATTCCACCAAGGCCGTCACACTGAGTGTGTCTGTGTGAGTGCTGATGAGCAGAGCTTGGCCCCACACCGCCCCAGCAGGCGCTGAACTATCGGGTTATGTGGAACATGAGTCTTATTTTCGGCACCGCACAATTTTCTCCACATTGATGTTATCTTTGCCATCGGCTACTGGCACGCAGCAGTTCACATATGCCATTAGCAGGTGGCAGAAGACATAAATGGAATTTTCTCTTGGAACATTTCTTCCATTCTTCCTCCCAGACTGATGAAGTGCAAGTTCAAGCTAAAGGCATGTAGTGACTACAGCCCGTTCCAAACAGGGCCATGCAGAGCTAAAAGCAGGCTCCAGGAGAAACTCTTACATCTTTCAGTCTCTCTGCCATGGTTGGCTCGTCAGCACACTGCCCTCAGAGCATGGGGAGTGCAGCTGTGTGTGGCTGCACTCCTGGCACCCTCGTGGCAGCTCCTCAGCTCCTTTGGGATCAGCCGGCAGAGACGTGGGCGCAGTCCCTGTGGGAAGCTGGGGCACCTGCCCATGCTCTCAGCAAGGTGCTGGCAGCTTGGCAGGGCTCTGGGCCCTGGAGATGAACACAGAAACTTAAGGATCAGGCAAACAAACTGCCAGAAGAGGCATGAATTCAGGAACACAACATGTGCAATTGTGTGGCCTCCAAAAGGAGGAGGCAGAAGCCTGAGGAGCTCCTCATCATCCCACATTTCTGCTGCTGTGAGCTCAAGCTGACCTGCCTTCCAGCAGAGCCACAGTCAGAAGAGCCTGGAAGCTGCTGCTGGAACTGTGTGCACTCCTGACTCACCATTCACTTTTGGATCTGGATGTCTTATACAGGAAAACAAATGGCTTTTTGAAAAATCTTATTCAGGGCTCTTTTATTTTTAATATGGTGGGGTTTTTTCTGTCTCCCTCAACTGCAGCAAATGCTGCTCAAAGTTGCTCCTGAACTTGATGGAAAAGAAACATAATAAAGACCATGGCTCAGGAGCCCCCTGGTCTCCAGACCTGACATGAGCACTTATTTTTCATCTATTTTGTTTTGTCCCCAAAGGACAATTTCATTCCAGGTTCATGAGCTCTTACCGAAAAACAGTAGAACATTTCCAAAGTCACAAAATTCTGTGGAATTGCAAGTCTAATGCTTTGGATCCAAAGTTAAATTTTGGTGTTTTTTCCCCACAAAGATAGTTAGATACTTGACCAAATGAAAAGTGCTTCAGTGCTACAACTGCCACGTTGATGGTCTTGTCTGTCTCAACTGTCTCAGAACTTTGTTTTGTCAGATAATGCAGATGGGGCAGGGACTGTCACTCACTTTTGTTTATGAAAATCTTTACATTCCAAGGTTATTTTAAATACTTTTTTTTCATACAAATATAGTTTCTATTGCCCAGTGTGCTCTCTCATCATATGTGGAAATCCCATTCCCTGGTTTCAAAAAGTCTCTGGGTTTTTGAATGCTGCTGCTTTCCCATGTGGGGGTGGTCTCTGCCCCCCTTCCCCTCGTGTTGCTGGAGCAGGGGGCAGTGAAGGGAACACTGAACTAGTGAAGCCTGCTGTGTGCACATGGACACAGCTGCCACTGGAAAGGTGCACAGGAGAGGCACTTTGGTGCCAGCCATAGAAATCGTTTCCTTAGAAAAGTATTTTGCCTAAAGCCCACTAGAGATTGCAGCCCCAGATAACTTGCTTGCTTTGGTCCAAGATCAGAGCTGGAACTCTGCAGAGGGGGCATGGCCAGCCCCTGGTGTGAGCATTGGTGGCCACACAGACAAAGGATCTCTTGTACCAGGTGACTCAGGGCAGAAGGAAAGAAAAGGAAGTAAATTCTGTTGTACTGGGAAAAAGAAAAAAGAACTTGTCATCTGGCTAAGAAAGCAAATTCCACAGGTATCTAAATTTCCTACCTATCTCCATAGAACAGCTTCTGTCAAGTCCTGTTAATACATCAGAGTTCTCCCATGTTCCTTTCTTTTAAATTTCAAAGTCAAAAAGTGACTTTGAGGTGGCTGCATCTATTTGCCCTTTTCATCCCTTGAAGCAAACAACCAGTAAATTTCCCTGGCATATTTCTCTCCTTTCTGAAGTCTTCCTCCATTGCCTTCCTCCATAAAATCAGACCCCTTTTCACACATGGGTGAACCTAGAAAATCATTTAGAGTGGGAAGCACGTGAACCACTCAGGTAATTGTATATTAGAGGCCTTTTGAAAGGTCATCTATTCTGGGTAATTTTTCCAGCTACTTTCTTGGTGAACTGAAGCTCACTGGCACCGAGTGAAGAACAGGGTGGCTTTGCACAAGTCTGCAGCTCCCTGGCCCTGTGCATTGCCCACCCCTGATCACTGTGGGATTCCTTGGATGTTTTCTTTCCAAGATGCCCATCCCCACCTGTCACCTCCTTGTGCCATGTTTGTATGGCTCACCTGTGTCCTGGGGGTGGCTGAGGTTTTCATACACACTGCTCATTAGATTCTACACTTTTCTAAAAAAGGCTGACTTTTCAGTTGCATCAGGACATGAAAAATAACCTGAAAATCATGAGACACACAAACAGACACACAAACAGACCACTGGAGTGCTGGTGAACCTGCCCATCCATGGTTGCTCCCAGGGCATTTCCCCTGTAACAAGGATTCCAGGTGGGCTCACACTGCAGCTTTACCTTCTCGGCATCACAAATTTGGGTGTTATTTTCCTAACAAACCAATAAACTTTGTGATAATAAGTAAGAAACTAAAACTTTAATTTAAACAAACTGACAAGTGTTACAAGATGGTCACATAATCCCAACTTCCATTCAAAACCAGAAAAAAACCATCAAACAACATTGAAGAATATTTATGTTCTTTAGTAATGCAATTTCAACTACAGAAGTAAATAGATTTGGTTTATACTAAGAATGGAAGCACAGAGGGACTTCTCTAGATAAAATTTCTGTTTTAGGAGACATTTAAATTTCTAAACTGATCTTGTTTTATGAAAAACAACCCAGAATGGAGAAGAGAACAATGACACTTAGGCTGTACATTCATTAAAGCAAAGGCTTTCTTTAAACTGTAAACCTGGCAATCAAGGCCCTGATTTGTCCTTCTGGGAATGCAAGACCAGTCAATAACAGTGCGGTCAGCTCCCAGTCCCAGATTCCTAACTGTTGCTCCAGACACTGCCCAGGTTCTGCCAAGTTTTCCTGTGCAGGGTTCTGTTCCTGAGGCTACATTCCTGGGTTCTGACAAAAGCCACCACACAGCTCCAAACATGGCAGTGGTCACGGCCAGACATATGTGCAGAGAGGCATGTGAAGAGGCAGGAACAGCTGAAATTTTAATTAAGGAAAACATAAGTGACATATCTATTTGAGAAAGTGATGGTTGTGCAGTGCAAGTGCATCAGTGCCAACCTCCAGAGCTGCAGCCAGCAGTGCCTTTGCTGCAGGAGAGCGGGAGCCCAACTCTGCCCCCATGCCTTATAATTCTATTTACTAGTTATTGCAGTTACTGCTCAGAATGCACTTCACTGTGGAAGCAGCAAAGCCCCATGGACATTTTGTATGAAAGAAACATTGATGTGACTCTGTTAAAGAGAACAAAAGGCATTTTGTGGATTTCTGGATTTGCCCAGGTCCTGTATATTTGTATTTCTTGATACTACAGCAGAGGATAGGAGAGTTTAACAGCTGTGCCTTGGCCCCAGGCAGTCTGTGCCAAGGTCACGGCCGGTGGTCCTGGAGTGCCCGTCAGCACCTCACTGACCCTGCACTGAACCGCCCTCACTGCCACACAACATTAATCCTGACTTATCCATGAAAATGAACGATTTTCCAATGGCAGAATGGACACAAATTGGTGATCTTGGCAGGCTCCAACCAGGTGAAAGTTGACCCCGTTACAGTCTCATGAGCACAAAGGAAGGACTCAGCCATTCTTGTGACGTGTAACGGGGCCATAACATGGCTCTGACCCCATAGCACTGCCAGAAAATCCCTACACCAACATGTCTTAAACCACTCTAGGCTGAGCTTGTTGTAAGTGTCAGATCTCTGCATGTTATTCATTCCAACGCAGACTCTAGGGCTAACCACAGCAGAGAGAAAAACAGCTGAGGACACAAAACACCAGAATAATTTTAAGCATTCACTACTAAAATACTGTATAAATTAAAAATCCTGCCAGCATTGACACTAAAATCAAAAGCATCCCTAGTTTTAGGCTTTGTTTTACATTTCATGCTGAATTCAACAATAAATATTCCATCACAAGAACTTATTTTGAAAGTTCAGCAGTTTTTAAGACTCCTCAAAGAGAGTTTAAAATGACTCCCCAAAGCAAGGGACCTTTCCCAGCAGCCAGAGCATGCAGAGGGGCTGTGTGCAGCATGGATTGGCTGTGTCATCATGGAGCCTGCCTGTGACAAGGGGGCTGTGGAGGGATGAATCCGTGAATAAGCCAAGGTCGAGGTTTGCTGTGCTGGCTGTTCTCACCCACTGAGGGCCCAGCCCAGCATGGATCAGCCACAGCTCCTGTGACTCTGGCAGAACCTCCCTGCCAGCCACAGAGAGGGCAAGACTCACCCAGAGGCTTCATGTGGCAATATCCAGCAGGACTGGAGCCGGTCTGTGTTGTTCTCACTTTTCTAGCTCGTGAATGTTTGGACCCAAGCAGTTTTTCGTTCTCACGCAGCTCAACATAAACTATGTATATTTTTATATACAGAGTCCTTCGTGAGAACGAAGGACTGCTTGGGTCCAAACATTCAAGAGCTAGAAAAGTGAGGGCAACAGGTCTGGTTGCAGGGATGGCTGCTCTGCTGCCCAGGCACCCCCAGAGCCCCTGCACAGAGGCTGCAATCCCACCCCCCCATACACTGTGCATGGGAGAGATGTCTGAGCTCAGCAGGTCTTGAAGCACCTCATTACCAGTTTTGCTTATTAATTAGTGTTCCCCAGCCCCAGGAAGCAGCAGCACTTCACTTCCAGGTGAGCCAAGAGCACACAGCACTGTGAGTGGGACAGGGGCTTGTGGAACGTGGGCACTGCTGCAGAGGGGACATGGGCACGTGGGAAGTGGGCACCGCCAAGGGTGGGACACAGGCAGTGCTTCAGCTGGGACATGGGCACATGTGATGTGGGACCACTGCAGGTCAGTCATGGGCACGTGCCCATTGCTTCCCGTAATTGTACTGACCTGCAGTACCAGAAGTTCTCATCCAGAATGCCAAAGAGCAAATCCCCACACTTTCCTGCAGTAGTTAAATCTTTTCTTTATTTATCAGAGCAATATTCCTCAGAAATCAAAAGCCCAGGTCCTTCCTCCCCCACTGCAGAGTTCATGCGATACCAGCAGCACCCAGACCCCGTGACTCCTGTGCATCACTCACCCACAGCACAGCTGTGCTCCCGGGGCTGGCAGAGCAGGCTCCAAGGCAGGAGAGTGAGTCTTTGAGGAGTGTTGTCAGTCAGAAGGGTGACTGTACCTGTCTTATACATTTACTGACCCCTGAAATGAGAGATGAAATGAAACTCATTAAATTATTCAAAGCAATGACTAAAATAAAATTACTCCAGTGAGGAATACCTGCATTTTAAAGACATTATATGGGTATTATCAGCTAAAGAGGCTGCTGTCTCTTCCAGAACATGCTGCTGCGGACAAGACCTGAACATGTTGGCTGGTAGCACCACTAACACCTGAGACAGCAAACAAGAGCTAATCCTTACACCCTTCTTGTGCTAATGACTGCAGGAGATAACTGGTGTCTCTGGCAAGTGTCCCATTTAATTCAATTAACTCCAGCCAAGCCCTGTTGCACTGGCAGTGTCAGAGAAAGCCAGAAGCCAGATCTGGAGTCAGATGGTAAAACTAAGGCAGCCTCCACCACCCCTCTGTGGCCCAGTCCCCAGCAGCCAATCCCACAGGTAACAGCTGACCTGGCATCCACAGCAGCTTCTACAAAAGGATGTGGAACAGTATAATTTTTTCCTGAAAATGCTCATCTTTTTTTTTTCTGAGAAAACACAGAAAACTTATTTCATTGTATATGTTGCTTGTTTGTTCTGAAATGCTGGGTTATGTGTTGGTTTAAGCAGCAGTTTCATAGTGTTCCCACCCCTTTCCACAGGTCCAAGCCAGCAGGAAGATCATGTTTCTCCTAACACAAGGCAGATGTCTGCCAGCTGATCTGGGGGCACACAGAGCTGCTGACCCCTCCAGGGGACCCTGACACTTGCAGAGATTGAGGTGTCTGAGGTATGAACTGAAACATTCTGATAAACGTGAAAAATAAACTAACCATGGAAAACTAAGCTGCAGGGAACAATTGGTATATCCCCTCAGTTGATATAATTTCCAGGTCTGTTTGATAGTAAAAAAATACTTTCCAAATATTTTCTTTTCCTTTTGAACATTCTTCAGCTGTGAGCTTCAACAGGCAGTGATGTATCTGTCAATGCACATTATTCAGTTAAGAAGTTCTGAAATAGAAAGAGATATGCAGAGAAGTTTCCTTGGTGGCACTTTTGAACTGTTAGTCTGGGATAGCAGGTAAATTCCTGAGAAGTCTCTACACTGCCAACATAAATAGAAAGTGTATTTGAAGACAGGAGATTATCCATTCCCTGACAGGGCTGTCATACCTACTCTGTTGTCAGTTCTTGGTAACAGTTTTATTTGAAGGCCAGTCCAGAACAAATAACTCCCAGAAAAAGCCCTTCTTCTGGAAAACAAAGCTTTCAAACCCTCAAAAGGAGCTGTAAGGACTCATATGTGACCATCAGCTTGGACATGTCTCAGAAGCAGTATGAGCTAGTGGAGATTTCTGAAGCTTCACTGAGTTTCTTTGTGGAAAATTTGTTGCAGCATTCCAGCCATCCTCCATCCTCCAGGATAGCTGAGAGCACAACAGGGAAGCCCAAACAGTTAACATGTCACTGTGTTGCACCTGCAAATCCACTGGAGAACAACAATTCTCTGCAAATAAAGCTCAGCTGCTCAATGTCAGCAACTGGCAAAAAAGTCAGAAACCCTGTGCTGTGGGTCCACTCATTAAATACATGTTTAAATAAACTTCTACATCCTATGGACATTTTTCCCATGCCATGGCTCCACTGGATAAAAATGCTGAGCTCCGGGTAGGGATGTTGGCACTCATCTCCCATTTGTTCCCATCTATGTGTTTGGTATTTTCCAGAAAAGAACCAACCTCCCTGCTGTGCTTCAAAGCCAACTGTGCCCAGGTGTTTCCAGACAGCCCAGGCTACTCTATCAGGCACGACTTTTACACCAGCTCAAGATCCACGAGGAATAACATGGGGAGACCAGAGCTGTGCAGAAATACCTGCAAGCAGAAGAATGCCACAAAGTGCAGGCACAGATGGAATTCCCACCCCTGACAGTGCTGAGGAATCCTGGGCAGGCTGACCTCAGTGCTGCTGCAGCCATGCTGCAATCCAGAGCGGGGGTGCATGGAGCACAGCACACATGTCCAGGAGGGCACCTGGCTGCACTCAGACCTTGTCAGCAGAAGTGGGACAGAGCTGACCATCCTGCCTAGTGTCTCCCAGAAAGCTGCAGGTAGCCACTGCCTAAAGAAGATTCCAGTCCTTCCTTGCTGCTTACAGATACAGGGTGCACGTCCATGGCATCCTGTAATTAGCAGCCTCCTCCCTTCAGATCTGTGAGTGAGTGAGCCCCAACAGGACTGTGTTGAGCCTTATCTTTTGCCAGATGAGGTGTCAGCCAAGGGAAAATTGTGCCTCATGAAGGCTGGTGCCCCTGTGAGCCATGTGTATTGTGGCAGCAGTGGGACAACAATCAAAAAAAATTGTATAAAAACCCCAGGGCCTATCAAAGCATTTCCAAATGCTGCCCCAATTTCCCTGTGGGATGTCAGGTTATAAGAAGCCACCACCCACACAAAGCAGCTGTAAGAGCCACATCTAAAACTGCCTCACCTGTGGTACAGAAACAGCTGACAATGGCATTAGCATGAAACTAAAATTAGAGGCTAATTGGATTCTGCAGTCAGTGAAATTGATGACAGCTCAGCAATTAACATCCCTGAATTTTCTTGACTAAAAGAAACCTAAAATGTGCTCCCATTCATGCTTCTCCCTGTTCCATGAGCACACGCTGCGGTAGCCTGGCACACTTTGCACACAGGGGAGTTCTGGCCCCTCTGCCAGGGCTTGTGGGGTTCCCAGCAGTTACTGGGGCAGGCATAGGTGTGGGAAGAGATTTGTGTATCTGCAAATCAGCATCATTTCACAGAAATGGGATGTGATATTCAGTGTCAGGGCATGGGAACATGAACACACACAAGATGCCATCCAGCAGAAAGCAGAGAGGCGATGGCGCAGTGTTGCCCCGTCCTTCCTGCAGATGTCTGGCACTGATGCCAGAGCAGTGCTGCTGCAAGCAAAAGAGGGAGATACCAACACTTTTAGTCCCAAGTGAGGGACTAAAAGCATCTGCTCATGGTGTCGAGTGGGACACAGGCACAGCCTCTATCAGTAGTTCTTGTAAGTGAATCGGAACATCTTCTGTTAAGGTGGGCAATAACACCTACCGAAAGGCACATGAACCTTTCCCTGGACCTCCCTGGGGTGCATCACACATTTGGGGCAGAGAAAAACACACTCTATTTGACTGTACATGTTATTTTCAAGTTGAGGGGGTTGTCCTCCAAGATCCATAATGAAAGACCAAATGCGCTGCCATTACAGCTGCAAGCAGCAATTGTTCTGCCTCTGCTCAGACAATGTGCTGCAGATTTGCTGTGCAGGAATATGGCCACATGCAGCCTCTTTCAGGCTTTGTGTGCTGTGTGTGCCCATCTGGCTGTGGTATGCTCACCTGCCCTGTGCTCACCTGCAAATTGTGCAAGAGTTCTATGGTCTCATTTTTAGTTCATTGTTCTGTACAACATTCAGAGTTTTTGATCCATAAAAGCATCTTATGGTGGTACATTTGGAAAAACCATGGCATGCTTCTGCCTCCACTCACAGCTGAAGTCTCTAACTGATGACAGAGCTGAGCTTCCAAAGCCAGCTCCTTTCTGTCCCTTCCTTCAGCACCTGGCTTGATTTTGCTGTGGCCAGCAATTTTATCTGCACTCTCTGGTCCAGATGTTGCTGTGGCTCTTCATGAGAATCTCCCAGTTCTGCTGTGACCCATGAGGTAAGGAGGGGGCATGATACCAGGCCTGTTCCTCACCTGAGCTGTGATGAAGACCAGGTCACAGCTGGGCCCCTGCTGCTCCTGCTTGCAGACTCTGCCATCACCACACAGCTCACTGCAGTTGCTCCACTCTCCTCCTCCCTTCTTCCTACTCTTGCTGCAGGCACAAAATGTTCCCATGCTCCCACAGCCATGCCTGGGGCATGCCAAGTCCATATGCTGCTGTCCCTTTCACACAGATTTCCAAAGGGCAAAAAAAATCCCACCTTGGAGATCCACTTCTCTGTGCACAGTTCATTAAGCAGAAAGAACAAACCTGGCCAAGATGGCTACAAACCCACCTCATTGTTTAGGAAGGCTTCACTTGACACCCGAAGATATCAAATGTATTATTTTTGGGTAAAGTAATATAAGCAGTTCTATTTTCAGTGCAATGATCCTAACTTTTTCTTAAGTAAATCACTTTTGTTCTCATTTGGTTTAAAGCTCTTGGTGTGCCAGGAAGAAAAATGTCTGCATGTGTATTATATATATTATACTACAGATATTATACACCTCTGCATTATACTGCAGACATCCATTCCTTCCACCATTTATATCAGAATTTCAGGCTACGATCAGAGCACTCTTGGCTTATTCTAAAACTCACCCCCACAGATTATGAGCAAAGGAGTTTCTGCATTAGGAGTCCACAGCTGACGGCCGTCCTTGGCTGTCCCAGGCAGTGAACCCTGCTGGAGATGCTGCTCCGTGCTAGCATTTGAGGGACCCTGATGTTCCATGGTTTGTGGGCTTGGGGGCTGGAGCCCATCTCTATGGCTCTGGGGCCATCAGCTTCACACCCCACTATGCAGATGCCACCGGGCTCTGTCCCCAGGAGCATTGTCACAGGAACTGGGGCTTCACTTACAACTGACTGCAAAATACAGACTGTGAACAGCATGGATTTTCAGTGCCAGATCTTTTCTTGACTGATGCTCCCAGCTGATGGTAGGTTCATATTTCAAGGTAACATCACATTCATCAGTGTCACAAACAATTGCTGCCTTAAGAATCAACAAAATCTTTCCCCTCATTAAGTCTCGCCTGAAGAAACCCTACATGCAGGAATATGTCCAACAGCTCTCTGGGATGCCAAGGTACAAGCAGCATAAAGACCCATGCGCTGGGTGACAGCTCAGACCTGGGGCTGGAAATGTCCTCCTGAGCAGCAGTAATTGCAGCTCATGTCACAACATTCCCCATAACAACAGCTGAAGATGCCTGTTTCAAAATGACTGAACGTTATAGCCAAAGCTGAACCCTTGAACTCATCACTGCAGCAGCCTCATGGGGCTCATTCCCCTGCCTGTCCCTTAATGTATGTGAATTATCCTCCCAAATAGCTATTTTTCTACCAACAATATGCACATCTTTTCAAAGGCAAATCCCTGCAAGCATTTCTGGTGCTGCTCCCAGTCAGAAATAACTGTAATCTGATCCACAAGCGAATTGCATTTCTGTTGCTGAATTCCTTTGTACAAGTATCTTTGCTTTGAAAGAGTTTGGCAGCAGTGAGGCACAGGCTAATTTTACTTATAAGGTGTGAATCAAAGAAGATCTGCAAGTTTCTGAGTCACAGAAAGGAAGCGTCTGTGGCCTTTCACCACTTCTGTCAAGAGAAAATGTCACGGTTCAGCTATTTTAGATGCGACTTCAGACCGCTCACTGCGCCCTGCAGATCCCCAGCTCCCACCACCCTCACGCTCTCCCCAGGCAACCGGGACAATTCCAGTATTCTCTTGGAACCTGGGGAACTCCCAGCCTTACTCAAACCTGCTGCTGTTAATGGGATGCATCACCACGGGCTGCCAAGTGAGAGACTTGAATAAATTATTAATTTGGCAGAATTCAGCTGACACTTTGTGGGAAAAAGGGATGACCAAGGAAAGGGCGTGCTACTTCCCACATCATACAGCACTGAAATCCCTGAGAAGCTGAGGGCCTAAGCTACAAACACTGCTGCAGCAGCACCAAACTTCCAGGGTCTGCACCATGCCTACAGCCTGACTCTGCTACCACATGAACAAGAGACAACAATCAACCAATGCCTGTGCTCCTGTGCTGTCATGAGAGCTCCCACCCAAAGCCAGGCTGTCCTGAGTGTGGGGACAGCTCTGCTACACTGGCTGTGGTAACTCCAAGGGGACCACACAGGTGTTCAGCTCTGCTTCCTCCAGTCCCAAAGGTTTCCTGGCCTCCAAGATGCTGCTGAGGCCACGTTTAGCCAGCAGCTCAACCACCAGGGTCACCAGCTAAATCCAACCATGGGAGTTCATTCTGCCCAGAGATGAGGTGGGACAGCCTGTGCCCACAGTACCTGGCAGCATGGCCTCCCCGTGTGGATGTGTGCAAGTGCTCCTCTCTCTTTTTGATCTCTATCTGCTGCTCATGACATACCTGATCTCCTCCAGGCCTACAGGGATATGCCAAGGACTGGCACGTTACAACATATCCCACTGTCACTACCTGCTGCTCTCCAACCCCAACAGGTCATTTTGCTGCCCTGTCCCTGACTGGGGGACATCTTCTGCCTTAAAACAGGTCTTCAGGGTTTACAGACAGCAGGCATTGTATCAAAGCTGCACAGCAGTATCAGCAGGAGTGGAGGGTCCTCCACCTTCCAGCTGTCTGTGGGATCTGCCCACTGAATATATGGGTGAATTCTCCCATAAAATTCAGTATTGGGCATGCTTATCTGGCTTGATTATTTCTGTTCACTGCCACGTTCAGTCTGATCCAGCACAGCTCCATGGCTCCACAGCCACTGTCAAACCAAATCCTTCCCTGATAGTCTGTGGAGATGTGTATTTGTCATCTGCAATCTATTCCTTGATTTCTGGCATGTATTTTCAGTGCTTTCTCTTGAAAGATTTTCAGATTTCCCTGGGCTTCTCTCTAACCTCTGTGAGCAAAGCCTTACACAGTTTAATTGTTGACAGCTGTGTCAGGAGAAGTTTTTTGGGTTTTTTTTTACGTTGCTCTTGCTGCAGCACACGAGCTACTACACAAAGGGCTGCCTGGCTGTGTAATGCACCAAAATGTGGAAAGCAGATCGTGTCTTCTGAAGGAGAGGTTTGGGGGGTTTAACTGTTTGTGATGTTTTCCAGAGATAATTTCAGCTTCTCATATGAAAATGCTGACAAATACAAGGCAGCTGAGCAAACAGATGAAAAGCTTGGAGTACTGGGTTGGATAAAAGTGAGTCTCTCCTCCTTTCCTGGAGCTTGCATTCCGGTTTCATGGTAAAGAAAGATCCAGTTAAAAAGAAAAAAAGAAACACACTTCTGATTTTTTTTTTTCCCAAGCAAAAGATGAGAAATGCAGGGGACTAGATTGATCTCCCTTTTTTGCCAGGCTGAACTTAAATCTGAAACATCTGTTCACATAACTTGAGACAAGCTCTCCAAGTCAAATAATGTAAGCTCAAACTCTTCCTGCCATCAGTGCAGAATTATCAGTTAAGCTTTTTGTGGAAGCCTAAGAACCCAGACACGTCTCATGTTCCCTGCAAGCACTGAATAACCATGGCTTCTCACTACCAGCAAATCACTTGAAAAGAAAATTTAGCACCTTTTCCTATACTCGAAATCCTAAAATCTGTTGTTTTTTCTAGAACGACACTGTACACATTATCCTTCAGGAGTTATTCAAACTAGGCAGCACCAGCTATATAAACCAGTATCTCACCCAGCACAGTGGGATTAACTCAGGTGATTGCAATGATCAAGGAGAGCAGAAAGTATTCATTTTTCAATATAGAATCACAGACTGGTTTATGTTGGAGGAGACAAAGAACCATCTTGTCCACCAACCCCACCATCAACAGGGTCACCTTCCACTAGACCAGGCTGCCCCAAGCCCTGTCCAACCTGGCCTTGAACACTTCTAGGGTTGGGCAGCCACAGCCACCCAGGATAACCTGGTCCAGAATTCAGCTACTACAGTCCGCAAGGCAAAGAGTAGGATTTTAGCGGAAAGTGTTAAGAATTTGCTTGCAGAACTTGCATACAGGCCTGGGTTCAGGGCTCACAACCCTCACTGCAGTCCCAAGCTTGGCAGAAGAGGACCCACAGCTCGTGCAGAGCTCCATTCTGATCTAAATGCATTTATAGTAAAGTGTATTAAAGTATATAAAAATATATAGGTATCAGAAACAGAGCACTGCCAGATCAAGCAAGAAGCTGCAGAACTATGCACTATCCTGACCCTGTTCCTGCTTCTGCAGCCCTTCAAGAACTCTCTGTATTCAACATCCTTTGGAGCCTGAACCCCATCCTGTCAGAGAAACAGACTGGAAATCAGGGTTCATTTCAGACTCTGCTTCCAATTCTCTGTGTGTGTACAAGTCACTTTGTTTCCCTGCTGTTTTCCCCAGCCTCACATGACATGATGTACAAGTGGGGACTGTCCCCAGCTACAGACCTGCACAATGTCCCAATCAGGGAACTGGATTGGAAGTGAGGGGTTCTGGAAGCCACGGGTGAAAGGGAAAAAAAGAAAAAAAAAAAAAAAAAAAAAAAAAAAAAAAAAAAAAAAAAAAAAAAAAAAAAAAAAAAAAAAAAAAAAAAGAAGACAAAAAATACAAAGAGGAAAACCGCGTTTAGTTCACCGTATGCAGAGTCTTTCCCGTGCGGAGGAATGCCATCCTGGCTATTTTTGCCTTCTCCCCACACAGCGGTAGATGGAGCCCTGCCTCCCTGCTCTGGCCAGCGCGGGCATGCAGGAGAACCAGAGATCAACTGCAGTTACCCTGTCAGGACCTGCCGGCACTGCTGCGGGGGACAAACCTGGGGAGTCACACAGGAGCGACCGCAGGCTCACAGCTCCTGCCTGACTCATGAAATTTGCTGAAAGTTGTGACTAACAAAAGTATTCTACTAATCACAGTATTGCCTTTTCTTCCATTTAGGCATTGGGTAACGTTTCTTTCTTTTTAAAACTGTCATTTGGATTACATGGAATTCACCAGTTTTATTTCTTTTACAAAATAAGGAATGACAAGGTTTGCTTGCCATACTTAAAAAGCATATATGTAATAGTTGTATCGTGGCTGTGAGCACTGGAGACTACATTATCCCAGAGGATTTTACAGGAACTAAAGGTCAAGGGATCCATGGCTAATTTCTCAACCACTGCTCATTGCTCTGATGCCTGCAGCTTGTGTGTGGCAGCAGGACAGAGAAGGGATGAGGGAACACTGGCAGCCATTTGCATCTCTGCAAGCTGGGAAAAATTGCAAATGTGTTTATTGATTTTCTCTCCACACCTCCACCTCCAAGTGCTCCTGCAAGTGACACCAGCACAGCCTGCACGGATGCAGGCAGCCTCTGGAGTCATGCACCACTTGGCCACAACTACCACTGCAGTTCCATCAAGACATGTCAGCCAGGTCTTCTACAGCAACAGCTGACAAATGGAATGTCTCAGAGCAGTGAGAGCAAAATCCACAGAATCACAGATTAGGCTGAGTTGGAAGGGACCCACAGGGATCATCAAGTCCAACTCCCGGTCTTGCAGAGTCACACAACGTTCCTGAAGGTATTGTCCAAATGCTCCTTAAACTCTGTCAGGCTTGATGCTGTGACCACTTCTCTGGAAAGCCTGTTCCAGTGCCCGACCACACACTTCTTTTAATATCTAACCTAAACCTCCTCTGACAACTTCAGGCCATTCCTTCAGGTTCTGCCACTGGTCACCACAGAGGAACGATCACTGCCTTCCCCTCCTCCTGTCCTTATGAGAAAGCTGTAGACTGTGATGAAGTCTCCCTTCAGTGTCCTTTTCTCCAGGCTGAACCCTCAGGCAGTCCTCATTTGGCTTCCCCTCAAGACCCTTCACCATCTTCGTTGCCCTCCTTTTGACACTCTCTAACAGCTTAATGCCTTTCTTATATTGTGGTGGCCAAGATTGTTCCCAGGACTCAAGGTAAAACCACCCCAAAGCAGAGCAGAGCAGAGCAGAGCAGGACAGTCCCCTCCCTTGCCCAGCTGGCAATGCTGTGCCTGATGCCCCTGGACACAGTTGTCCCTCCTGGCTGCCAGGGCACTGCTGACTCAAATTCAACTTTCCATCCACAAGGACCCCAGGACCCTTTCCAGGGCTCTGCTCTCCAGCATCTCATTCTCTAGTCAGTCTGTAGGTCCAGGGTTGCCCCATCCCAGGTGCAGAACCTGCACATGCCTTTGGTGAATTTCATAGATTTGGTGATTGCCCAGTCCTCTCATTTGTTGAGGTCTCTCTGCAGGTCCTCCCTGCCTTCAAGGGAGTCAACAGCTCCTCTCAGTTTTGCATCATCTGCAAACTTCCTTAGTATCCCTTCCAGTCCTGCATCCGTTTATGAAGATGTTGAAGAGCACATGGCCAAGGGTGAAGCCCTGCAAAACTCCACTAAGGGACCGGTGCCAGTCTCATGTCACCCTTTGCCCCTGGCTCCTGACCCAGCTGCTCACCCATCCCATGCCATGTTTATCCAGCTGTGAGATGGACAGCTTGTCCAGAAGGACACTATGAGAGACAGTATTGAAAGCTTTATTGAAATCTCAAAAGATTACATCAAGTGGCTTCCCTTGATCAGCTAGGTGGGTTACTTTGTCATAAAAGGAAATCAGGTTTGGTAAGTAGGACTTTCCTCTCATAAAGCTGTGCTGGCTTAGACTGCACTCTCTTTTTTTCTGAATTTTTTGGAGGTTGGTTTTTTGTTTTGGTTGGTTGGTTTACAAATGCACCATGCACATCCTGCTTCATTCTGCTGCACATCCAAGTGCAGGCTTGACTGTAAATAAGAGCAATCCATGCTGCCAGGGAAGGCTATCCTCAAAGCTGGTGTACAACCTGTTGTTCTCTGGAAACATGTACTGCTAGACAAGCAATATATAAACCCACATTTTGTCTTGTTTTAGATTCTTTGAAGAAGACTATGTTATGCAGGTAGGAAAACTGAGAATATTGCAGAGTTACATGAGAAGCTGGAGATTATATTTGCCAGCAAGGTAACTCAATATACATCTATTCTGGCACTCAATAATTAAAGAGAGGCCCCCAGCAGTGAATTGCAGGATGATTTGCTCACAGCAGCAGCTCTCCACACTAGAGAGGGGCCAGAACTTTCAGCTGGGCACTCACAACCAAACACCTCATCTGCACAGTCCAGCTGCAAAATGTGGGTAGGCAGTGGTTTTAGCAGTACTGATTTTTCATTTCTCCAAATAGAAATTAACAGAAGAAGGGAGATTAGACACACATCCCTGAAGACAGGGAGTTTCTGCTGATTAGCCTAGAAATGACCAATTTTCTGAATTCAAGACCTTATGCTGCCTCTGATCCTGCCCCTGATCCTGACTAGTTATAATGGTCAGTTCATATAGGATCAAGCCCCAGCCCTAACTGAGTAAAAATCTAGGTGAGGACTTTGGCATTTGATCTTTACAAAGCAGAAGCTAACAGCTGACAAATAAAATACTTCAGAGAAGTGAAAATTTAACAGTCCTGCAGTCACAAGTGTTGGCATATGGAAAGCTGCCACTAAGCTAATAATGGAATTGTCCACCACAGCAGAGAGGGAGGTCCCGGCATCCCAGAGCAGCCACACATCTGGAGACTGGGAACACAGCCATTAGTGATCTATGTTTAAGTAGCACATTCTTGCTACCTCCCTGCCAGCTGCTCATCTTCTTTCACCACAGGCCAAGGGCAGAGGCCCACAAGCAGTAATGTGGCACTGGGGACAAACTGGAGCAGCTACGAGCACAAAGGAGGGTCTCTGAGTAGAACCCTGCCCATCTGTGTACACTTGATTTACCCACATCACAAAATATGGGCAGCTGGTTCATTTGTCACACACCGGCATTTGCACATTCAGGACAGTAGCCACTTTCACTGGTTCCTTCAGGTGTCTGTGAGGAGTGTAAAGCACTGGGGGTGACCGTCCCTGGCTCACTCCAGCCTGGACCTGGCACTATTTTCTTGTGTGCAGCAGAGCCACCCTGCTTAGGAATGGGAGGGGAATCAGAGCCAGGAACTGAAAGATGAACCAAACATGCGGATATCACTCACAACCAGAGACAGAGAACAATTTCCAGACAGGTGGGTATGGAGCTTGCACAAGGTATTCACTCATTAATGAATGACAGAGAAAACAAAATCAGGACAGTGGATGCAGCCAGACAGCAAGCAGGCTACTCACCAGCAGCTGCCTGCAGAGGAGAGCCCAGGCAGGGATGGGAAGACCAAGGCATGGAATGTGCCATGCACAGGAGCCAGCAGCAAGAACAGAGATGTATGATACAGCTGTGGGAGGAGAAGCACACTCACATGAAACATCCATCACCACATGCACAGTGCTCCTGGACATGCCAGATGAGGCTGACTCACAGCACTCCCCTCAAACAGTGTCCTCCCCTCTGTAGCACAGAGAGCTGACAAGAGATAGCAAGTGCTAAAGAGCAGAAAGGGAGATAAAGCACTAAAGAGAAGAGGGACATAAAATGCTGGAGAGGAGATAGGTATGAGTGTCCAAACACACACAGGAACAAGCTTGAGCATAAAGAATGGGCAGCTTTAGCACTGAATCACTGCTTCTCTTCCTGAAGTATCTGCCTCGTACTTGAAAAGACTTTCAAGGTACCAAGATATAGAAAGCTGTATCACTGCTAAGCAAGCTGGATAGCACAGGGTAAACCAAGTGGAAACAGAGCAACTATGCCTCTTAAGGATTCACCATTCTGTAGAAGAGCAGTTCATGCTGGCTGAGGGTGGCTGGGAGAAGATCTGCTCCCAAGGAAGCAAAAGGAAAGGAAATTCCAAGAAGTTTCTTGCCAGTATGGTTCTGTACCCATGACATCTGCAAGGGGTATTTGTTGTCTCAAGAGATGTACCATCAGTGTTGACAATGACTACAGCATGGCTAATTAGGCCATCTTCCCTCTTTGACAATAAAAGAGACCCAAGTATCTCAGATTCACCAAAGCAGATTTCTGTCCCAACTGCCCCTTTCAGAACACCTGAAAAAAAGTCTGAGGATCAATCAATATCAATATCTTGTTCTTCAAATTCAGGCATAAAATATACCTGGTGCATCCACACCAGCTGCTGTTCAGTCACTCCTGATACTGATTGCTCATAGCAATGGCAGATGTGCACAGGGCTCTCCACTGCAGGTATATGCTCCAGAAAAATCTAGTCCTTTTTGCCTGCAATTGTAACAAGAAAATAAAACCTCAAAAAGAATCTGCAGGTTCTTCTATTTAATGTTTCAGTGCTTCCTGGTCAGAGGGATGGTCCTGCACCTATTGGTTTTCCCAGCAAATATAGCTGCTGTCTTCCATGTGTGCAAGGCCCCCAGCAGTAGAATTCAGCTAATGATTTCATCCCTTCAGAGACTTCACTTACTGGGACTGTATCATCTGCCTGTGGAATAAGGCTTTTACATCATGTCTGATTGGGAACGTGAGCTTCCAAAAGCCCAGAGCTGCATCAGGTGAGCTTGTTGTTGGCCTTTGGATAACCTTCCTCTGAGCTTGCCAGAGCAGGAGATTGATTCCTGCAGCATGGACTACAGGGGACACACCTGGGATGGATATCTTCAGGACTGGCCAGGTTTTTCCACTCGTCAGGAGGAAGGGATGGCTTTTTCCTTGCTCAAGCTATGGATTACTGTGGCCAGGCATAACAGGGAACACCTCTGGACATGCTCTTTCCTCAGCACAGGGTGCTGACCATGGCCAAAATAAAGATTTTTTGACAGCAAGGATGGCACCCTGGCCTTCACTACCTGTGGCTCGTGCATTTCTTCTCTCTTTGGTTCCTTTATGCTCTCCTCTTCTGCTGCCACCTTGGTCTCCTGCCCCTGCTATATCTCAAGCAGTTCACCACACAGCAAACTGTGAAGGGCAGAGACAGGAGGAGGGAGCACTGGGAGGCTGAGGCACTCTTACTCCCTTCATCCATTTCTGGGAAGGTGACACTGGACCATGCACAGCAATGGTGTTAATACCACACGGGGCAGCAGCTCATGAATTGAAATAGCAGCAACACTGACAGTACTCACCAGTCTCAGAAAAGAAAGCTGATGTGGAATTGGCTTGTTAATCTTTTCCATGACAGGAAACATTTCAGCCTCTGTTATCAGCACAAACATTGTCTGCTCCCATCACGCCGTGCAACTTGCCATACTCCCTGTTGGGACCATATGAATAAAGAATGCCAGAGTGTTGCTTTTGCCTTCCACAGGCTCAAAATGCAACAAAACTCAACCCTCTGTTGTGCTTTGCAGGCTCCAAAGCATTCAGCTGCCCAGTTTATCAGGTCACAACCCATGGATGTATCAGCCTTCTAAGTAAAGCAAGCTGGTCATCCAGAGCCAGCTGCTGCAAGGACCACAGCACAAGTCCAGGGCCAGGAGCCCTTGGGCCAGTGGTGGCCACCAGCTGTCAGCCAGCCTGCCTCAGCCAGACAAATTTCAATCCAAATGCATAACAACTGAGTAAAGACGCAAGGAAGAAGAAGAGCAATCAGCTCTCACAAGTACATACACAGCATTGTCTTCAGCTCCCATTTTTCAATTACTTTTCTGCTTTATGGCCCTTAACACAAGAGGAAAAATGGATGTGAGCTGCAGAAAGCAATCAGTCTCTCAGCTTTTCTTGCATTCACACTAAAGCAGAGCTTGGATCAGGGACACCCCCAGGAAGTGCTGGAAAACACATCCAAAGCTTTATGAAGAATTGGCTTTACGGGGCACAGGTTGTTCTGGAAATCACAAGCAAAAGGCACTGAAGTGTAACAAGTTTTTGAAAGGTCAGCAGAAAATTCCTATGGCATTTTAGACACAATAAAACCTTATGACTTCAAAATGTTAATCAGGAATACCATAAAGAAGCCTTACCGGAAATCACAAGTGAATTCTAGGACTTTGATCTAAGCTGGAATCTGGCTACTTCAAATCTTGCTGCAGAAAGGTTCATAGCCCTGAAATCAACAGAAAGGACACAGCAATAAAGTACATGTAAGAATAAGACCAATTGGGTCTTATTGGCCCTAAATTTGATTTAGTAAAACCAGGGTAAGATAGGATGTTAGCCTTGGCTTCCATGGCTCTGAGCTGTCCCTCCAATAGTATTTGTAGTAGAGGAGCTGCACTCTAAAATTAGACAATGAATTAGCTAGATTTTTTAAGGATCAAATTCTTTGTATACTTCTCACTAAAAGCTGACACAAAGAGTCTTCTCTTCAATGACTGCACAGTTGGATTTTGAGGCATCATGTACTTGCATTGGGCCAAATTGCTAATTCACCTCTTTATTCAAGTGAAGGTTTTCTGGGGAAACAGCAGTTGCAGTAAGGAGCCATCCCTGGGGCCCCAACAGCACAAACTGTAGTTCACTCTAACATACCAACCATTCCAGATTTCCTTCTAACCTACACTATAGACAGGTGGAGGTTTCATCAGCTGTAATTTCACTTCATGCAGAAGGTGATTGTCTCTCAGGCATACAGCACCAGCCTGCACAATGGCGCAGCAGCCCCTGGGCTCTGGCTTTCAAGGCTGAGACAGGGCTCCAGTCCTGAGGTGTCACAGGTGTCAGATATTTGTGTGCATGAATGAGGTACACAGTTGTCCCAAATCTGGTATTTGTATGTGCACCTTGGAAATATAAAATCAAAAGTTTTTTATAAAAACTTGGCCATCAAAATATGAAAGCAAAAGAATATATGGGCAGGAATCTAATTTCAAATGACAAACAATGAATTTTTTTATGGCTATCAGTTATCTACATAGGCCTTGAAAAATACTCAGAATATATGAGGGATGTCCCATGGTTTTCCTTTTTACCCAAAGACAGCCTAAAGTGGCAGCTTTGGTCATTTGCTTTCCAGAGTTTCTCAGGTTATGATGTAAGGAGACAAAAGACATCTATGACTGATCCCTGCCTCTCTGCTTCTCTGCCTCTCTGTACTTTATCCCTCTCTCCACTAAGTGCTTTTTTTTACCTTTTCTCATGACTGACTACCTGCTATGCCTGGTTTTTTCCTCCCAGATGGCAAACATCCATCTCCCAGCTGCACTCACTTGCAGGAAGCAGCAAGCCTGCTGCCTCACTCCTCACATCACTGAAACAAGTGAAATGAGACTAAACTTCACTATAACCACCAATGTACCTAATCCACTGACAAGTGTGGGGCCAAGCTTGCATGATAGGCTGCTTGCTGAAATCTCAAACTTGGGGTAAAACAGAGCACCAATTTTAGGTGTATGTTACGTGGTAGATGGAGGCCACTCATTCCACTGTTAGAGGCACATGAACACAGAAAAACAGTGTTAGACCCAGCTGATCATTGCCATGATGGGAGAGATTTATCCTGTAGTACCAGATATGAAAGTCTTTACAGAGTGTGCCACCTGCTCAATAAACCCTAGAGTAGCAGACACAGACACACCTGTAGAGATGATAAATAAAGCCCAATAAAAAGACAGAGTTACAAAGACATCCTTAATTTCCACCATGAGACCTAGACCCAGGATGGAGGCTCTTTGTGCCCCACAGTCATCACTACCCTTTTGTCCTGGGAGGGCTTCTCACCTCAGTAACCCTCTGGAGAGTGGTGAGTTCTCTCATCAGGCCACAGCACAGGCCAGCAGAGAGCACCAAGCCTAAACCTAGGAGTCTGAAGTTATTTGAAGACAAAAGCACACATAGAAAAACCTCCCATTTAAAACACAGGTTATAAAAGCCAAGCAGTTGTGCGCAGTACTGTGATCAAATGCCATCCTTATTCCATCACAGCTTGAAATAGATTGGGTAACAGGCAAACAACTGTAAAAATCCTGAGCTGCTGCCAATGACCACGCAGCAGGAGCGGCACCGTGCTGCTTCCCTTCCAGCACTGTGGCCTTTGGCCAAGGAAAGCCTCCATTATGCCTCAGGAACACACTGACTCTCAGTACACCCAGAGGAACCTTGCTGGTGAACTGTACATTGCAAAGGCTCCACAGGCCCCAGCACCACAGGCTGAGCATGCCCAGACCTCCAGAGCACCCTCAGCTAACAGGACATGGGCAAAAATGCCCTTATTTAGTTTGCCCAGTCCATAGGACAAAAGCTAGGAGCGTGATTCATGGTCTTCCCAGATCTTCTGAACCCCCTCTGTCAAGCCTAGGAGGTTCTCCTATTTTAGCTGCTGCCTGCACAGGCTTTGTTAGTGCTGGAGGCTGAGGCTTTGTACCAAGCCCCAGGAGTTCAGTACATTCTGTTCAAGAGTGCCAAAGGCACTGAATAACCACTTGCATTTGCATTTGCCTAAACATAGCTTAAACGTATTGCAAACAAATAGCAGGAATAAGTTTAGCACTTGAGGCATAATTAAAAGCTGAAAACACCCATCAATAATTTGCTCCTTTTCCAAAATGCCCAGAAAAAGCCAATAAGAATAAGAATAATTGAAACTGTATTTTTGTACTGCAGCAAAAAACAGAGAATAAAAAAGCTGAGATGTTTGCCAAGAACTTTAAAACCTATTTTTAACCAGTCAGTACATTTTATGAGCTTATCTGCAGATGAGATAAGCTGCTAAATACCATTTCTGGGGTTTAGACTTTTTGCTGTAGGCATGTGCAATCTCTGTCGCTGCCTGAGCCTGGCTGCTTTCCTCTGTAGCCGCAGCAGGATCACAGAGGTAGCCAGCCCTCACAGCAGAGCTGCTGCATTATGAATCAGATCATGCTCACCAAGGAAAGGAGGCTGGCGTGGCGAGGGTGGGCTTCAGGGAGCCAAGAGGCTCGGGATGCTATTCTTGGCGGCAGCAGCAGCGATCCACCGCGTGACCTTGTGAGAGTGACTTAATCACCGCCCGGATCCGCTGCCCGCCGTGTCAGACTGCAGTGCCGCAATCGCCCCGGGGCGCTCGCCTTCGGGAAGGGGGAAACAGAACGGGACTGTCTGAAAAAGAAAGGAAATGAGGCAGTGCATGAGGATGTGGTCACATCGCTGATTTCAAAGGCAGCTTGGACTGTGTTTGGAACAAAGGCTCTAACCCGTGTAATAAAAGAGAAATAAAGTGTTAAGAGAAGGAGCAACATCCCCTTAGTTATTTTATCCCTCTGGGAATTGAATGAGGCAGATATTGCTGCAATCGAACGCCTGTGAGATGTCTGGATGCTTCTACACCTGATGAGATTCATCCTCCCGACATCCCTGCATGAGGGGAGGAGGAGGCTGAGCCCTGTTTGGTCTGGAGCTGGTGTACAAAGAACACTCCCACAGTTAGAGACAGCCCCTGTCGCAGTACGTGTGATGTGCACCAGCGATGTTCTGCTGCAGCTCCGCCTGGTAACAGCACAGGATACAGACCACCAGCGCAAGAGAAACCCCCACTCCCAGCGGCGTGGGCTGACCCTGGGCAGCGGCTCGGGAGCGAAGGGCGCTGGCAATCCCCGCAGCCAGCCCCAGGCACGGCGGGGCGGCAGCTGGGCTGCCGAGTCACCGGGAGTGCCACTGAAACCATCCAGCCGTGCCAGACAGCCGGGCACTCACCGGCACACCCTGCATCGCCTGCAATCGGCTCTGCCACGGGCATGGAACAGCCCTGCGAGGAGGCACCCAGGGGATGGTGGCAGCAGACAGGTCCTCGCTCCGTGTTCAGTGGGTAACCATGGCCAAGGGTCCCTTGGCTTTGCTGACAGAGCATGGGGACTGCTACAAGGGCCAGTCCCGCTCCCTCCCAGTCCAACAACAGGCACCTACATCACACTCACTCTCAGTTTCTGTCCAGCTCCACAAGATTGCTTTGGCTGCTGCCCAAAGCCAAGGTCCAGCTCTGGGTGACTTCAGGGAGCCATTAGCTCTGCTGCTGCACCGCAGCAGGATTTCATCCCTCTGTAACAGAAGGCTCCAATTTGCACATCTTATCCCCACATCCATTCTTCAGGAACACACCATACATCACACTTGGAAACTGCCTATTTAATCCTAGAGATTTTTTCCAACCTAAACAATTCTATGGGTCTGTAAGATTGCTCTGCCTGGAACATAGGCCTCAGCCTCCAATGCAATAAATGGGAGTTTCCACGGAGGCGAAACCAGTCACCACCTGCTGTGTTCTGGGGTTGGTTGCTTTGTATCTACATTCACAAGCCCATTGTCATCAGTTTCGTTTGTCTGTGTCAAAGCTGTTTTTCCAAATACTGCCAGCCGCAGCAGCAGAGAACACAACTGCTGTCTGACTGCCACATCCAGTTTCAAAGCCCAGGCAGATCCTAGATTGCATCCTGCAGCTGGGATTCACAGCTCAACATGCCACTGCATGCTTTATTGGAATGAGCTGCCTCCTCTTCCTGTGCACCACGTAATCTCACACTTGCTGTTTTCACTCCTTTACTTCTAGGTTAGCTGTATCTTTGCTGAGCAGAAATACTGCAATTCCAAGGAAAGCAACAGACAAGTCACTTCAAACAGTGACAGTAGCCACGACTGCTAACACATGGCATAGCAAGGCTGCTGAGCAGGGACTGTCATTACCATTTCACAGACAGGAGAATGAACTCCTTCAGAGGGCAAGGATGCAAACAGGCACTTTCCAAGTGAACAGATTAGCTGCTTTTGAATGCAAATAATCACTTGCGTTTGCTCTCCATTTACCACATTAATCCCACTCCAGCACGTGTCAGTGACTCACTCTCCCCTCTGCCCCTGAACAGCCACAGATCTTCTCATCTCACCACTTGATAAGTCACCAAACACCTTGTTCTTGGACAACCTCTCTGACAAATCAGTTACATGATTAACTCACTTTGAGTAAACTGTGTAGCTCACCCAGACTGAGGTGGTGCACAAGGGGACCACCTATTTGAAGCCCTGCTCTGACATATACTATTCATGAATCCATTTTTGTTTGCTTTTAATATTTTTAAGTGTTCTTTCATTTTAGTCTACATTTTTCTTAATAAATTTATCTTCAATATAAGAAGAGGTGCTTCTACTAAGACCGTTTCTACTGTTGTGCTGAAGTCAATTCCTGAGGAATTCAGGCAGAGATATCCTTTTTAGTGTATTCCAAACACTGAGCCCCACCTTGTCCTTCAGATGTACCTGACAAGTGACATTAGTCAATGCTGCTCTATGCTCCATCACCATCCATTTGCAAGAGCTGGAAATGCTCCGTGGACAGTATGGGATGCAACAGGACAGCAGTCACTAGGGAGCAGATAAACGAACATGGACGCTCATGCCCGTCTAGCTGGGTGGGGGTACACTTGTACACTTTTTTTTGTTAAACAGCAGATAAGTCTGTGGCTACAAATACAAAACTAGCTTTTCAGGTGGCAGCTTTTAGGGAGCTGGCAATGAGGCACAGCCTGTTTCTGTGGCCAACACCTGCTTGTTGATGACAGAAAGGCACAACCAGATGATGCATCTGCTGTAGGACAAGTCTGATCAGCGCAGCCTTGCACTCAGTCAGTGAACAAACCACCCATGCACAGACACCTCTTGTGCAGACAAGCCTGCTTTGCATTTATCCAGTGCTCTGTCCACAGGGCTGATCTCTGGGGAGATCCCACAGCCTCTGGAAGCACAATAATCACACAGATCACTGCCGTTGGTCCTGCTGATGTCAGGCTGATCAGGGCAAACAGCTGACTGAAAGGTGCTTTACTTTGACCTAGCAGACCTGTAAACTGGGATTGAAACTACTCAAAGGTAGAAAATAGACAAAGCCAACTAAAACCAAGTTATCCTTTCTTATTTAAAACATCAGTTATTCCCTGTCACATGGCTGACAACAGCTGGCCTGTCTCCATAAGCAGGGACTATTGCCAAGGCTCTCCAGAACTACCCTGGCAAACTGGAGGTTTGGGGTTGTGCAAACTGACTCACACTTGAGAGTGAGCAGAGACCTGTTCTGCCTTTTTGATAGTGGAAATAAAGCAAAGCTTCACAAGGAAAGATGTTATGGGCCACATATAACATTAGCAAGTGGAACATGTGCCAGCCTGGGAGGAACATCCCAGGGCTCCTCTCACTGCTTCCCACACCCTCTCTGTGCCTGCATGGCCCCATGGCAAGGCAGGATGGGGTCTATGGCAGGACAGGATGGCTCTGCTTCCAGGTGGAATGGCATCACTGGGACGTTCTCCACAATGAGAGGTGAAACAACTCTCCATCAGTTGGTGTAATGCATTTCTATACACTTCTGTTACAGTGTACAGTACAGTGTCTCCTGTGCTATCCAAAGACCCAAGTTGTTGCCGAGATGCAGATTCAAATTAACTCAAAGTAAAAATAAATAAGTATCAGTCACTGCTTTACAATTCAAATTCATGTGAAAAAGCCAAACTCTAAATGCAAAATTAGATCAACCCAGATTCACAACCAGATCTTGTACATAAACAGACCAAGTTTGCTCAATCTTAGATTTGTGCCACTTTCAGTGTTTTTCTAGTTTTGCCATGCTCATCCCAAGCCCTGGACCCAGGGGAGCAATGTTTCTGATGTGCTACAATCACACCGTGGTGCTTCCCTTGTGCTTCTGCTCTCTCTCACAAGGGTGTTGTAGATGCAGAGTTTGGAGCAGCCCTATCTGCTTTAGGGCTTTGTCTCAGAGCTGCCTCCATGCTTTATAGCACTGCCAGGCTACAACTATTCCACCTGTATTTGTCATGCCAAGGGTCTATCTCAAATGGAAGAATTTGGACTTGTGAAAAACCAATCAGGTAGTTTTAAGAACAGGGAATAGGATAGTGCTTTAATTATACAAACATTAACCACTGCAGCTTCAGCAGAAGGTTTGGCAGATGAGGAACCAGCAAGCCACAGAGGAAAAAAACCCAGAGAGAAGTGCTGTGGAACAACTGTACTGCACACACAATGCAAACTCTGCCCTGAGGAATTATGTCAGAACAAGGTTAAATATTTCACTGGGACTAATACTTTCCATTTAATTTTTATAAATCAATCTGCATAATGTATGCTGGCATCCTTTATGTTTCAGTTTTGCTTACAGTAATAAAACTAACTCTGCAAATCATCCTTGGCTGTATGTTATTTTTACATCCAAAAGCACCGAATGATAGAAGCTTGGCAGGACAGATCTGACTAAGAGAAAGAAAAAGCATTGTACTTCCCAAACATAGCAGAACAAGCCTGTTTTTAAAGCAGTAGGATGAAAATGATTCAGCCTACATTAAAATTAGAGGTATGGTGAGATTGAGACTGCAAGAGAAGTACTGAATTAAATGTGTTTTACTTGACTCCAACAAGCTTTTTTTATTAGTCCATGGTAAATGAAATACTAGCAACTTTAAAAGTCTGTGAAACAGTCAAATCCACAAGGTGTTTCATGGAGCAAATGCCCCCTGCCATTGTCACCACTTTAGGAAAGCCAGTGGTGACAGAGCATGGGAGCCATACAGGGCAGATGCCAAGGGTCTGGCTCTCCAGTCACTCATCCCCTGCCCCCAGTGCTGGCACGGGAGTACAAGGCAAGGCTGGGATAAAAAGAGAAGCGGCAGCACTGTGCCACACATGGGGCTCCCGTCCAAAGCCTTCTGCAGCCCATTCACTGGAATGCTCAGGGTGGATCCCCAGGGCCCCCTCACCCCCCCAGCACCCACTCCCAGCTGGGTGGGGAGAGGCTGTGGGCAGCCACGGCCCCATCTCCCAGCCCTGCAGCACTGAAAAACCAAAGTCTTGCTCAGGTCAAACACTGACACTGCTGGCACAGCCATGGAGCATCTGGCTCAGAGCCACCCTGACACCACTGCCTGTATCTTCTTTTGCTTCCTTGTGCTCAAGAAACAGACACACAGGAGTTCTGGAGCCTCTTGTAATGAATAATTACTGAACCTCACCCCAAATATATGCATATGTATATGTATATGTATATGTATATGTATATACTTTTAATAGACATAAAGAAATATAAACCCCACAAAAATTTTGAATGATAAATGAAGAAAATCATTAACTAGGAGAGTTCACTAATCCAAATAACCAAATCAAGATATTCCCCTCCTCCTAGATGCACTATTTACAGCCATCAGGAATGTGTCACTGCTCAGCATTCTGACCCACTGCCTCCGCAGGCTTTTCCTTTCTCCAGCAGGAAATCCTCCAGCTGGCCCTACTTTGTTCTGTAGCACATTTCAAATTCAGCTTCTTTGTATCAATTGAATGTAGGTATATGCTGGCATTTGGTACCTGCGTGTGGGTGTTCCTCCTGGTGAGACCTCCTTACTTTCAATTTCCTTATGAGCAAATTAAAGAAAAAAAAAAAAAAAAAAGAGTTATTCCTTCAGTGATTTTTCTGCCTTTCTGCAATATGCACACACATAAAATTCTTAAAGAAATGTAGAAAACAACAGTCACTGAAGGACTCTGCATCTCTCAACTTGGATTGACCAAGTCCTGCCTAAGTTTTATGTTGAAGGGTTTGCTCAAGTAAGTGTTGCAGATTTCTTCTTAACAGGAAAATTTTTGACTTCCCCAAGCCTTTCTGCTTAGAAGTAAAATTATTTGCAAGTTGGTGTCATATAAAACCATGGGCCAAATGTTACCCTGGATATGGATTCCTTGGAAAGTTAAGCAAATGCATATTGAGGAAACTCTCTCAGGTTTTCTTGGGAAAGCGCCATGCCTGTGGTGGGCACTGGGCTTGAAGGGGTGAGGGGTTTGATTCTGAGGGCAGAGGGACTCAGGTTCTGTTCCAGGGACAGATTATGAGTGAGCAGGAAAACTAAACCCTCACTTTGGCTGTGGGTAGAGCTCGAGGGGATGAATCACTCTTGTTTCAGATGCAGTACCCATAGCCTGGGGCTAAAAGGAGTAAAATATGCAGTAAGGTAGGACACTTGCTAGGCAGAGTATCCTCATTGAGTTTGGTTTGGTTTGGTGTGGTTTGTTTGTTGTGGGTTTTTTGATGCTTAACAGCTTTTACCACTAAATAGCAGAACCTGTGACAATATAGAGAATGTAATTGCTTTGCTCTAAGAACATGAGCTGCATTTTCACCAAACAAGAACAGACGTGTTGTGTTGTTTTAATTCCTGGTCTAGCTGGGCATGTCTTATCTCTGGCTCAAAAAATGGAAATGCATAATGAAGGCAGCCAGTTGTCTTGTCTTGAACACAATTCCCACCACAGGACAGGATTGTTGGCAAGATGTGATATCAGCACAGGGAAACTTAGTACTGCCAGCTGAATGGATATGTCAAATTTCTTTCTGCAAAATGTTATGTCTACAACTACTAGAAATAGCACAGCTGAGTGATAAAACTTAAACAAGTGTGAAAAAATATTTGCTTTATTTTCAATTCTATTTTCCTTGTGAACCTGACAGAATCTTGTTTTCTCAAAGTGATGTTTCATGTGCCCAAGGACTGCACTTTCCCACCCCCTACACCTGTGTTCTCACAAACATTAGCAGTGCTTAAACACATTCTGCAGCAGCTTGTACAGGACTGAGAAGGCAGGCTTGTTGGACACTTTCATCTAAAAAGAAATAGGAATAAAATAACTTTATAAGAATATTGCCCTTAAAACACTGACATGCTCTTTAATGTCTGCTTGATCAGGTCTGGCCCTACAAAGACTGAATTTTCACATTGCCAGAACCTTCCTTCCATGAATAGGCACTGATTTCATGTACCACTTTAGGATCAGATTTTAGAGGACACTATTTTTAACTATATGAAGAACAAACATGTCTAAAACACCTTAACCCTCCAGCTGAGGCCACACATACTTTAAAGCCATTCATATGCATAATTAATGTGTATATTACTCAGCAAATGGTAAACCGCAAGTGTTGCAGTAACTCTTCTGTCACTAATTTTAATACTGTACCAAAATATGCTACTGTAAATTAACTAGTACATTATGAAGTGTCATAAATAATTAAAACTAAAATTATAACTGGCAAAATGAATGAAGCAAGAACATTTTGTAACCCAGTGTTCTTCCTACTCAACTTCATAATTTTCTAATTTGAGTAAAATGCTAAATCTGATTCCGTCTGAACACAAAAAGAAATTTGTTCATATAATTTACTAATTTGGGAAGTAGCTTGGTTGGAAAGAAATTGAAACGTTAAAACCTCCACATAAGCCACTCTGTGATAGAATATGTGTACATGCCACACAACATAAACTGCTCTTTTGTCATCATTCCCAGGTCCCGAGGTGAAGCCAAAGGAATCACATCACACCCAGGACAAAACTCTGCTGCCACTGGTGGCACACCAAGCCCTAAGAAGGAACCCATCCCACCTGGTCTCAGAGGATGCAGGACAGAGATGGGCTTCTGCAGGGACCCCAGCTGACACAACTGGAGGGAGCAGGACCTCCCTGTGTGCCAGGCTCCCCCTGTACAGCAACACCTGCTGTACAGCACCATGGGCAAGGACCACTGCTGAGTGCAGGGCAGAGGCAGGAGGAATAGCTTCTGCTTTGGCACAGGAAGTTAGAGCTCTTCAGCTTCTGACACCTAAAGGTGAGAACAGACAGGTGAACAGCACAGGAATGACAATACTGTATCTTTTACAGGGATTTTTAAAGCAGACCAAAGGTGTTTTTATGCAAGTTGGTAGAACATGCTGCTCCATTGCTTCAGTCAATAGGAAGTGTCAAATTGTTTTTTGCAGAAGTCTTCTATTGTGCTGTATTGTTTAGCTTTTTAATTTTCATTATTTGGTTTCACTGAAATAACAGGTCTCTCTTTTTAGACAGACATAAAAGAGGCTGACAATGTCTGCTGCTTCAATGTTTCCAAGTGGATTCCATATTCTGCTCCTTTACGCCTCTCACCTTCCTGCTCTGTCTTCTTTGAAGTACCATGGAACCTTCCATGTGCCCATTTTTTTTTTCATTTTTAGTTTGTTGGTGTTTATTTACTGGACAAAAAACTGTATCAATTAATCTGTTTATGCTGCCTGAGCTCACCCTGACTTTCATTGGAACAGAGCACCATCCCTACCAACACAGCAGGGCCAGACCTTGTGTGGCACCCTGACCATGCAGCCCCACACCTCTCCAGAGCAGTGGGAAGAATGCTGAGAGCTGGTGGCCCCAGGATGAACTCTCAGGGAGAAACCCCTGTGGAGTTTGAGCTCTGACCTTGTTTCTGTAGCCTCCAAGAAGGAGGTTCCTCCATCTCTGGAGCCCACCACAGCACAGAAGGATCCTCAGTGGCAGTGGCTGGGGCAGGTCCATGGGCAGCCCTGGGCTGCTGCCTGGCTGTGGGCTGCACCCATTGCCCCACCAGTGGGAAAGGGGAGAGGCAGAAGGGGAAAAGCTTCATCTCTGCGTAAGCCTGACTTGTGCAGTTACACTGCAGCAGATGGAAACCTTTGGGGACAACTATCTCCCTGCTCACAGGGTAAGGCAGTTCCCCCTGGCAGAGCGGGGGTGGGCACAGCACTGAGAACATCCCAGGGGAGAAGCTTATTTAAAACTGCCCTCTGACAGTGGTAAAAAGGATCCTGCACCCATCTGTCTTGCCCTCCCTGGGAGGCTGAGCAAGGGACACACAGCCTGTTCCTAGTACAGATGGCCCACGGGCCACCCCAGGGAGTCTTGGGACCATATGAGGAGCTTTGTCAGGCACTGGGAGATGCTGGAGAGAATGGGATGCTCCTGCAGGGATTCATTTCCCCAGGAGACCTTGAGTTCTGGACAAAGCTGTGTAGCTGAGATTGTAATACCACTCTGCTGTGGGCAAGGACACCAGGGGTTGTGCTGGCTATAAGCAAGGACAGTTTCTAGTTCTCAGTTTTTTTATAATAATGATGGATTAATCCTGTTCTTGCTAATCTGCCAGGACAGAACAGCTGACATAAGACTCCTCCAAAGTGCAACGGGTGTCCTCAGCTGCAGGAGCCAGCAGTTGTTAAGCACACAGTTAACTCCCACAGACCAACTATTTCCTTCTTCTTTTTAATAACCATTTCTTTAAGCAAGTGTCTCCTGGTATTTTAAAAACTCATTTTAATCAATTTAAAATTAATAACAAAGCAGCAAAGTCCTTAGGGCCTGAAAGCTCTAATCTCTGCCCCTCTGGAAGTGATGAGTCAGCTCCAGTGTGGTGGCCATGGAGCAGCTGAGGGCTGCCCATGAGAGCTGAATTAGGTCACTTGGTTTGCTATTCATGGAACAGTGGCTGTCCCTGCCATTCTGAGAGAGCTGCTGCACTCCAAGGACACTGCCACAGCACTTCATAGCAGCTGCTGCTGCTGCTGCCATGGCTCTGTCCTGTGTACTTACCAGGTACACAGGTACACCAGGACAGAGCCTCTCCAAGAGGAGAGAGAGGACAGTGGCTGCAGGACACAGCACGCACAGAGTCCTGTCCTGCTCCCTGCTGTCTGCACCGTGTCTCCTCAGGCTCCTCCCCTGGTCACTAACCCATGCTCTGCTCGGGTTAGGAACAGGAAGCAGCAGTGTCCAGAGCCAGACTTCTGGCTCCAGCCTCTGCCCAAAGCATGGCTCACACCCAAGCCCAGCACAGCTCACTTCCCAAGGGAGTACATGCTCCTGGGCACTGGATCAGACCCACTGTGCTCCCTCACTAATCACCTGTGTCTAATAGTGATGCCATGGCCCCAACAAGCAACTCCTATGGCAGCTCCCTGCAAAACACTGGGTTGGAAGTTACCCACAGCACAGGCTTTCCATGCTCCTGGTGGGTTTTCTCATGCCAGTCATTCTGGAACTAGCTCAAGCATAAGTGTTTTATGACCTGGGAAGATGAAGAGAACAGCCATCAGAGGCTGCAGGACCAGACCCACTTGAGTCCAGTTCCTGCTCTGGCAAATGTCCTCTTCCTCACAACCGCCTTCGGAAGGGTCTGGTCACTTCAGGGACTTGGAGCTCCAGCATTCCTGTTTGCCAGCTGCCTGAAAACTCAGGTGCCCATGTTTCTGCAACTACAGTCTCCAGAGATCCAGAAGAAGACCTTCTGAATGCCCTGGGAAGCACATCTGTCCTGTTGCCGCAGGGCAGTCCAGTCCCCATGTCCTGCTTACGCCTCTCATATTTAAGGAGTAGTTTTGTCCCTGCCAGAGGGGTGCAACATGACAAAATGACTGCCTGCTCACCTATTAATGTTCAGCTGTGATAGAGATGAAAGATTTTGGCTCACACCCTCATTTGTTCACTGAAGAGAAATCAAAATGAACTATAATGGCTGAACATTTTGTAAATTCCACTTCTCTGGAAGGCTGCAGAGTGACAGATGTAGTGCTATGGCAAATGATAGAATATCTCTCTAAAGTTTGGTTGTGAGATTTCAAAAGACCTTCCTCTAATGTCCCAGACAGAGCATAACAGGCATTCCCGAGGCAAATAAGAGATTTATTAAGAAAAAACAAGCAAAGCTTTCTTTAAGAGAACACAATGACAATTTCTGTGCAATCTCTGCAGGGCATGTCTAAGAGCACCCCACAAATTCTCCCTGGCCTGCTGAGGCCTTCTGGGCACCCCACCTGTCCCTATCCTCCTGCTGGTCAGCACAAAGCCGCTGAAGAAGACTGAAATTCAAAGTCAGATTTTGTAGTGAAGCAACAAAACAATATTCAGTGCTTTAATGACAAAATCTGTTATGAGTGTCACCATTTTGGTTCCCAACTCCAGTTTCTTTTATGACCACTTCAGTGTTTGGACAAGAGTTTTGACTAAACCAGTCTCTTGCTGATAAGATCATGGGCACCCAAGAACAAAACTAAATCTACTTCCAGTTCCTTCTGTGGAAGGAAAAGATGGTCTTAAATTTCTGATAAGTGTGTGTGGCCTGTGAGACATGGTGTTTGCTAAATGAAAAGTATGAACACTACATCTTCAAAGCTAATTTTTATTTGTTTCTATTTGTTCAATATTTTAAAGGGTAACACACGGAGGAAAAATGAAGTGACATATAACAGATGATTTTGAAATGTTAGCTTCGGTAGCACAAAGTGAAAATACAAATGTATTCTTGCATGAGCACAGCAAACAGAAAGGGTGGTCATCTCCACCACATCCTGAAATATAACCAGCTACTTTGTTCAGAAATGACATTACCTTTATTCAGCACAGCTAAGGCATTAGCTTAAATCTGCACACATTTCCCATATACTTAACTTACAGCAACTTCCACCGTAAAGCTGAGAGCACATTAAGGGGTTCTAATGATTACAATGCACAAGCAATATTTTAATTTTCATTTAGATTAAATTTAAATTATGATTTACACCACTCTGCTAAAAAACAGGGAAAGAGGTGGTGTAAGTGTAGCAGTCGGCAGGCATATCTTCATGTATTCTTCTCTATTTTCATCTTGCTGAATTTAAGAAACTTCCAAGTGCAACTAGATTGAAGCTCCATCTAGTGCCAGGGGCTGGGAAGTTACTGGGATACTTTCACTCCAAAACCAGCAAACATTCTCAGAGAACTACGGAGGAGCAGTAGCCAGCCTGGCATCCAGAGCTGTGGCACACCGTGAGAACACTGTGGAATTGCTCTTACAGTGTATAAAGGCTTCATTTAAAAGCTGCAGCATCTCAGGCCAGGCAGAGACCAGGTCACAGCACCTAAAACATGAGCCCAGCACAGTGAGAGGGGTCCCTGCACATGGCCAGCACCTTGCTGCCCACTGTGCTCCATCACCAACACGTTCTGCATGGCTCCTCTCTTTGCTCCAGGGCACCAGGATGCTGCTGGTGCCCCCCAATTCACCCTGCTAACCTCCATCCAAAACCAGGCCATCAATGGTTCTGAAATGCCCTTGCTGTTTAGTACACAGCTTGAGCAAGTTACCACTGTTTCCTCCACAAATGCCTACTAATGGTAGCACAGAAAATGGGTGTCTATTACCAACACACAATATAGCCTGGTGCTAATGTTCCCTCTCTCTCTTTTTCTGTGTTTTTTCTTCCAATGGCAAGTGCTAGAACTGCACCTGTTTCTAGCTCTGTAACAAAGCCATGCTGCATGTCCCAAATCCTGTAAGCACACGCTATTCTAGCCCAAAAAGAGGAGGTTTGTGTACCAAAGGGCAGCTGTTCAGATAGTTCAGTCAAATCAGTAACGCTGGAAGCTTTTTTTACATGCAGAAGTCATGTTTCTTCATTTAAGAAAAGTGGTCTTCATTGTGCATTTTACATTTGAGTTTCAAAGAACACTGAAATAAGAGGAATCCTTTCAGTGTCCTAGTTAAACCCACCCGAGTCATAAAGCTTTAAAAAGCACTATGCCAACTTAGACATAGAGTACAGACAAACTGCATTAGATGCATCTGTCCACATTTGTCTTCACATAAGCTAAGCACATACTGGGAACTGCACCATCCCAAACAAACCACGTGTGTGAGCAGCTGTAGGCACCCCAGCAGCACCTGATGATGTGGTGCAAGCATCACTGGTGCATGAGGATGTCAGCAATACAGACAGGTGAGGATGGAGAATTACACAGCAGATGACTGGACTCTCCTTCTCCATAGCACCACCACCATGACTCTGCTGGCAGTTGTGTAAAGGCTGCTCCCAAACAGGGCCCTGCCTGAGACCCAACATTTGCCCCACAGACACTCAGTGTGTGGTGACAGCAGTGCTGCCAGGGGACAGCCCATCCATGGCATGGGGGCACAACAAGACCTTCTGACGCACCACGGGCTCTCTGGGGAATGCCAGATGGGCACAGAGCTGAAGGAGCTGCCCCAGCTCCACTGGGCAGTGACTGCTCATCAGGCCTGCCACATCTTCCACAATGAGCAGTTTGGTTGAGACAGAATGATTTATTGTCTTTTGGGAGGTACTTTGAAAGAAGAGAAAACATTCTAAATGAAACCACATCATTCTTAGGCTACTTTCCCCTTTATTCATTTCTACTTTCCCCCATGCCTCCCATTTTTATATTCTTAATGTTTCCTTTCACTCGTACCAGAGTGACTCCTTTACAGTTGCACAGTATTAGACTTTCAGACTGAATACACCTGTTCTAAGATTACATAGACAACTTCGAGCAGAACAATTTTCATATACTTTGTTCCTCAAAAATGTGATATTTGAATAGATCCAATTGGGAGAAAAGCACTACACCTATGGCAGAAAAAATTCTCTCCATGATGAAACTAAGTAGTACTCAAACTACCAAAAATTCACACCAAAATATTCTAAATATTAAATATTAAATATACACTAAAGCTTCTTTGACAAGCTAACAGCAGGCAAGTTGACTCCTGCTTATAGCTAAGATCAAGTTTTTTGTGCCTAAAGAAAAACTTGGTATAAGGTTAGAACAGTATCATTTTGCTGGGAAAACATGGCTTTTTAGACTTCAGAATTATTATTAAGTGCTTTTGAAGGCAGTGAATGTTTTAGGTAGAAATTGTGTATTACAGATAAATTTATGTATCTGTGATTCAAAAATCCTTTGGATTTTTAACAAGTAACAAGCATTAACAGCAAAATCATTTGTGGTCAGAGGTGGAAAGAGAACACAGACAAATATATATACAGATGTTACTAGTGAAAGCAAGTTGAATGAAGAAAATAATGCCCTGAACAAAGTTCCAGAGCTCCCCAGCTGCATCATGTGGGTGACTGAATGTGCAGCAGAAAGTGGTGCAGAAACAATCACCCACAGTAACTGTGAGCCAGAGAACCGTCTGTCAGGCCTGTCACTGAGACACAGCCTTGGTGTCCCCAAGACACAAACCTGATGTCACTGAGACACAGCCGGGACAACGCTGCTGCCCAGGGTGGTGTCCCATGGGAGAGGGTCCCCACCTTCCTGCCATGCACCAGAACCCAACACAACAGTCAGAACTGGGTTTTCCTCTTAATGCATGCTAGCACAGTGAAAAAATGCAGATCAGCTATTAAAAAGCTAAATTTGTTCTACCAGTCAAATGTGACAGAGAAAAAAACAAGCAGATGAAGCCTGTGAGAAGTTAAAGGTTCTCTTTCATCTCCTATCACTTCTCGTTCTGGTCAGTGAAGTGTGCACAGGGGTAACAGGTTCAGACTTTAAACCACAGTAAGATTGTTAACTGTCCCTGTTAAACCACACTGCACAAATATCCATTAAAAAAATGACTGTGTCAAGAGCCTGTGCCTGCTGTGCTTAATTTTCCACTTTTCTGCTTTCCCTGGCTCTAACTTTGTGCTTTTCCAACCCTCTAATTGCATTTCTTAGCCTTATTTTGGCTGTTAAGATTAACTTCCCCACAACCTTTCACCCACTGCAACAGCCAGTTGCCAGAGACATGTGATGAGTCACCACGAGTTTGGGCAAAATAACATAAAGACCTTAGATTGAGTATGTTCCCACCTTCCCAACACTGTGTCAAGCTATCTACAAACAATGAATTTCACAGTCTGATACCCTTATTTCATGGCTGAAAAGTTTACAGTTACCTATTTGGGTTCTGTTTGCTTGAGTTTAAGCAAAACAAAATCCTGCAGGATCTAAGCACACCGAGGAGTCCGACTGCTTGGTAACTGAGGCATGGAAGGCTCTGTCATATGGGCCTAATTCTGTGCTTGTTACTCCTACAGGGACTCATCAAAGACACCATTATGCATCAGAGACTACCTCACCAAGTAAGAATTTACGTACAATGTACTTTCATTTCTAGGAATAAGGTTTATTTTCTGTTGGCCATCAGCAAGATAAAAAATTCACCTTAAAAATACTAAAGCTGAGCAACGTTCCATTACTTTAGACATCCTTTTTAGTACTTTGGCCAGTCTGTAAATTGCATCCCCAAAGAACTGTCCTTCCTCCTATTTTAAGTACTTCTGGAAGCCACTGAAATGGAGGCAATTCCATGCTTTTATATGACATAGCCATATCCCTACGCTTGCATCTGATTTTTAGAATTACATTGTGGGTTTGTTCTGTTTGAACTTGATGGTTAAATAAAGAATAAGCAAGGGAAACCCCTCAGAACTGCTTACATAACTGTATCACATAGGAAGACAAAGGTTTCGCTGAGCTATCTCATTGGTAAAACCATACCAGGCCAAAATCCTCTAAGGAGATGAAACTTTCATCATGGAGAGTTAACATGGAATTAAACCATTGCTTCAAACAATGCAAGATACACCAGAAAAGCACCTTTTTGTCAGACTTTTCTGGATGGTTGAAGTGCCACTGTACAAGGCTCTCTGCAATGCAGCCACAGCTATGCTGGCATGGGACAGGATCTTCTTCATGCACAGGTGTAGTAGCTGTGCAATAAAACTCTGTATAGTGGTTTTAATGATTGTTGTATTTTGAATTACCAATTTTAACAAGGATTTTTTATACATATATAAATATTTAGCTTCAGAAATGTCTCAAATTCCACTTAACTCTCATAGCAAAAAAACCCCAACCACCCTGGAGGTCCCCGCTCTTACAATCTTTAACATACAGAGCACACCCTCATTTTCTTAAATTCAGCAGTCTCAAAGGTGCTGCTGCAGTAGTGCCTACACAAACAGTATTGTAACGATTGTATAACATAGCACGCAACCAAATGAGGCACCTAAGACTGAAAATAAAATTAAAGAATCATGATTTTCAGAAACGCCACTAGTGACTGCTGAATCTGCACATTATACAAGATACCTGGTAGCTTTGAAACGTTAAATAATAGCAACCCAATTTAGACTTCACTTTCTAAATATATTACTAGAGTTAGTTCACAAATAACATGACTAGAAGCTGAGCTACCAAGCAGGTGTGAAATCCTCTACTCTGATCCAACCATTTATGTTAAGGAGACTTCTATGCAGTTATTTCCAATTAAAATCATTCAAAGCAGATGTCAGTATTCCCTGTATGGCTAACACAGTCTGCACACCAGGACAGCCCTCACACCATTGATCATCTGCTCTGTGCAGCTATTACAAAAGGTAATATTCCCCACCAGGCAGCAGCAACATTACCTGGCCTGCTCTGCACCCTGACACGCAGGTGAAACACTTGTCAAAGAGGCAAAGCACTGAACCACCACACACCAACCGGGCGTGGCTCCGGATTCTGGGAAAGCAGCAGCTTTTCCCATACCCTGGGCTGGCAGTGACCACGGGGTCTGTGCTCCTGGGAAACAGGACTAGATGCTAGGCTGCAAGGGCTCAGGAGGGCACAGGTGCTCATTGGGCAGAAGGGATGGACAAATGTGTTGGAGGGTGAGATCCCTTCAGGCAAGAGGAGCATCCTTATTGCAACTTGAAGACAATCAACAAAAAATCAAACGCATTTAGGTTGAATTCTAAAACTAACAGGCCCGTCAGCCTCTCATTTATTTCAGATGGATGCATTTCATTTTGTACCAGTAAGAATGTTTAACTGGGACCTCCTACAGGCCAGGAATAAACAGAGACGTGACCCTCAATGCCACCTTCAGATAGAAAAGACCCTTTTCTCCTTCCCATGGAAGGAATCTCTGGAGGCAGGATGATGAAGGCAAGCCAAACTTCACAAAAAGCTTTAGCTATTTTAAAAGCTGAAAGCAACTTTAAAGACTGTAACTCATTGGTAGATACAGTGACATGAGAATATTTCTGGGATACATGGATGATGCTGTCCAAATGCAGAGGGGTAAAGGCACTGTGAAAACAAAATAGAGAAAAAAACCCACCTTATGGAATTAAGATAAAAGATGCAAATGAGCTCTTTTCCAAGTACCTGGTAATCCAAGCAATTAGTACTGAACAACACTCAATCCCATGACAACAGAACTAGGTTGTTAAAGGAGTATGAAACCCTGAAGCGTGCTGTAGGGGTATCCCTTATAAATACCTGGAGACTTATCATAAAGGAAAAGAAGGGTAAAGGGAAAGGTAAAGAAAAGGTCAGGAAAAGGCAGATTCATTTATTGTATACTATGCCTTGGCATATTCAGGTATGAGATCTAACTTCTTGAATTATAGCCACAAAGCTATTGACATGGACAGCTCCTCCACATCCCACCAGTCTCCATTGCCCCAAGAATCACAAGAGTCATCCAGTAAAGCAAACCCACCCTGCTCAAAAGCAAAATGATCCTCACACCAATTTCAATGTTACGGAAAACAGAGCAATTGCCCCGAAACGCGCCCTTAAGGTGGTGGAGAACACTCCTGCGACCTAGGACAGCCTTGGAGCAGCCAAGCCATCCTGCCCAGGGCCCAGTATCAGTGCAGCAAACCAATGGCACCAGCCTCGGGTGCTGTAAAGGAATGTGGAACTAAATTATTGCAACAGAGACTTGGCAGAACCTGGAACGATAAACCCCAAAATCGCGAGTTACGACCCCTTGCAGAAATAAAATGTAGCAGATGCTGGTGTCTGACAGGGACGCCTCCGTGAGGCCCAGGAGGATGAAAGGCACGGGCAGGGCAGGCAGGGGGTCAATCACTCTCCGAGGGGCACCAAGGCAGACTGAGATTACAGAAACAACACAAATGCAGCGACTGACTGCACAGGGGCCGTCAGGGCACAGCGGAGCGGGGCACGGGAGGGACGGGGCGTCGGACCCTCTGTGCATGGGAGCGGGAACAGCCGGGACCCCTCTGGGCTCCCCGGGGACCGCCCGC
>VXBB01013013.1:122413-133769 GCA_013399915.1 Illadopsis cleaveri
TTTTTTTTTTTTGCCAGCTCCTGTTCTGTAGTTGACTTGTGCAAGGCTGCCACTGTGGCCCTTAGCTAGCCTGGTATAACCAGCTGGAGTGTGTCTGGTTTCAGTTTCTCATAGGACCAATTTTAATTTGCAGCTTGGGGGTCGGGGGGTGGGGGGTGTTTTGTTTTTTTTTTAATATGAAACTGCAATGTCATTGTGGAGAACTGCCACCTTCAGCTACCCTGGGAGCTCTGACTGGCTTCAGTCTGTCTGCCAGATCACTCAGTGGTGCAGAGTTTGGCTGCTCTGAAGCCACTGTTTGGATGAAGGTCGGTAGTTTGTAAGCTAAACTGTCAAAATACCATTTCAAATTTAAAAATCTTCATCTGGCCTGTCACACCCTTGCTGCAGAAATGATGGAGTGAGCTGCCTTGTGCACGAGTCATCTGAAATGTCTGTAACCAAACTCAGTTCAGGCACGGTTCTGACCTGTATGTCCATTGCAAGAACTGCAGAACTCTGTATACTAAAAGAATAAATGGGAGATGGTAGTGGTTGGAATAACTGACTTGGCTGTCTTGTGATGAATTTTTTAATATGTATTCTGTGCCATACTATTGTTAAAAAAAAAAAAATGAACTGTTGCTATTGTGAGATGGATTTTAACTGACTCCGAGGGTTTCTTTTGACTGGCACTACCTTAGGGACATTCTAGTATTTGCTTCTGTTGTTGGGCCTTGTGGATAATGTACAGATTTAAACAAATTCTTGTTGCTGATTTGTCCATTTCTTTCCCTGCACTTTGTTACATCTGGGATACAGTCTAACTCATCTGATTTAATATGCATTTCAAAAAATGCCATAACTATTAAAAACACCTTGTTTACAGACAGATGAAATAAATTTATTCCAACCAAACAAAACCAGACTGTTGGTAATTTTTCCACCTCACATCCAGGAAATCCTCTGAGGCTCTTCAGTGCATGGCTGGCCACACTAATGGGAGGTCTAAGTGCGGTTTTAAATTTTACAGGACAGCAGCAGTATGATAATATAAGTAGTATGATAAGGTAATATGATAAGTAGTGTGATAATATGACTTCACTCAAAAGCCAGGCAGTCTTTGGGGTAGATCTTAAATTAGGAGATGATTTCTCATCTCTTAATTCCACATTTATCCAGCTCTCTGCTGTGGGTTTCCCCTGCCCTCTGAATGCTCAATATACCATTCCTGAAACAAGCTGAAGGCAGCTTGGCATTGCACCTGGCAAAGGAGTCTCTGGTGGCCTGCCCAGATCAGTACACTGGGGTGGGAATGTGCTCTCCTCACCCAGAGAAGGGGCAGATTTAAGGTCTCTGTTACCTTAAAGGACTGTACCTGTATTTGTTACTTCTGCTGAGAACTCCTAAAACACAGGCCCAAGGGGATGTGATGGTGAACTCTGGAGCTTGTGGGATGGGAGGACAGCCAAGCCCAGATCATGGGAGGTGAATCTGTAGAAAGGCTCTGCCTTTCTGGACCCTCAAACTAGTCAGGTGCTTCTGGACAGGACCTGAAAACACTTTGTTCTCCCCTCCTTCCCCCACGCCTTCATCAATGGTGTCAGCTGCACCTGCTCCTCTGCTTGGCACTAGACCTAGCTCTAACTAAAACCTTCCTATATATAGTGTTCATATTCTCCCACTGCCAAGGTGCTCTGTCTGAACTGCATCTCCCAGTGCCAAAGTTAGAGCAGACCAACACACCCAGAGCACAGAGCAAATTCCTGTTCAGTAGTAACTGGTACAGAAGATGCAAAATCTGCTTCCCCCATAAAACACGTGATGCTGTATTCAGTGTCTGAACACAAAGTTGCACTCACCTTCTGACTGCAGAACTTTGTTTCTCCCTGGTTAGGATGATGAGGGTATTATTCCCAAAGCTGCTTCTCTGGTTAGGCCAGAGTGGATGGAATTGACTGTAGCAGCACCTCAGAGGTAAAGCAGCTGCTGGCAGCACACACCAGGTACTTGTCATCACATTCCTTAGTGTGACATTGTTCCTTTCTGACCAATTCCCCTCTCTTGAGGTGTATGTCATCTGTATACTTCTGCTTGGGTAAGAATTAGGCGTTGTTCAGATTACTTTTTCAAATGCATTTGTTGGTGATTTTTCCTAGCATAACTGTGTCTGCAACTGATTGTAGGCACTAGAATTACGTAAGAGCATATTACAAAGTTCAGGTCAGTTCATGGTTCTGGAACTCTTCGGATTTTGGGGAGCCCAGAATACAATAATGAATAAACATATGCACTCACAGCAACAGCAGTGATCTATTTTAAACATCTTTCAGCCTAGTAATTACATTTTCAGAAACTGTTTTCCCATCTGGACTCACCTAAACATATGCACGCTGAAGGGGAATTTTGCCTGGTGAAAATATACCACTACACTGACTGTCATTACCCCATGGCTGCTGGCAGCAGTGGTTTGGAGATGAATCATCCTTTCATTATTATCCTTTTACTGTGCCTCATTGTGCAAAATAAACTTTCCCTCCTCTCAGCCAGGCCCAGAAAACAGATCTGCACTGCAGGGTATGTGGCTGCATGGAGTGTTAGGTCAGAAATCACATCTGGGACCACCTCAGCTGCCATCGCCTGTCCAGGGTTCCAGCACTGGGCTGTGGCTCTGCAGGTGCTGCCAGCTGGGCAGGAATTGTTCAGAGCACCCTAGTCCTCCTTCACACTCCACAGGCAAATTAGACTCTAGAAGTGAAGAAAAATGAAGGTTTTCCTGCGTAACCCAGACCCCTGCACGTGGCACTGCTCAGTGCAACTCCTTGTACTGCGATTCACAGTATGACACAGGAAACATCTGCTCGGGATCCCAACAGTTCCATCTTCTGCATCTTCAAAAGCACTTCACCCTCAGTACTGGAGGCAAGTACTCAAGGTCTCAAGGCAAAAGTTCAATAAACTCCTTTTGATATTTAAAGTGGAAAACATGTTTATTAACATTCTTTCAAGCTTTCCTTAGTCAAGGCCATATAAAAAATCTCCATTTGAGTATATGCATGGTTTTACTTTCTACATTGTTACAGAGGTATTATATAGAATCTACCTTTTTTGTGATACACTGGTAAGTACTGAGTTCTGTGAGACAGGTGTAAGCACTTGTTTTCAAATCAGGTATTTGAAAAGAACCATTTTTTATATACAGTTTAGCAGACTAATGCAGCATAAAATGCTCTTAGTAAGAGGTATATGAGCCAAGGATCAATAAAATGCTTACCCTAAACTTCTTTTTCTATGTGGAACAAAACCTCTGTCTCAGTTATCTCCCAACTCCCACTCCCTCACTGGAAACCAGATGATGAAGTAGTAGGAAGGAGGGATTATTAATGTGCTTATGGTGGACCTGACCTTGTGAATTGCTCAAAACTAAACATATATTCTAAGTTTCCTCATCCTGGGAATTGCTCAATGGAACTGCTTAAACTCTGCTACCATGGCAAACTCCAAGGATTATTTGTAATCACTGCTCTGAGATAAAAGTGGAATTTCTTCTGCTTTTTGACATACCAGCACATAGAATATTGATCTGTTCTACATTTTCCTTTCAGCAGTGGTGACAGTTTTTAGGAAAACTATACAAACATGCAAATACAGTTTTTGATGGGCCTAAGGGGTAACACATATCTACATGTAATAAATATTGCTCTCAGGATGACCCAGTTGTAGCTACAAAATGGAAATAAAAGTACTTCCAGAGAAATCCCGCTTCAACAAGAGACATTTAGAGTCTCTGCGATATTTCTATTGACATAAACTATTAACATTATTCATTAGCATTGTGAAGTCCAGTTTAACTGTTGGTTTTGAGAAGACAGAATGTGTGACTGAATACCTGAATCAAAAATAAATCTACCTGTAATGATTTAACCAGAGTACTACTACATGAACTGCTGCTCCTATCAAAGAAACCAAATGGATTACAGATTAAAAGAGATTCCCTATGCAAAGGTTTGTAAATAGCCTTAAGAACCCTTTTGTTCATACACCTATAGGTCATTAGTAGTCTCAGACAGTGTTTGCCACTCGGTACTCCCTGTCCTCACTGGGCTGCAGCTGAACCACTACACTTTCTTCATTCATCCCATTTTCCGCATCACTGCTGTCACCGTTGTCGTTGTCATCCTCCTCGTACTCCGAGGACTCGGTCATGTTCTGGTGGGAATGGGACTGCGACAGAGCCCCGAAGGACTGTGTGCTGACCGAGGCCAAAGGCCTGAGCAGAGGAGTGTTCTCAGACACCTCGTTCTCCTCCTGGCTGCTATCTGTCTCCGAGTCAGAGTCCCCCTGGGAAGGGACCACCTTCTGCTTACACACAGGACAGGTTTTTTTTGTTTTTGTTAGCCACGGGTCCACACACTTGCAGTGATATGCTGTCAGAAAAAAAAACACAGGGACATTGTTATAATAGTGAAAAGGACAGGGAAACCTGCTAAACCGTGTTTCTGTTCAGTGACACAGGAGAATTTTAACACGTAACTCACACAGAGAATTTTAGTCCCAAATTTGTTGGCACATAGCCTGTAAAAAACACCTGATGGCTTAGGATCTCAGTCACATAGGTATATGCAATGAATACCTGTGTTCTCTACTGAGTGAATGATGTGAACAGGCTACATCTGATGACAAACTATAGCTTTTTAAGCGATTCCATCCACTTGGTATGCCCACCATCATCATCTTCACATTGCCTCTCACCTCCACACCAACATGTACCAAAGCACCTCATTATTACATGACATTACCACATGATTTTGTGGATCTTAAATTAGGTCTGCAATTGGCACTGCAACTAGACTGGCCGTGTTTAAAAAAAGTATTTGTCTTACTTATGGTATTAAAAATTCAGCTCTTCTTAGTAAGAGAGACTTCTACTTGGCAAAGAGCTTGTATTTACACGGGCCAGTAATGCCATGTTTAGTACCTGGTCAAGCACACTGGAAAAATGTTCTCCACACGAACTGATGGTGGAGGGGTGGTGGTGCTCAAGTTAAGTTACCTGTGCAGTCCCACACTGGGAGAGATGACATGGACCTGTTCTTTCTCTTCTGAGAACTCCTTGTTTGTCAGCCTAGTTTGAAATTGGTTTTATGACTGAGGTTCTAAAAAGCTCAGCCTGTCACCTGCTGTGCTGGCTGTGCATGGAAGGCCGTAACACCTCTCCAGTGGGCTGGACTTGAGAAAGACTGTCACAGGGAAAATATTTCACTAACTGACTTCCAAGTGCAGTCAGGCAGTGGTGTGCATGGCTGTAGACTCCAGGACAGACCCATCCCTTCAGCTGTACCTCTAAGTCACCAGGAGCTCAATGAAGTTTTTTGGGTTTTTGTCTTGGGGAAAGTGAAGGCCTATTTTTCCAAATGTAAAAGTATTACAATAAATATGGGTATTCAGGGGATAGCATCAAGCCCAGATTTTCTTTCACGTGTACATCCAAGGAAAAATGCAAAGTGGGAATGCAAGCTTTTTAGCTTTTAAAAAGAGAAAGCAAACTTTCACTTTTCCCACTTTGTACATTAGTTCTTGCATATTAGCAAAAAGGAATTTTATAAAACACTTACTAAACACATGCGCAATAGGTATTGGACAGTGTTTTGGAAAGCTGTTTTAATCTAAATTGAACCTAAAACACAGCTGCTTACCATGAGAGCATGGAAGGATCCTGAGCTTGTCTCCATCCTCATATTCATCCAGACAGATGGCACACACATCGTATTCATCTCCTACAGCACAGAATTGAGAATTAGTTTGACTTTAAAGGACTTGCAGCAGACCCTCCTGACACGCACATGGGCTTGGGAACGTTCATGCAATTTCTGCACCGATCTTTTTAAGCAGTGTTTTAATGCTCAGCCACAGTCTGATCTGCTCCCATTAAAGAAGTGTTAGAACTCCTCTATTTCAGTGAGAGCAGAGTCAAGCCAATCCTTTTGTATGCTTTCACTCAAAACTCTTCTATTTCAAGTGTACTCAAAATTACCTGTGAAACTTAATACCCTTTTGATTTACAAGGTTCTTGGTGTTAAAAAACAATAAGGTCCAATGAGTTAGACAAAGAATGATCTACTTGCCTTTCTTAAACTTATGTACGGGAAGTTTCTTAAGCTGATCCTTCCTAAGCCGATTCCTTCTTGCTCTGTGTCTGTCCTGAACAAATTTTGTTATCTGTAAACGGACAAGATGACATGAACAGTAAGCTACACCAACAAAAGAACAATAAAAGTTTTGATTTATGGAGCTTTGCAGTAGGTTGGTCAAAAGGGAACCCCAGCTAACACAGAATAACCTCTTCCCTTGCCTGAACACAAGCATGAAGCCAAACAAGCCCAAAGGATATTCTCCATGAACACAGCATTTGGAACTGAGAATACACAAGGGGTTTTTTTGAGAGGACAGAGAAACAAAAAAGTATGTATACTACATAAAATAATGGCAATTGCTGCAATCCTCTACTGAGGCCTGTGAAAAGCAGGAAGCATACTGTAGAGCAGAACACAATTCAGTAAGTTTGAACAGTTTTCCTTACAGATTTAGATTATTACAGCTCTTTTAGAGGATTATTCCCACATTCATCAGAACTGTTTCCATATTATCTAAAATAGTAGTTTGGGGAGTAAAGTAAAGGGTTTACTTTGAGTCATTGTTACATGTTCTACTATGCCATACTAAGATAACTCAGTAAAAAAAACCACCTAAATTTCTAGTGATACAAAGCTCTCTAAATAACTATAACAAAGATTCTATTTCCATTTTCTTAGTAGTCCCTAATGCTATTTCTGTTCAATTTCTAAGTCTAGCACCTGTGATACGACAATCTTTTTCAAGTATGATGACAAGCAAAGAAATGAACAAAGGATATTTGAATCTAAACTGTTCATTCAGGCTCTTTCACCACAGCTAAACAATAAGCTCTACGCACAACCTGCAGTTTTTCTGCTGTAATCCAGATCCTTAGTGACAATCAGTCTCACGTGAATCTCCTAGTTAAAAACAAAGATTGTTTCAAAGAATCAGGGACAGAATCAGAAAAGAATGAGGACCAAATCCAACCTGGAACCTCCCTGGGATAATTTTCACTGTGCCAATTAATTGTCCAGTGCTCTAGTCTGTTGTGCTGTCTCTGTGAAGGCCTCTCTATATGCAATCAGCATCTCCTAGTTTAGTATCCTTGGCAAATTCACTCCATGTGTACTCCAGTCCTCTGTCCTTGCTGACAGCAGCACGCAGAGAACTGATGATAAGCTGAACCCTGAAGAGCAGCACTGATGCCCAGCCCCCAGTCAGGTGTTACCCCTTCCCTGCAACTCCCTGAGCCTGACCCTTCCAACAGCTCACCCCCTGTCCTCTGTACACAATTAGCTCTAACGGGGTGGTTTTGTCCAGAAGGACACTGTAAAAGCAGCAAAAACTTTGCTAAAAAAATTCATCTTTAGGTGATCATTCTCCTTTGTTTTCAGAGAGCTGCTGCAATTGCACCAAACATGCCCAGGATGAAATATGTAACTGGCAGTGCAAAAAATACTAATGCAGAAAAATATTTAGGTAAGTTGATACAACAGTTGATGCATTACTTGCTTTTTATTAAAAGGTAAAATAATAAATTGGGCACAGATTACAAAAGATGGGATGCTAAGTATCCTGAAATATGCAGCTATGCTACCTTACCATTCCAAGGAAAGATGTCCCAGCTGAGAAACCCTACAGGCAATGCACGTGCTGAGATCAATGCTCTGTGCTCACACACTCAGAACTACACCTAAGTGTAGTACAAAACAGTGAGCCCTGCACCCTGGAGCAGTGGGAGAAATGATTATTAAGTTTGGTAAGGCGGGATATGGTCTCAGTGTACAAGAGCACAAGGACAGGTCACTCTGTATGGGGCCAAAAGCAAGGACTTGTGGAGCACAAGAGTGGCAGGGAGGACAATTCCTATAAGCAGTTACATAGGGAGAAGATCCAAAAGGTTTCTGATATCCCTTTGACAAAATCCTGCACCTGTTTGTTATATTGAGAAACTAAATGATTACCATGTAAGCATGGTACAGGTATGTGCAGTACACACAGCTTCACTCTTCCTTTACTGTAAACCTTCCTTTAATTTCAGTGTGACAATTCCCCTGATTATTTGAAAGATAAAAATATTATTAAAAAAAGAAACTTACCATGAATATCACGATGAGAATAAGACAGATCCCTACTATTATTAAGAAAGGGATTAAGTAGTACTCCAAAGGAAGACTGAACTCTGGGATTAACACAACATGGCCACTGTGGGGAGGAAGAGATAACACTTTCTAAATTAATGAGAACTTAATGAACAAGTTGAAGAACAAACACAATTAAAAAAAATAAAACAAAAGATTGTCACACAAGACACACTACACAATCCTACCTGTGCACAACAACATAAAAAATTCAGTCCATACTCACACAATGTAAAGCTGATTAAATAAAAGGATAAAATGCTGTTTCTTAGAACATTTTTTGAGTTAAAACTACTGATCTCAATCAAACCTAGAGAAACCAGGAAAAACACCTCATAACTGCTTTGACAGCAGAATGAAAAAATCTAACATGACTATCAAAAGATACAGTGAAATCATTCTTATTTACTAAAGCATTACAGGTTGCTCTCAGGCACAAGATTTCACCTGAAATACCTATAACCTCTGTCATCACAATGTCCTATTTTAAAGCCATAAATATTCAAAAGAGACAATGATCTAATGCAAGGAGTAACATAGCTGCATGTGAGTTAACCTACCCTTTTTCGTAAGTAAACTCCTCTTTAAGAGAATTAGCTGACGTCTCACCAATAAAGACAGAAGGAATGTCAATCTTCTTTAAAACCTCAACTGTATAAAAAAAAGTAGGAAAATAAAACTATTATTACATGGACAGCCTATGGGTACTCAAAATACAAGACCTGAACATTATGAGACTATCACAGCAGAAAGACACTTTAACATAGTGACATCCAGACCAACGCACACGTGTGTTACAGCTTTACTTCATATAAGTACTAGTATTTTTCCTGCACAGTTTCTATGGAATTTATTGCAGGTAGAAAAATCAAAATTCCCAATGAAATAAAGGGAGCCTAAAACCAAAATATGTTGACAAAAGAGGATCACAATTTTAACCAGAACACCATTCTTCACTCAGAGATTCAAGCAAGTCACACAGTTCCACTGATTTCCAGAATTTCTGGCAACTTACATGATTTTGTGAACTGGTTCTGTAAGTTTTAATTAACCTGTCTTCCCTCCTTTTCACCCCAAACATAAATAAACATACTGGAAACAACTGTGGCTAGATCAGGTCAAAAAGAAGAAGATTAACAAGTCCCACAGCTTTATTTCAGTTCCAAGAAACTGGATGAACTGTGGTCTTCTCTGTTTACCAGTGAGGGCAGTAATAAATGAAAACTTATTGAAAAATAAATCCTACATTCTAGAAAATCTTCTTCTCAGCTTCACTTTATATTGATTTTCCCCCTAATACTTCACATTTAAGGCTCAAAGTAATCTGTGTTTAGTCCACCTCAAAGTAGTCAGCTTCCCCGAGGAAAAGCACATGTGGCTGAACTCAGCTCACACTATGAGGTCTGTGTTTGTTGTGGACTTGTTCTATGTTTTGGTTACTCAGTGAAACCTGAAAATAAGATTCACATGGGTTGAGAATTCATTGAACCCACTTTCATGTAACTGCCCGGGCTACTCAGCTCCCATTTAGTTTGTCAAAGTTCATTCCTAGTTTACTCAACGGCATTTCCCTGCAAAATAATTCATCTTCCTCTTATTTATTTTCTTGTTCCATATTGAACAGGTTGAAAACTGGACAAAATAAAGAAATGCCACAAAGAAATCAGTAACAGCACTAGAAACATAAAGCACATACCACAGAACAAACCCGACATTCTGACTACATTTCAAGATGTTCTGAACATATTCACTCCATGAAGGAGTGAGTATGTTCAGAAAAAAGAATTGGAACAGCTAACACAAGAACCAAATTGTAAATGGTTCACTGGTCTCTAAATACTCTTTTTCCACCTGAAATAAGTGATATACTAGAATCCATTTGTCCAGAGGAACAGGAAGATGCACTCAAATGTACAATAACAAACTGGAATGACTATCATGTATTAATTTCATGATCTAAAGTCTTTTCCAACATAAATGGCTCTAGGATTCTAAACACTAAAATGTCATATTGTAAAGTTTCATTTCCAAATGCACATTTTCTACTTCTCATATATTTCTACGTAACTAACAACACATCAGGTATTTTACACATCAGTAATATAAATCTAGCCCAGAACACTGGAACTAAAATTTGAAGGAAAACCAAAAGAAATATTCAGAGAAGGCACAAATCAATGTATTTGTTCTTATGCAAATATTTCCTGTTATTAAATCTTAAAAGCAGGAGGATTTATCTGGGGTTTTTGTTTAGTTTGGTTTTGGTTTTTTGTTCGTTTGTGGTGGTGGTTTTGTTGTTTACGTTATGAGGGGTTTTTGGTGGTGCTGCTGTTTCCAGTAGGTGAAATGATATTCAAACAGGAGAGAAGTGATACCTGTACTTACTGTCGTTGGATCCCATGCTTATGAGGTCATCAGAATCAACATTGTGAACTATAGCTGCCTTGTATCCAGCTCTCTGGGCATTTAAGACCTGTAAGCCACACAAAATACTTACTGGAAAGACTATTGCTTCCAAACACAGTAGCCTATCTGTGCTTTCTGAGATACGGTGCACTTTCACAAAGTGATAAACATGGACACAATTTGCACTTAGAAACCACATGTCACATTTAAAAGCAAAATCATATCATTATTCTTACAGTCAGGTAGTTATTTTTTTAGAAAGCCATTTTAGTATTGTCTGCAGACAGACTATTTATGTATATTAAAAACAGAATTTAAAACTTTCTACAGGTAGTTAAAAATATTTGATTGTAATTGAAAATAAAGGCACTAATTCACTTTGGTAATCTAGAAATTAGCACTTGAAAGTTCATCAAGTCAGATGAGTAGCATCTTTTCTGTGGTTTAGACATGTGGAATATCTCACCTGAAAGCCCAGGTATAAGAAGCTTTCTCATGGAAAAGTGAAAAATTATAACTATTAGAACTATTAACATCCTGTGTACCAGTTACATTTCTAATATAGAGCACCTTGAGAAACTTTTGAGTTTCATCCCAACAACACCAATTCTCTTCCCATATTGCTAATGACTATATTTCAAACAGCAGAACAATGATATTGGAAGAAGAAGAATGCAGACATCTTGATAAATCTCAATTAAAAAAAAAAAAAA
>VXBB01013013.1:152786-310132 GCA_013399915.1 Illadopsis cleaveri
CGGCAGTCGAGCACGGATTCGGGCGGGCCCCCGCCGCGCCTGGCGCCTGTGCACGTCCGCTCGCACTCCTCGCCCGCCTCGCTGCCCGGCGCGGGCGCGGCGCCGCAGCACGGGCACCTCCGGCAGCGCTCCTGCGATGTCACGGACGAGCGGCCGCTGCCGCCGGGCTGGGAGATGGCGCTCACGCAGACCGGGCAGCGCTACTTCCTCAAGTGAGTGCGGCGGGGGAACCGGCCGGGGCCCCGCAAGGGTTCGCGGGGCGCTCGCCGGGCGGGAGCTGCGCCGCGAGGCGGCGGGGTGGCCTCCGGGTCCGAGGTGTATGGGACAATCCAGGGGGGAAATCCCTTTCCGGTGGGAAAGGAGAGACGAGGGAGAGCTTGGGGCGCTCCCGGAGCCCGGGAGAAGTCCTGCCGTACTTGTTGATAATGCATTTCTTTTCCGCTTGACCACACGTCCAAGATTCTGAAACTTAGGATTTTTGAAAATAAGTTCAATAACAGCTATTTCAGGGAGTTTCTGGAACGTGGGAGCAGAGCTCTACATGTCCGTGACCTGCCGGGAGTAGAAGGGGCTATGGATGGGTGGGAGCTGCCCGGCCCGGCTCCGGCCGCGGGGTGTCTCAAGCATCCCCGCCCGCGGGGACACGGCAGGGGCCGCCTTGTCCTAGTGACAGAGTTTGAGAAGTGTGGTGGCACAACTGCCGATATCTCTTCCGGCCAATCATTTTAGCCAGAGTATTTTATTTATGACAATTGACATTTGATTCAAAGTCGTTTAATAGGCCTGAAAATACGTAATAGCTGTAATGAGTGGTAAGGCAACAGTGCCTTAATTTGGTAGATTCTGTAAGTCAGCTACAGATTCACTGCAAACTAAGTCGTACTGCATTAACTTTTTAAATAAGACAAAATGTTTGCTAATGAAATAAAACATCAAACTGATGAAGCATCTAGCTGAGGATATTGAGGGAGTTAAACAGCCAGGGCTCCAGGACATTTACTTGCTCACTACAGCTTTCTTGGTCAGAGGAGTAAAATCTCGAGTTCACATTAACACGTTTGGGTATTCAGCCGTCATAAATGTCATATAGACAATGTGTGATGGGGAAAAAAGGGACCAAACTGTTTAGAAAAGTGAAAAAAGTAATAATTTACTTGTTTGTATAATGATTTCTTTGCCTTGTGGGTTTGGAATCTCTAATGGATTACTCAAGAGCCCAGTCTCCAAATGACTCTACAGAGTTTAGATTTTTTGCCTTTTGTCACACTCTGAGCTACCAGCAAAGCACGTAAATACCTTTCTGTATATCACTGTATATTGTTGATGATACTGTGTGCATACATCCCAGGGTCCGAACTTAGAAGTTTGTAATTAATCTGGTTTATCAACTAAATGAGAAGATCTCATGTCTCTACACTTAGCATGTATTTTTCTCAATAGAACAAGCGGCAGAGAAGTAGCTGACTGACAGAAGCACTGTAACAGACCATTGATAAATAATTATTCAATATAAATTCTTGCTAGGGTTTGGTCAGGGAGTGTTTTCAGATACCTCTGGCTAAAAATTGCATAATATAATCTTTGTCTGCTCTGTGTTTTTTGACTAATACCAAAATGAACTCATGTGCTTTCACCTTCCTGTCATGCATTTCTGACCTAGAGACAGAGTTTTCCAAGTCGATGGATTCTTGTTGCTTAGGCCAAAAATACAAGGCCTTTAGTAAATAAAAAGCATGGGTAAAAACTCAAAGTGGTTTTACATTTTTTTTCCAAATCCTGTCAGCAGTAATAGTCTGATTAACAGCATCCTTTTTAATATAAAATACAATATTCATTGTGCATGTAATTTGTTACCTAAATTAATATTTGTTTTGTTTCCCCAGTTTTATCTGTCCAATAGAATTTCTCTCATTTATATAAAAATTAATTGGAATAATGCATTTCTTTGTACCTTTAATGTATTTTGTTATACCCCAATGCTTTGGGGAGTAATATTTAGCTACAAAATGGTCACATATGAATTACAGTATTTTACAAATGGTGTCATATTTTTCAAGTGAACATACAATTTAGGATTGATTATGGAAAGCAGCATTTAAAGCTGTGTGCAATAAAATAATAGAGGATTTGAGTCAGCTGATGTGCTAAACATCATATTTGATCAAACTAGGCATACAAGGTTACATTTCCCTATATTCAAGGGGAAAAAAAACCAGCCAGTGCTTTCCAGCATAACAATAAAGATTTGTTTCTTGGCATTAGCAAAAAAAAACAAAATGAGAAACCAACTAAAAATAAATAGCCAAGTTAGGTCCTATTAACGCCTTTATTATCTGTTGAAGTTTAGAATGCAATTTGTTGTATTAAAGCATATTTTCAATAATTATTTAACAGAAGTACTAGTGTGAGTTTCAATGAACAGTGAGCTAACCTTGTTGACAGGGAACCAGCTACAACTTGAAGCAGTTGCACTCCTGCATGTCAGTTCCTGCAGAAATTTTCTGGCTGTGACTGGAAGAAACATAAGTAGCCTGGGGACCACTCCACCCTGTAATTAAATACCAAACTGCACAAGTGGGGGCTGGAAAACAGGCTAATGAACACACACTTGCAGCAATGTTATCTAAAGCATTTTTCTGTGTGAGCATGTGTGGAAAAAAATGTAAGTGTGATTTATTTCTGATAAAAAGCTTTTCTGTAGAGACAGGCCGACTGCCTGCCCTTGTGCCTGTGAGTGGGGAATGTCAGTTGCTTATTGATCCACACGCTGGGCTGTGTATACATACTCTGTAAAAGGAATGTTTCAAGTATTACTTTATACCAGTTTGGGTTTAGGTGGTACAGCCTCATATTTCAAATGAAGACTGAGGATTTCATATTTTCTCAGTATGTGTAGAGAGCTTCTTGGTCAGACTCTTATAAACAGATTTGTGAAACTTTTGCCACTGTTATCTTTATCACTGTTATTTTTAAAATGTTACAGTAAACATTTGCCATACCAGGACATATTTGCCAGTAAGTTCTGGTTGGGGATAAGGAGACTAATTACTTACAATATTTCATTTACTCAAAATGTTCAGATTTTTTCATACTGGTTTCTGTTGGAATAGAGCTTGATTTAACACATGATCAGTTTTATATAACTGTGTTCAGCAGGATAGCAGATGAGTAATATAAATAATATAAATTCTATAATAAGTAACACAAACACGATGAAAAACCTTTTTTCCTGAGAATGACAAAAGAAATAGTACTAAGACAGCTGAACTGTTGAAGTAATTTTTTAATATGGTCTTTCCTTGAAAAGCATTTGTGTTAATTCTGTAGAGACTGTTGTTATTTTGCATTGGTGTTGTGCTTGGTGCTGTACAGCATTCATCATAGAAAAACTTTTCCATCTTGGGAATGTGGTTGCACAGCTGGGAGTGGGGGAGGAGGTGGACGGTGCTTGAGGAGGTAACTCAGTTAAGTTCTGGTAAGAATGTGGAAGGCACTAACTCCTTTGTCTTGCCTGTCTGCAGTGCTGTCCCACAGGTGTGGCCACAGCCAGACGTGGCTGTGATGGGTGTCCTGCAGTGGGGGCTCGTGTGGCTTTGGCTTTCCTTGGTGCCTGTAGAAGAGTGGTGCAAGGCAAGAGGCCATGCATCCCTGCTGGCTTTGGTGTCAGGCAGTAGAGAGAGACATTTCACAGATTCATGTGGCTTTTGGAGCATTTAGTCCACATCTTAAGGGAATTTTTTTGTTCCTTGTTTCCAGTGGTTATTCCTGTAGGACTTGGAGCCTGACCTGTTCCCCTTGCCAGCATCCCTTTATTAAAAATAAATTATAACGTGCTAGACAGTTCCAAAATGTAATACTGCCAATGGCTTTTATCCAAAATTGTCAAGTGCATTAAAGAGTTCTTAAAAGGCAGGAAAGCTGTGATACAACACTGAAGTTTAATTGTCAGAAATTCAACTATAGCTCAGATTTATAACTCACTCTAGAGATACTTAGGAAGTTCTGAGATTGGAATACACACATCAAAATTAAATTTTCAAGCTGTAGTCAACAGCATTAGGGGTCTGCCTGATTGCTCCTCAAGTGCTGATTTAATGATGATGATCTTGGAGTTTCACTTAAAAAACTATCCAGGATCCATGAGTTGCTCTTTCTTCTCTGAATTTGGCAGTAGAAACAGCTACAGAGTTTCTGATGAAGGCTGATATTTATTCATGTTCTGGTCCAAGATGGTGTCTTTCTGTGATGAAGAGACTGGTTTTTTCAGAATCTAAAAATCATGTCTTTAATGCTGCTTAAAAGAATTTGGTGGTTAATGTGGAGCTTAATAAAATCTGAGGACAGAAGTAGATATGGAATAAAATTGCTTCAGGGATGCATTGGATTTGCAGGATGTGATGCAGTTCCCTCTCCTGTTGAGTTTTCTGAGTTAGGATACAAGCTACATTTTGGGTTGGACTGTAAAGCAGCAGTGAAGAAAGCTTCAAGCAAGACTGTACTGACCCTAAAAGTATTTACAAGCAGGGTTTCGTTTGAGGAAATATTTAAGAAACTTTTTGTAAAGGGCTGTCTAGAAGCAGAATTTGAATTTTACTGTATGCATTTCTAAATTATTTAAGGAATCAGTAGTAACTGTCCTGTACAAACTACTGAGTTGATTTGGAATTTGATATATTGGACTTATGTACACCTTTAAGATAATAAATTAATAATGTGCATGTAGAATTATTGGTTTAATGAAATTCATCTTAAGTCAGTCCTTTAGTCATAGTGTTAAACCCAAAGTCCTGGAGTATTTGTGCATTAATGGATGATAACTGTCATACATTCACCTCATTAGATGAGCTGAAAATACAATTGCTTTATGCATTAATGATTAGGAAATAGTATAAATTAGCATATTCTTAGAAAGACATCTATAGAATTGATACAGGTGTTAATTAAGAATGCTACCATGAAAACCAGACTTTTTTTCTGCAACCATCTGAAATGGTTTTGTATTTACTAATGGTTTGGGTTGTGCAAAGAAATAAAATGAATAGTAGGTTAATTTTTATCATGTTTGTGAGCTGCTATAGCCAACATCTAAAAGCTGGTCTGCTTGACCATCTTTACTCCATAGTTAGTAAATTACAGTGTGGAGAGCTGTCTGCTTGTGTAGGTTATGGATGTGTTAAATTTTGAACAGACTTGACAGTATAGAGTCTGTAAAGTCTTACTATCCAGCTTTTTGCTGTTCACTCCTTCAAATAATGTTGGAAGGGTCAGTGGTTGGGCTTTGGCTTGTTTCCTTTTGGATGCTTTGGCTGAAGTTGAAAATTCTGTCTTTTTCATGTTGGAGCCTATTACAGGACAAGAGCTTCTTTGTAACAGTGTTTGGTGCTCAGGGTCTTTGGTTGATTGGCAGATACAAATTGTACCAAAGCAATTAAATCCAAAGGAAATGTCATGTGGGCTGAATTTCAACATACAGACTTGTGGCGTTTTCTCTCTTCGTTTAGGAGAGAGAGGTCAGCATGATGTAAGGTGGAGGTATTTGGGGTTTGTTTGTTTGTTTGTTTGTTTGTTTGTTTGTGGATCTTTTTCTTTTCTTTGATTAACTCAAAGTCGAGACCTAGAGAACTCTTCAAGAACAGAAAACTTGGGAACACTGCACTGACCTGCAGTTTTCCCTACCTATGAGTGTTTTAAAGGCAGATGTGATGGAAGCTGCACTGCAGAGACAGATACAGATACAGCTGTGCTAAGAGAATTGAGCAGAATGTATTGTGTTAAAACTGAAATAATTGCTTAGAATGTCGCCAGAAAATAATGCAGTATGAAGGGAGGTGTGAAGGAGGAGTTGGCTGCTCCCATGTCCTCATGGTTCACAGCATGTGCATCGACAGTCACAGCAGTAGCAGAGCTGCAAGTTCAGACACAGCTTTTCCTGCCGTGACTTGTTTCTCTGATCATGTCTGCTGACCCCCTCACTGTTTGCATGGTCAAAATGTTCTGTTTTGTTTATTAGGTATTGATCCGTCCCTGATAATTTTTGGATGCATTATTCTGACAGTCTTACAGGTTTGAGAATAGCAGGATACTTTCATGGTACATTTGAGTCTTCTCTTGTACCACAAGTAATCATTTTTTCCTATCTGTAATCAATTTTCTTAGTCTGTCTACTGTTTTTTTTATTAGATGTTCTATGTTCCTGGTTTTCAATGATGGATTGGTGGGCAAAGGTGTAAGCATTACAAAATGCAGTAAAAGTCCTCAGTCATGCAGTTCTTGAAGTTGTGTTGAAGTGACTTGTTTCCAAAACCAAAAGTAGTGTTTGATCTGTGAGCCTTAAATTTTGTGTGGGCTTTTAAAGAAGTTCTCCAAACTTCTTGATTGGTGTATTTTCTTAGTCTTCACTGGCACTGGGAAGCCCCTAAGTACAGCAGCATCCGAGCAGAAGGAAGTAGGAATCATTGGGAAGCTGACCCAGGCTGAAGGAAACAGCAGCGGGGTTCCTGTTGTGCTGCCGAGTGTGTCTTGTCGGAAATCACGTAATTTCTCTGTGCCTTCTTTTCTGGGCTTCATTTCGGCATCTGTTTCTGTCCATGAAAAATCTTCTGTGTATTGAAACAGGCAGCATGCAGTAATAAAACTTAAATATTGCTTCATGGAGGTTTGTTACAATGCAAGCTTCCACCCTTTTGTGTTCCCATGGATCAGCTCAGACTTTAATCACCAAAATATCATAGTCAATTGCTGGTGATTCCTGATTGATTGCTGCCAGCAACAGGAGTTCAAAATCCCTGAAAAGAATGCAGATTGCTCTTTAAATATACTTCTGCTGTGGCTTGTTTATAAAAGCTAGCTGTAGTTTGTACAAACTACAGCAACTCCCCAAGCACTCTTGGAGATAGAACACACCGAGGAATATACAAGGAAGACACTTTACCCAGCTGGAGTCTGTTAGATTTTCAGACCATATTTCCAAAGGTCTCTTCACCTGATAAACTCGTCTGGCCTATATGGGTTGTAAGTCGCCTTTTTTAAAAAACAGAATGAAAGAAAAAAAGAACAAAACTGAACTGTTGGGTGTTGCTTGTTTGCCTAAGCAGCCTTTTGTAATCTTAAGGTAGAAATGCCTAAGTTGTTTTCAGAAGTTTCTTAAAATTCTGTATTTTCAAATGCTTCAGGAATAAAAGTGATTGCCATTTGAAAAAAAGGCTTTAGATTGTCTGCTTAGTCAAACTATTTGGACAAAAGCAGCTTTTCTAATTTTGCCATGTGCTCCATATGGTTTATCTCAGAGCACACAGGCAGTTCTGTCGTGGGGATGCTCATCTTTGCAGCCTCCTTCCAGTGCCCTCACCTACATTAGGTGTCTCTGGACTCAAACAAAGCAAGTTTTGCATCAGTGAATCAATGCAGCCTGTGCTGTGTGGGCATCATCGTGCACTCTGTGGGAATTGTAGAAAAGGTCATCCTTTTGGAGCTGACAAGCAGAGTTTAGTGTGGGAATTATTCACAAAAGGTTTTTTTTACTTCACATTCAGTTTTGATACTGCATTTCCAATTTCATGTTTTTCTCATTCTATGGTATATGTTTAAACAGAAATGTAAGTGCTTTTGCTTCAGAGATTGGGAAAAATATTTTTTTGCAAATGAAGCAAAATGAATGATGAAGAAAAGATGATGAAAAGAAATGCCAACTGTTACTTAAAATGTAATTTCTAAAGGTATAAAACAAGCTGGGTTGTATTGGCACATGTCAAAACTGAGGGTTTGGTGTGAGTGAAGTTAATGTGAAAATTGTGGAGCACATTTTCATTTTGAATAAATGTGTGTCCTTACAACCTACAGCTCTAACTGACATGACAGCAGGAGGGGTACAGTGATGCCAGTGATTCTTACCATCCCTTCACACTGCAGAGGGTATACCTGCTATAATGCTTTGGCAGCCATTCCTTTGATGAAGACTTTTCCAGTCGTGGGATGGGATTTTCACTCTCTCTGAGCCCTGACATTACCAATAGTAGGTTATAATATTAGATAAAGCTTAATTTTTATTAGATGTGGTGGAGGGCTCTCCTTCTTTATTCATGTTTTATAGTTGGCATTTTGATTTTTATCTGTCATTTTTGTCATTGATATGTAAAAGAAATTAAGGTTTTGTTAACGATTCAGCAGTGAGACTAGTCAGTAAAGGCATGTATGTTGTAAAACATGTTTTTTCAAAGCTAGGAGAGATCCTGGTTTGAGATTTGTAACTTTATAAAAACCTTAGCAATTTTAGTCCCTAAATCATAAATGAAAAAATAGGTCTTGGTATTAACCATGCTAATGCTCACCCAAATATATGAAGAAATATTATTTTAAGCAGTCATCTGCACTGACTGGATAATTCATTTATTATGTTTATTTTCTTTCTTTGGTAGGCTTTCTTTGAGGACAGAGGGAAGATCTAACTTTGATTCCATAAACTCTGTGTAGTTATATATCTTGTGAATTATTTGGCAAATTTGCCATGATGTTCCATTGCCAAACATCTGGATGAAATGTCGTGCTGCCGTGGCAGATCCCTGTTTTGTATTGCAGCTTGGAAATAAGTGAGCTATCTATAGCAACAAAAATGGTTTCAGGTGCTGTATATTCCAGAAAGCAACTCCTTTTTTGATTCTCTTGTCAAATAATTGCCAAAACTTGGCATTGGAATGGTCGTGGTGTTCATGCTGTATGTTTATGGTCAAATACTCCTCAAAACATTGATTAAATTTTGAGGTTTTCACATGGTCTTTTTTTAGCAATTATGACAGATCTTTCTTGTAACAAAGAGTTGGACAATAAAGGGTGAAAGAGAAGCATAAGTTTGCAGATAAAACAAACTGGGATGCAGTCAAGACACAGGAGCATTGTCAGTTTCCATTTTATGCTACTTTTCCTGCCGATATAGACGTACGTTTGCATTTATTTGAGTCGTTTTGTGGTACTGCCTAGTTTGCTTTGCTAAAAGCATGCCTTCTACTGAGGATATTGTCTCATGAACATTTCCTTCTACTAGAACAATATTTTCAGTGGTCTTTTTTTATCTTAGAGAAACAAATGTGTGATTCATTTTTCTAGAAAAACAGGAAGCTGTGAAGTAGACAGACTGGAAAAGAAATGCATACTGTTACTTAAAATGCAATTTCTAAAGGTATAAAGCAAACTGGAAGTAACTCTGTTAGATTCTTAGGGGATATTACAATTTTACTGTTTTTCTCCTGTTATCTGAACCTCATGTGAAGAACAATTTAAGATGATCTTGTTAAAAAAAACCCCAAACCCAAAAAACACCTACTCCTATGAAAACTTCAGATGAAAGCAGCTTCAGCACAGCAACAGGTATTTTGAAAGCATACAGCCTCTACACCTTTCTGTGTGGTGTTTTCTGTGCCCATGTTCAGTATTGCTGCACTGGATCTGATACAGATTTTGACCACAACAAAGTACTTTTCAAAGCAAAAGAAAAGACCAAATGGGGAGATTGAAGTTGGGAGTTCTTTATGGCATGTGTGAGGTTGAGATTTTTTTTAAAATGGAATGACATGATTAATGGATAAAATGTTCAAATTAATTTTAATAGACTGAAAAACCCTGCATATTCATAATCAGGTTACTAAGCATGGCTCTTTTTTGTTGTTTAGTTGGTTGGTTTGTTTGTTGTTTGGGGTTTTTTAGAAATTTTTTTGTTTTTGTTTTTTGCTATAGAAATGATTGATCCTAGAGGCAGATTATTCTCAGCTTTTCATGCAGATCTGTTATTATGACCTTCTTGGGTGCTGGAAATATCCACGGATGTTTTGTACCTGTAAAAAGCAGAATGACTACACGTTGAAAGGAAAGTGGAGCATTAAGAATCCCATACCACAATAATCATTGCAGTAGGATTATGGTTTTAAGTACATGCAATCCCAAGTAATAACTCAGTGGCAAGGTGTTGATGCTGTGCTGTATCTCTGGTGCCAGTCCTGATCTTGCTGTGAATAATCTGGCCCTCCATCCCAGTACCTTTGTTGCTGTTCTTTTCTCCCTGGGGGCTGTAGTCTTTATTGTTGCAGAAAATACAAAAATTAGAAATTATTGGAAAATTATTCCCTTAGCACAAGCACTGTGAAAACTGAAAGATTAATTCTTCATGTTTTAATACCCATGACAGAGGGATGCATCCTAAGGAAAACTCAAGCTAAAAGACTTCTGTTATCCTTGCACTTTTGTACACTGGCAGATGGGAGATGAACTCTGCCTGGTTCTGTATCCTGGCTTCATTGTGTGTGAGAACAAACAGGGCTGCACAAAGTTGTGTCAGCAACACCAGCATCCTCTGACTTCATCTGGGCTGGAGTTGTGGCTTTAGGGAAACCAGTCTGATATATAGCTTGAGTCCCAATTCAGTTCTATTCAAAAATAAAGACTGTGATTTTGCTTTGGCTGATGTAAGCTGAAGTGAAAATGAAAATAAAGGATGATTGCTCTTACTACTCAGGTGATAATCTGATTGCTTTCATTATTGTGAATTATGAAACTGTCAAGATATCGTTAAATTTTACGAGCTAATTTTTTTAATAGGACTGCTTTATTACTCTCCCCTGAACTCAGTATACCAATAAAACATCACAGATACTCATTAAGATGAGAGAACACCTTGCAGGTCTTATCTTAATTTGCATTCTCACTGAGTTTCTTTTGCCTCCTAGTCATTTATTTTTTGGTCAGAGGTTCATTTTCACTTACTGTTTGACTTTGGATATTACAAAGTCTTTGGCCTCTCTTGAAAAACCATAAATGATTTTAAGGCTTTGAATAATAATAAAATACAGTCCAGCAAAATATTTATGATGTGAAATTGTAAAGGAGGGCAGACATACTGGATTTGTGCAGCTTGGAGAGGAGAAGACTGAGGGGTGACCTTGTGCTGTCTGTGAGTTCTGCATGGGGGGAGCAGACAGAGGTGCTGGGCGCTTCTCCCCATCCCCTGGCTGTGTTGGGGAAGCTCAAACTGGATGTCAGGCTAAAGCTCTTCACTGAGAGGACAGTCAGACACTGGAACAAGCTCCCCAGGGAAGTGGCCCCAAGCCCATTGTTGGTCAAAAAGTGTTTGGATGACTCTCAGATAGCTGGTTTAACTTTGAAGTTGCCCTGTGTGGAGTCAGGAGTTGGACTGGATAATCCTCATGGGTCCCTTCCAGCTCAGGATATTATATGTTTTAATTAAATAATTCTGCATTTATTGAATAAGAAGTCCAGTTGAAATATAGGGGGACTGTTTTTCAGATGAGAAGCTGGTCTGAAATATTTCATTCCTACTAGATTTTAAAAACCAGATTTTAGGTACCAGATTTTAAATGGTGCATTAGGGAATTTTACAGTACTTAGGACACTGACTTTTAAATTACATTATTCAGTGAGTGTCAGCATTTTTTGTAGCTATGATACAACATTTTAGTCTTAAAAAAAGTCACACCTTTTCTGAGGGTAGCTAACCTTTTTCTCCAACCCCTCCGTATATATACACACATCCCACACTACTCCACAGTCAAAATCATATTTGTTAGCCAGGTTGAATGTCTAGGCTAAACATTGCCTGATCAGTCACTCTCTTGCATTCCTAAATAAATAGATTTAGAGAGTGCATCTGACTTGCTAATAATATGAATAATATATGTAATTTGTGTTGCCTCCATTTGATGGCATTATTCCTTTTGAATATGGCACGGTGTATTCCTGTGACATGTGCCCTTCTTCTCATACCGGTAATCCTCAGACACGTGTTCATTGCACCCCATTAGAAATCAGTAAGATGCACCTACATTGCTAAACATCTGGTATTTTTATACATTATTCTGAGCTTAAGGGAAGCCTTGCTTGCCCGCGTTTGTACTTAAATCTTAAAATTATTTCTTTTCAAATAGACTGTTTGTTTGGAATATTACTGCAGTGTCAGAAATTACAGAAATTCCTTATGTTCAACTAGATTTTACTTGAAATTCTGGTTTCATTTTGAAATTCTCATGTACAGAGAGCACCAGTGCAGAACTGTCACTGTAAGCTCATGTCAACTGTCAGCTTTGAGACATCGTTTCTTTATTTTGGAAATGTTTTGTTTGAGAAAGGACTTGGTCTTTCAACCAGCTCCTGCTTTTCATCTGTTTTTCATGGCAAATGATCACATTTCCCAACCATTTGCAAACAGTGACTGTCTGGTAGGATTTCCTGGATACACATTGGTTTTGAGATTGTAAAAGGTCAACTTTCTGAACTCTGGTGATTAGTGTGGTTATTTGTCCTGCTTTTTCTTCCATGGGAACTGATCAGATCACATGGAAGGTAGAAAGTGTCCAAGAAAAATTCATCTGCTAGCTAATCACCTCCACCATGAATCATAAAGAAAAAAATAATCCAAGTAGGACATCTCCTGACCTTTGTGTACTAAAACTTTCTGAACAGCTGGAACCAATATGTTTGGAGTCAGAGTTTTGTAAGAAGCTTCTGAAAAAGTTATTCATAACCTGATCCCATTCTTGTCTATTCGAGTGAGGTACTGAGGCCCTGGCAGCACATAACTCATAAGTTGGAGTTGTGTGAACAGAGGGCTGTGGGTAACTAATGCTGACTGTGAAAAGAACCATTTCTTTTAGACCTTTTTTTTTTTGATTTGAAGCTGACCTTCAAAATTAAAAGTAAGAGGGTAATAAGAACAGGTAAACCAGCAGATCTTTATATAAATTTGGCCAATTTTAATTTGTTTCTTGTGACTCCACTGGAAGAAGTGATGAGATTTTTCTCATGTGCATATGCCATGTAAAAAATTGAAGCCATGGAAATTTTTCCATGTTGTGAGGGAACCCTCTAAATCAGTAGTAGGGAATAGTAGAGAAGATGCTGATGCTGTTAAAAGATGAGTTTTGTCATTATTTGCATAGAATCCGTCAGATATTTCTTCAGGCTCTGAAGGTGAGGAGTGTGTTTGAGTACCAGAAGTCCTAATGGATTTCTTAATCTTATAGGGAAGAGGAAGGAGCCATACTCCACATCCCTTAACTCCAGCAGCTGAGTTTGGTTATTGCTTTCCTTTTCCTCACCTTCTGAGGACTTACAGAGGGCAACATTCTGTTCTACCTTTTGTCTGTTTAAGAATTATGTATCTCCTGAATTGTCTTGTTTTCCTTACTGTATGCTCAGTAATAATTAAATGGTCCAAATGGAGGAAGTAAGATAAGTCCTGATGCATTCAAGGTCATGGTTGTCTCAGCATTCATTTAAGTGAAGCAGATTTTCTCCTATTGAATTTATTTTACAGAGGAAATGCCAAAGGCGTCCTGATAGCTGCTTTCTCCACCCCTGGTGTCTGGAGCCTTTTTTCTGAATGAGATCTGCAAGTTTTGGATTTGTAGGGTTGGGGCTGGAGGGGAGCAACAAGCAACAAGCAGCTTTGTTGGTTGTTTTTTAGATAGGTGTGGATTCTCACTGCCTCTGGTGTCTGCAAGAATGTCACCAGTGCCACTGACTTGCAGGTGAGTCAGTGGAGACCTGTGTGGAGGGTTTTTTAGACCTTGCAGAAAAGCTTGGGCAGTACAACTCCATCAAGTAATCATGTGTTCATGTCCTTATGTATATGACTGCGCATGATAAAGGAAATTTGTAGTGTTTATTTAACTTAAACACATAAGTCTGAAACAATGGTTCGTATAATTCTGTAATTATTCTGCACCACATAACACTTGAAAGGATAGCAGGGACCAAAATGCAGAATTTGTGGTTAGATAAAAATAGAAGTGTGATGCATTGAATCATGGGCAAGTAAATAAAACTTCAGGGTTTACAGGTACCAGTCACAAAGTTGTTCCTGATGATATTTCAATAACAAATTATTTTCTAAAATACTGAAAGATTTGAGTGGTTTGATATTTTAAATAATTCTATCTACCTCATAACCACTATTGAGGTAGATAAATATAGATTCAAAGTAATTTTATTCATCTAAATAGTTATGTCTGTGATATATTGATAAAATTTGTTGCCTAAACATTATTTTTAATTGGTTATGTTGTAACTAAATCATAGGAGAAAATGCTTTTGCATTTGCTCTTTGGCAGAATAAAGTCTTATTTACAAGATGTAAATCTTGGTTAGGGATTTGGGTCATGGAGGGAAAAAATTTTTAGTATCTAGTTTAACTCTGCATGTCTGTTGTGCTGTAGCTACTGGCATGCATATTAAAATAAAAATATTGCTGTCTGTGAAGTTCAGAGAACAGAAGTTATTTTGACCTTTTTGGAGCTTAATAAATGTACTGATCTGAAAGCTGAGGTTGTGAGAATGATCTCTGACTGCGAGCTGCAGTACCAGGAACTACTTTGCACAAATGTGTGTATTCTGAGCCAGTGTTCAGTTTCTAGTGAAGAGGGATTGTCTGTTTGGGAAAGCTGTTCCTCAAACCAATCTGTATTATTGTTTGGAAATCCTGACCAAGTAGTTCAAAAGCTTGTCATAGGAAAAAGTTAGAACAACTGCTGTGCGTTTGTGGAAAGAAATTCTAGAGACTGTGGTAACAATATTTTGTTGTCTTTTGAAGAAATGCTGTTCTCTGTATGATTTCAAAATCAGAAGGTAGGCAGGATTGCAGATGGGCCTACTTAAGGAGTAGAAAACAGTTTTATTTCTGCAACAAAAACCTTTTACAGAAGTGTACTTGAATATATTGCAATGATCTGAAGCTCTTGACAAATTATTCTTCACATTTCAAAGCAAAACCAGTGCATAATTGTTAGTTTAATAGTGAAATAGTGTCTTCTTGGTATTATGATAGTTAATTCCACCCTCTAAATTCTCTGATTGAAAAGACACCAGTACTAGAAAAAAATCTCCCTCTTTTTTTTCATTAATGAACATGCCAAAATGCACAATGCCCCAGAAAGATTAATGGTGATTTTCTGACAGACCCAGAAAGCAAAACATGAAATAAAAATCTAGATTACAGAGGAGAATTTTGGGACTAAATTCTGTGGAGTCATACATTTCTCTGTCTCCAGCCAGTGCAGTAAAATACAACGTTAGGTATTTTTTCTATAACTTCAAAGGTATTTTGTGTCCTGTTTTGCTCTGGGTTGTTTTTCTATCCTAGCATCTGTTCTTGCCTGGGGAAGATTTTCAATGTGTCCTTATAAGGGAACTCTGTATAGTTAAGGGGGAGTTCTTGTTTATGTATTAATTTCTACTAGAATGCAGAATACATTAAATTAATAATAGCTTGTCTAGAAATGCCACTTGGGTAGTCAAAGAGTGTTCATTAGGTTGGGCCACATCTCCCATTCTTGCTACAAGGCAGCACTAATTTATATTTTATGTATGCAAACCATGATTGTTCATGAGTATGGTCCCTTTTGACATGACTTTTATATTGGTAAAGTGAGGCATTCATAACAAGACCTGGTGACAGCCCTCCAGCTCAAGTAAAGGACAGATAGTTACCTTTCATTCCATTACCTGTTCAACAATTTCAGAAACTGCATGCATCTGAAAATGTCATGAGTCTCTCACTAAAGAATGCTTTGTCTTCAAATTGGTACATTTTCCCCTAAATAATATGAACTTGGTTTTAATAAAGTCATTAATATCGCTTTAAATGAGTGCTACAGGCACTCATCAAGTAAACAAATGCATTAATGCTATTATATACTGTATATGTTAAAAAACCCTAAGAATGTTCTATATAATAGCTTCATTCAGTACCTTTTTTTTCTTTCTCTCAAGAAATGGGATTTCATCCAAATTCTAAAGGTTAAATTGTCAGTAGAACTCAAAGGGTGTTTTGTATCCATTTGTATAACTAGTTTAATGTTTTTTAAGGCCTCCATGTACACCAACAATGGAATCAGTCAGTTACAGGGGAGCTTAGCAGGACATTCTTAAAGTTCTCTTCACAGCAAATTATGCTGAAACTAATTCAGGAGAAGAGCAGTTCTCTTCACTGAAGGAGTTACTTAGCATAGAGTAATAAATATTCAAATACAGATGTAATGTTCCAGCTTCAAGATCAGAGATGATGATGAACATGCAGCAGGAGAACAAAGTCCATGGTTCAATCAGTTTAATAATTACATTGTGGCCACTTGTTAAAGCTTCATGTAATTTTCATGAAACATTATCAGTGTCTGAAAAAGCAAGTGCCATGAATTTGATTAGCTAAAACTTGTGAGCTGGAGTACTGCAGAGCGTCACTTGAACTCCCACAGCAACAAGTGGCTGAACTATTGAATGTTATTAATTTCTGCCCTCGAAAGGAAAGTGATTGAGAAATACTGGATTTTATATTTGTGTGCTTTTAGTGATGTAAAGAAGAATATATTCTCATTCTTTCCAACTGTTTAACACTGTCCCAGCCATTTCACAGTTGATGCTGTCCTGGCTGCAGGGCACTTTTGAGAGCAGTGGCCTGGCTCTATTCTCCTCTTTCCAAATCTTGTTCTCCATTTTCTTCACATGGGGCTGCAGGCTCAGGCAGATCAATCTGTTAATCTGGCTGAAACAATCAGCAAGATTTATTTCTGCAAGTTCAGCAAGCTGACGGAGGTGTGCATCCTTATCACCCTGGCACCATAGGCAGTTGGCAGGAGCAGCTGCCCTGTGGCACTGCCGTGGCCATGGAGCAGGCTGCCTGCCTGTGGGCTGGAATACCATCCACCAGGGTTCAGCTGGGACCTTCAGCTACCTCATGCATCATTGGTGATTTAGAATGCAGAAAAATGGAAGAGACTTTAAACCTGGTTTTATTTGTAACAGCCCAAGTGCCCTTTGGTCTGCCCCAGACGTTTGGAAACATCAAGAAACCTCAAGATGTTGAGGCACCTGTGCTAAGTAGCAGAAAATATACTGTAGCTATCTGATTTTCCCATCTCAAAGTATTGTCCCATGAAAGGAGCATCTTACCCATTTGTCAAGTTGTATCTTCACAAAGTAGCTTAAAGAAAGGCCTTAGTCCTTCATCTTCTTTTCATCTGTTTTAGTGCTTGCTGGAAAAAAGAGTAGATTTTTATCTCCATATAATTGCATGAAAGGGTGTATATATTTGAAAGTAAGAAACTCCCTCCAATCTGCACTAACACCCCCTCCATGCCTCCCTGTGATTTGTAATATGCACATATTACAGTGGTAGCTGAAGTCACAGGAAGCTGTGTTTTGGACACAAAAGTGATACATATTTTGTAGATGCAGGGGCTAGATGTTTCAAAGTACTCCCTAAAAACACTGAATACTGCTACGTATCTCGTGTCCCTGATCTGTAGAATAGCTTTGCAAAAGCCAATGGAGATGTCTGAAGTTGCACTGTGATGATTTTCTCATTATCTTTTAAAGATAGTTTATTACACTTGTCACTAGAATGGAGTTTGAAAATTTTGCAGTAGGTTTGGGATGAAGCTGCATGTTAGTTAAAGAAAATACTTCATAGCACATGAGAAACAGTGCCTTTGAATAGTGAAATGCACTTAGTGAGTAAGACAGGTACTCTCTGGAAGAAGAGTGTGATTACGTAATTAACTGTGGTATGACAATGCGTGACTGCAAGGGAATGAAGAGAAGCTAGCACTGAGTTAGCTGTGTTCATTGTGTTAAACTTTCCACATTCCTTTTTTTTTGGGTAATGTGAATATAAACTGAAAAAAAATCTGAGACAACTGCCAGCCTAATGACATTGATGCTTTGCTGTCTGCACAGTCTGGCATGTAAACTGTTGATGCCAATCAAGAATTTTTTCCAAACGTTTTCTATGTGGTTCATGCCAGCGTGAAGCTTATTGTCTTTAGCAGGATGTGATTCAGATCATAATTTAACTCAGTCCCATTTCCGCTTAAGTTTGAATTTAACAGAGATGTAAACAAGTGACAAGCCATAAAAACTGGGCTGTCCTACTGAAATTGCAGGATTTTCAAGCTCTTATAAGAGAAGTGACTGTCTCTTACATGTTTGAAGGTAGCTCCTGCATCACGAGGACTGCTGCAGTCTACTTAAGGAGTTACAGTTATCAAGTGCACAGGTGAATACATGGCATTAGGACATGGTGCTGTACTTTCTGTAAAGTCTTTTCATGTTGTGATGGGGGCAGAACTTGGCTTTTGAAATTTTCCAGACTATGGTGAGAGCAGGGGAAAAGCAGCATGGCAAAGGAAGACATCCGACTGTAGCAGGATGCCACACTCAGGTCCATATGTAGGAGGATCGGGCCCACAGAAGGAACGAGGCAGGCAGCAGCAGGTGAAGGGAAAGCTAATCATACTTTATTCTATAATCTTCTTTTATATTCACTATTTTTTCTCATCTGACTCTATTTTATATACAGTTTGTACAAAGGCAAGAGATTGGTCATTTAGGTCACCACCTCTTCAACCTGGATGGTGAACACCACCATCAATCAATTCTCCTCTCAGAGGAGAAAGATGAAAAACAATCTAAAAATATACATTGTTTATGTTGAGTTGCGTGAGAAAACAGGACTACAATGTCCAAACATTCATGAGCTACAAAGCTGAGGACAACATCCAACTGCATCTAAGGACAGAGCACTGTATTCTCATGCAGTTGTTGGACCACGTCCTGCCTTTCCCAGCAAGAAGCATTCACAAATTCTCTTTCAATATTCAGGAAAATACATGGCATAGGTACAAGTTTTTTTATAAGAGGTGATCTAAAATGTTTCTCACCTAGTGTTGTCTAATGAATTATAAATTTCTCCTGCTTTTGGATTAGAAGGATGACAGTAACAGAAGTGCATCCCCAGGTGTGCAGAGCCAGCAGGTGTTGGCACAAGGTGACCTTGGTGGGACAGGCATGGGGACAGTGCTGAGGGTGACAGGCTGTGTTCAGTCTGGCAACAGTTGCTTGTTTTTGTGGCACCCCCAGCCAGTCCTCCCACCAGTTCCAACAGCTGCCATAAGCTGCTATGAAGTACCACCTAATTATAGCATTTTCTTGATCCACTTGATCCCCGTCAGAGATTCCTGGCCCTACCCTTGGCCAAACTCATCACCTAAAGGCAAGGCTCTCATGGAGATATGACAGTGGCACTACTGGTGCTGCCATCCTTAGGGAGGAGGTGGTGTATCTGTGGTGAGCAGTGGGTTTGGAGGACTCTAAATGTCCCAATAAGTGTAACTACTGCTGCTAAGCATTTAGCCCAGTTTGATAGTGCAGTGTCATATATACACACAAATTCCATTAGTTTCTGTGAGAATTGGACATGTGCACATAGGGTAATTGTTTCTAAAGCTAAAAATCATTCCCATTCATTGCGTTTTCCTCACCTGTGACTGTAAGACATAAAGATCACATAAAAAAGAATATTAGAGCTAAAGTTTTTAAAAAGTAGATGATACTAGACTTTTACAGATGCCCAATATTCTGTGAGTTTGTACACAGTTAGCCTTTTGCTGCTGCATCCTGCATGGTGATGGTTACTGGAAGAGTGTGGGGCTTGGCTCTGGCTGTAGTTTTACCAGAAATTGCACTGCAGTACCCTGAGTACTCAGACAAGCTCAGACAATAGAGTCAACTCTTGTGTCCCTGAGGTAATTTTCTCAAATTTAAAAACCTCCCCGTCTGTATAAAGGCGTATCTGCCACATCACAATGTCAGAGCAGTGTGAATGGCCTCTGACTTCCAGTACACTTTCCTTCTGTGCTGTTTTTGTTTACAGGGAGCAGAGGGACAGAGAGAAGGTTGGGCAATGCTTTGGCTCTGCTCCAGGAGATGTAAACAGATTTCCCAATGTTTGGCTTTGGACGGCTGGAGGTGCTCCAAGGCAGTGTGAGTGTGGCTCCCGCGGAGGAGCTTATGAGTCAGAGGTGAGGGCTGTGCCTGTGCTGAGTCACCAGCTTCTCACTCAGCAGCAGCTTCACTTTGATGTGGCTCAGTCATAAAACCCACACTCAAACCCTTTGTTCAAGCCCTGATAAAGTACCCCAAAAAGCTTGACACTGTTAGTAAAACTCGGTGTTTGTGTTATTTCAGGTGATAGTACACTTACAGAATAATCAGTTTGTCTTTCTCAGTTCCCCTACAACCTTTTTAGATGAGTTGCTCTGAATTTCCTAATACCAAAAAAAAAAAAAAAAAAAGGTCTGAAAATAGAACCCACTGAGATACATTGGTTGTTGGAGTGAGTACAAACAGAAAGAGAATTGGTGTGCTGCTTGCTGATTTAAACTCACTGAGATGTCTTGGCATGGCTGCAGTGCAAGTCAGGGATTAGAGCATTGCAGTTACAAAGTGCAGGACAAAGCAGCAGCACCAATTCAGAGGAACACTGACATTTCAAAGCAAGAGGCTGACACCCAAACAGGAGGCATTTAACGATAGCCTAAGGTGCAAGAGGTGGAACAGAATCCGGAAGTCCAAATAAAATACTCAGCTGTTTAAATCTGAGCTTTGGTTTAATTTTTCTTCAATGAGGGTCCACTGTTGGGATATAATTTGCCACTTGCTGAATTGGAGCACTGCAGGACTTTAAGCGTGGGAATGCCATGATCTGAGCAGGTTGGAGAAGCCATTCTGGGAGCATGTTCTCTGTCCTATTTGTCAGATTCTTGTGTATCTCATTTGAGTAGTAAATATTTAACTTTCCCTGATTTTATTGGAACGTGTAAAGTTATTGTTTGCATATGGAGACCCCCATCAGCCTCACCCATGATGCAGAAACAGAAGCTAAAATGAACATCTCTACTTTTCTGTTCTGCTTGTTTATGAATTAAGACCTTGTTGAGAAATGGCTTGCTGTGATATTAGGATTTATAATAATAAGAGATGCAAAAATTGTTTATGAAAACCTTGAAAGTGAGAATTGTGGTATGGATTTTGGGGCTGCTTTGTCATATGTTTGAATATGCCTCAAGTAAGAATCTTACAAAAGTTATACAAGCAAGTCGTAGAAGTTCTTCACTTATCTACATAGTTCTAGTTCAATATTATAGATGAGGCAAGATATTGTTAAAGTTTGAGGCTCTTCATGCACCATGTGCAAGAATTCTTATACTTGAAAATTTTTATGCCTCTTGATGTGTTCTTCTTAAAGACTTACCTCTTTGTAACAAAAAAAAATTAATAGAGGAGAACCCACTCAAGCATAGACAGTAACCTGGATAGTTGGTTGGGCTTGGAGCCAGGCAATCCCTTGAAAGATACCGGACTATTGCTTGCTTTAACATACTTTCTTTCTCTTTTCTTGTTACAAATAGAATTACGTGCTCATCCTTAAAATGCTTATCCTGTTAAGTTTCTTACAAAACAGATGCATTTCAATGTAAACTTTCAGTTGCAACAAAACCACAGTTCTTTCACCAATTAATTCTATGGCCAAAAGTATTTTACAGTGATCATTGTTATAGTTACCTCACTGTAAAATTTATGTGGATTTGTACATGACTCCACTGTTTTCAGGGTGATACATGTATATGAGAATTTGCATACCGAAATGGAAGGTATATTGTTAACTACTTTGCAATACAAACTCTTAGTGCCTTTACAGAGAAATTGGTGATTACACATGAGTCATGAGGCTGTAATCTGCCTGGTTTGGTAGTGGTAATATATGCTGGTATTCTTGGAGACATACAGAAAAACTCATTTTCATAGTGTGGAAAGCAACAAGGCAGTTGGATTTGGCAAGACAAACACTTGTCTTTTCAACACTCAGCAAAATGACTATTGCTGAGTGAGGGATGCCATATATTGAGTGTGTAAAAAAAGACTGGTAGGACAAGAGAAAACAACTTTTGGACAATTAAATAATCTGAAGATGAGTGTGTATTACAGATTTTCACTATGACAACAGAGTTTACCAATTGTTCAAGTAAAAGTAATTATTCAACAGTAGAGCAAAAGAAATTAGAACCACAGGGGCAGAAGATCAGAAGAAAAATTAAACAACCAGATGATAGATAATTTCAAGTGGGTGACAGTGAGATGACAAGGGCAGCCGTGGAATGAGAAAAACAAATAAGACTCTCATGACATTATGCTTAACTGTTTATGTAATATACCAGGTATTTTATATTAAGGTTGTATCTTTTCTTTCTCAGTCACATAGAAAAAATTACAACATGGCAAGATCCTCGAAAACCCATGAACCAGCCACTGAGTCACGTTAGCCACCATGCTGCAGCCACGTCCACACCGGCGCCACAGAGGTCCATGGCAATGTCTCAGCCAAATCTCAGTGAGTACTGGATGGCACCTCTCTGGTGAAAACACAAAACAGATGGGAGAGACACCTCCTGATTTGTTTGTCAAAGTAATTTTTGGTTCAAGAAGGTAGCTCTGATTCTGCTATCAGACCTAACAGTATGTTCTCCCCTTTGTTTGCTTAATTTTCCCCTCTGTAGATTTGGCAGCAAGTGAATTTGTACTGTTTGAGGTGAAGTTCTAACATCTCATGTTCTATTTTAGAGCCTCCCTGGCTTTTTGGTGTAGTGTTAGACATAGAAAAACAAGTTCTGTCTGTGCTTTTCTGTTCTGAGGTGGTATAAAACCCCCACAAGCCCCCCATATCATGTCCAAGCTGTTGGATAACCTGTCCACAGTTAGCTCTGTGTTTCTTCAGGTCAGAAGGTATAGCTGGTTTGCTTGTTAGTTTGTTTATGGTTGTGGGGCTTTTGCATAGTGAGGTTCTGCACTGGAAGCAACTTGGAAACTACTAAAAAAGTTGGCTTTGCAGTATGAATTATCTGCAAAATTCTTATAGCTGGTGTGGTTCCCTTGCTGTTTCTGTTTAGCACTTCAAGTGTAAATTTAATTATCAACTTACATCAGTCTGATATTGCTAGATTTAAGCCTTAGTGAAAATAAAGCCATGAAAACTCTAAAATTTTAAAGAAAATTTGTAAATGGAAGAAAACATTTTCACGTACAATTGAGAATTACAAACAGTCCCTAACATTTCACTTCTGAAGCTTAAACTTTTCTACTACTCAAGAAGATGAGAACAGGTGAGCTTACAGGCTCAAGATCATAAAGCTATGTCAAAAAAGCAGATTTAAAAACACATAGCAGATTTTTGTTCTGGTTAATTTTTGGTAAGTTGATCTCGTGATTTCTTGATTGTCCACTTGCAGTGTGGTTCATGAGTGCTGTCTCTTCACATGCCAAGAAAATGCTGAACATTTGTCTGCTAATGATCACCAATAGAAGTAGTGCAATATTTACTTTGGTCTTAAGTTTATAAGAAACACCTAGGCTGACCTCTGAGGTAATAATCTTCAGTTCTTTTTTCTACCTTTATCTTATTAACTGCCTTGCTTGCATACAGGCAGTAAGAGTGTTGGTTATGTTACAAGATTTAGTGGGCAGTAGCAAACCATAATGTGAGAGTGGATATCTGCAGAAGAAACCTGAATAAAATCTGAAAGGTTGGGATGTCTGTGGAGTGTCATAGCACATGGTAAAAGTAACAATTGCTCTGCTGTGGCTTGGAACCACAGCTGCGTGTGGGTCAGGCTGTTTATAGCAGTGCTGGAATGGCCAAGAGGTAAGAATAGGACAGCAGGGGTTTTGTTCATACCAACTCCTCCGCTTATGTTAACATCTGTTACATTGTCCCTAGTTAAAAATCAGCAGTGCCATAAATCAGGACAGTGTACAGAACATTTTTCCCCCTCAGTTTATTAGTGGAAGTGAATGAAAGCCAAATTGTGGGCTAAAACATGTATATTGAATTTTAGGGGAGGGTCTTTCTTGAAATTCAAAGGATTAGAAATAGAAGTCTAAACCAAATGAAAAGTCTGTTCTTGAAGGTATTTCAGGTGCCCAATAAGGGTATTTCCACAGACTTCAAAATCTGTCCCATTGAATACAGCCTGCATTTCAGTCAGTACCCTTCATATATATATATGTGATGAGCTTCTACTTTTTATGTAGGTATTTATGCAATTCTTGCCATAGTGATTCAGATGTGTGGTTGAATTTCCCACTGGAAATAGTGTAAAAATCTACATAGTGTTCATATTTATTTAATCCAGAAATCATTCCATCAATGTGTCTTGGTGAACTTTTTCTCATTTTGATGGCTTTCAAAGGCACATTAAATGTGACACTATTACACTTTAAAATATATCTTATATGATTTAATCTAGAAACTGTGTATATGCATGTATATACACATAGAGAAATTGCATAGAAAGATTGCAGTAATCTGCACAGAACACTGCAGCCTCTGAATACTTCATGTGGCAGTTTAAAATACATGTGACTGTCGTTTCCAGTACTAAAGTAGAATGTCTCTATTTTTAAATTGCTGTAGCCAAAAGGAAGGGCCTTTCTCCTCCTCTGTGCTGGCAGCAGTGTAACTGCTCAGCATTCCTGGGTCTGCTCCCCTTTGCAGTGAGCAGTGCTGGTCTGGCAGCCAGACCTTGGGGCAGGAGTGGTTGTGGCAACATCTCACAAACATGAGAGGAGCAGTAGGAACTGGATACCCAGCAATACCACTCTTCTGGCCCTAATTTTGTCACTTTGCAGCAAATGAAGCCTGTGCATCTGTCTTTTGCTGTAGCTTTGTGGTGGGGTTTTTTTGTTGGTGGGGGTTTTTTTTGTTTGTTTGGTTGGTTTTGTTTGGGTTTTTTGTGGTTTTTGTTTGGGGACTTTTGTTTTGGTTTTTGTTTATTTGGTTTTTTGTTGTTCTTTTGTACTGTAGGCACTAAAAGAAGTTTTTCTTTTGAAGATGTACCACTTAAAAGGATTTAAGTATTTCAGGTCTGCACACTGGTCTGCACTTCCAATTACTAACACATGAGTTTTCCTTGCACTTCTTATGAAAAGGAGGAAAATATGGTTTGTTTTGTACAGCTTGATGCTTTGGTTTATAAACTCCTTTCAGAAATATTTGCTGGGAATTGTACAAAGGCAGTTACAAACATTTTAGCAAAGCACAGAGTGTGACTAAATGATACCAAATCATAGTATGCCTATGTTGTTGGAGGCAAACAAAAGCAAATAGTAAAGTTGGTTGAAATTAGTAGACAAACTTTAAAAAATCTGCTGTATTTTTCTACCTTTTCTCTTACTGTGATTTTATGTTGCCTATTTATGAGCTATAAGTGAACACTTCATTAGTGTTAGTTTTCACACTAGCATTTAAAGCACTGCCTTTTAAATGTTATAGAACAAAGGCATCAGGTGTTTTTTTCCTTTGATGCATTCTGTTAAATTTACAGAAAAGTAATATATGCTAGGCAAGTTTCTGTGCTCATTTACATACCACCACTAAATTCAGTGACATTTCTTAAATGAAAAGGAAAATTTGTCACATAGTTTGAAAGCATGTTCTTGCAGGTTAGCCTATATTCAGACTTGTTCAATTTGTTTTTTCCTAACATTTTACCACTGTTATTCTTCTAAGATGATTTAGATGTGTATACTAAGGAAAGTGCAGCATTAATAGGAGTGTTTTCAGTGTATATTTTGTTGTTGGAAGCAAAAGGGAAAGTGATCAGCCTCAGACTGAAGACAAGAAGAAACACTGTACTTCTTGCATCTTCGTAAGGACATCAGAAACTCCATTTACTGTGATGCTGATTCTGCAGAGATCCTAGTTTTCTGCCCATTCTAAAACAGAGTCTTTTCCAGCTGATTGATAAAGTATTAACTGTCTCTTGCCAATCAATTATTGTAGTAGAATCAAATGCCATTTGTGGAAGGAGGGATTACTGTTTAAATTAAATTAAAATCCCTGTTTTAGTTGTCAAGCCTGGGTCCCTGAACAAGGAAACCAACCCACAGGGACCCCATGTGCCTGAGAGGGAGCAGAGAGCAGTTGCAGTGCACCAAGCTAAGGGTCCTCTACTGCCTGAATCTGAGCTACACACGCCCTTCTGCCTTCATGGCATTCCCTGATGTAAAAAAGATTGTGGAGGATGATTTTGAGCTATATGTAGCAAGACTTAGAGGAAAAATTAGGTCCTTACAGGAGTTTCTTTTGTAAGATTTTTTTCATTAAATGCTACTTGTTTTGTAGTCTTTCTCTATTCTACATTATGCAACACTCAAACCCATTGTTATTTCCATCCTTCTCCCTTCAAAGTGTTTTAAGCAGATTTCTTTTGTGATTGTACTCTTCATCCAGTGGGTAAGCAAAATCTGGTCTCCATTTAAGTATTTTCCAAATTTAACAATTTGCAATTTACTTTGCCATAAAATAATCAACCCCTCTAATAGTTTATGTTTTCTGGATAAGATAGCATGAATTTATATGTGAGTTCCTTAAAAAGCTCATACAAAAAGAACATACTATCTGCAAAAAACCTCAGAAGACTTCTTGCCCACCCTGTGGCACAGTTGGATGTGGGATTTGGGCCTTGGAGCAAATGGCAGTTGCAGGCTGCAAGGCACAGTTACTCTACATCCCATGTGAGTGACAGAAACGTGTGTTAAGCCATGCCCAGAGTTTGCTGGTTTGAGAGTTTTGGGCACTGCCACTTTGTGAGAGGCCTCTGAGCTTGTTTGGGTGTGGTAGGGGCTTTCAATTTATCTAACTGTGATTAAAATTGGTGTTTGGTCTAACTCAAGCCACCAGAGCCCAGCCAGGTGGGGTGTCCCTGATGCTCCCCACTGTCCCCTTTGCCTCTCTTCACAGTGGGCACTCCAGCAGCAGCAGGTACAGAAAGGTGTGCCTGGTTTTATCCCTTCTGGTACAAACAAGAACCTGTGTGATTCACCAGACTGTGCACAAAGATGGGATTGATTGGTAGGAGGGGTTTTAAATGCTGTAGTTACTTATGACCTGGCTGTCAGGGAGGGAGTGACAAGGTCTGGAGCTCAGGGACAAGCTGTGTTCATGTGGATCTTTTAAGCGTTACAGCTGAGCCATCTTCTATTACCCTCTCTGTTTTCTCCCTTGCAATGTATTATTTTCCATGTAAGTTTGGACAAGATGGTCTTTCAAGGTCCCTGCTGACTGGGGCTATTCTGTGATGATGGTTGATACATAGTGTCTGTTGACCCAGGTAATGCTGCCTTCAGAAAACGTACCTGGATCACTCTTAATTCTGTACGCTGACATAGTAACTTATAAATATATATTCTTATATGTATTCTTAGGTTCTGCCAAAATGGATTCATTAATATGCACATTTGCAGGGAAAAAAAATCACAAATAATGTTATAGTTCCTGAGATTTTCAGTGTTGCTGTACTCTATCTATATCTGGAGCAGATTGTACTTTATCTCTGTGCTACTGATTTATCAGCTGTCTGCTAGTCACATCCTCTAAGAGGTTTGATAAGAACCTCATTAGTGGACTCATTCAGGTATACTGAATAGAGGGACAGTTGCTGGGAGATCAGTATTGATGTTGTGAGTTCACAAAGATGGAGATGCCTGTTTTGAGGTAAGGACTTCTTTTCTGGGTGAGTTTCCATACAGGGCTGAGGCCTTGCACAAGGTACAGCTGTGTCCATCACAAAACAGCTGAAGTGGGAAGGGGCCATGCAAGGGCTCTAACCCAGCCTCTGCTGAAAGCAGGGTCAGCAGTGGGACGAGCAGGAGCTTGGAACTTTGTGCACCTGGGCATAGAAATCCTTTGTGACAGTGGAGAAGGTGCTGGTGTAGTTCTCACATCTTCATCAGGAAGCAGACTGGCACCACTAAGGAAATTGATGCTCTGTCATCAGCACTGAGTGGAGGAGTTTCAGAACATGTCACACACCCACACACACATACAAACACTTAAGAATGGAGAAGAATTTCTGGCAGAAGGAGAAGGGTGCCACATGTATTTTAGTTTGCTCTTGACATCTCCACTTTCACCTGATCAGATTATGTGTAAATATTGACTATAAGAAAAATAACATGGCTCATCTCTGGCAGAAGCTGGTAATATTTGTCTCCATCTTATAAATCAACCAGTTCAGGCAGAAAACAGTGGAAAACCTGAAGTTACTTTGTTTAGGGTCAGTGTATGCATTGATCCTGAGAGTTAAACCACATTTACTTCTTGTATCAAACTCCAGGTGAAGAACTGTTTGGTTGTTCTGTTTTGGTTTTCCCTTCTGAAGAAGAGAACCTTACTCTGTCAAGTCTGCATGACCCAAGTGATACAAGCAGGATGGCTTTCACTATTAATTCACTGGTTCTCTAAGATGAAGGACATTGGGTATTACAGATAAGAATTTTCTTGTTGTGAAGAGCCTCTGATGCTTGTTCTTTAATGGAGAATCATCCATGAATCTAAGAAGTTTAGCTTTCAGCTGTGTTGCTAATGGTTTTTCAAATGGGTCTGGACAACAGGGAGTTATAGCACTTTACCTCTGCTTTCATTTTTTTTTAACCAGGCAGGAAATCCAATCAAGAAAACAATGCCAAAATCCCATCTAAGAACAATAAACACATGAACTGAAGTTTCCATATCCTGCCACGATAAAAGAGGTGTAGCTACTATTGTTTAAGGATGATAAAAGGCAGTTTTGGTACTTATGTCAAAGCCAGTCTCTGGAGAACACAGAAACTCCCAAAGTGTTCAAAACCAGATGATATGTATTTTAGCATTCACTAATGTCCATGAAGAGTGTTCACTAATGTCCAGGATTTTTTTCAACATGTTTTCTTTCAAATAAGACTTTTTCAAGTCTTGGTTTGCATTGGCTGGAAATTTGGCTAGAATTGTGTGACATTGAGGGGAACATGTTTTTCCCTCTCTGTAGTCCATACTCTCATACCACCTGCATGGTGGAAAGGCTTCCTGTTCCAGGTCATTTTTAATTACTGGATATCCTGAAAGAAGCAAACACAATTCATTTGTGGTCAGTGTGAATAATCTTGGCACCTGCTTTTGATGATTACTTACAGGAGAGCTGAAAGCATTATAGAGGATTTGCACGTTCTGTGGGAATGAGAGTTTTGTGATGCAGCTGTCAAAAGAATGAGGGGGTTTTGGTTGTTTGCAATAAAAACCTCTAACAAGTGGTTTATCAGGCAGATTTCAAATGGAGTAATTTATTTATGTTTAAGGACAGTTGTTAATATGTCCAGAATGTAATTGGAATTAACTTCAGTATCAGGCAAATTAAATCAAAGGAGACACACCTTTAAACCAACAACTGGCCATCTAGTAAATCTGACATGTTAAAGGTTGATGTGTTCAAGAGAGATGTTGGCATTTTTTCAAATTCTAGTAATTTTTAATTTTGACACAAAGAAGTTCCTGTTGGTGTAAGCATTTCCCCTCAAGGGTAGTAATCCAAACATGTGCCAGTGCAAGAGTGGAGGGTCATTACCATAGTTTCAAAGTGAAAGAAATGCAAAAGCTGAAGATTACATGAGGCAAAATAAAAGTAAAAATAAGTCATTAAATATTTTAGATCTTATAGTCATCAGTAATTAATCATTAGCATTAAAGCTGTCTCTCCACTCAAGCACCTCCCATCATCACTTTTTGTTACTGATTTATTGCTAAAAGTAAATCTCTATTGCAGAGTAGATCTCTAATCTTTTAAATAACTTCCTGCTAAATCATAACTTTGATGTTGCACCTGCAGGTTGTTTGTATTGTTTATTTTAATCTTAAATCATTGAAGACAGGAATGATTAGTAAATGTGAATATCACAGACCTTAACAGTTGAAACAGTTGAGAAATCTCTATATAGCTAAATTTCAGCTCAGAAATCTGAATAAAGGAGTCTCTGTGCACTGGAATAGTGCAACTTTTTTGCTTTAATACTTTACAGATTTTTGGAACAAAATGAACCAGAACTGAAAAGCAGCATTTTTTGCTGACCTTGTTAGAAGGCTAATGCTTCTTTCTGGGAAATAAATGAAACAAGCAGTTCTTTGTTGGCTGAAGTGGAGTAAGAAAAGGAGGGGAGCCCAGTCTCTGTTTCTTTACAGTGTCATGACTAAGTCAGAACTGTAGTATGGCTGGGTTAATTTTTTTTTTTTAAAAACCTGTGTAGACATTTGTTTTTCATCAGACTGTTGTATGAGACCTGGTGCTGGCTAGTTCATCTGAATTTGGGTCTGGGCTGCCTATAAACTGAGCAGAAAGATCCACAACTGCATCCAGACGCTTCTGACACTTAAATAATAAAAGTTAGTACAATCAGTTCAATGCAAATGTCAAAAAAGATTGAAACTTGCATGTTTTGGCTTCTGCAACCTGCAGTGTCTCTTGTCCACAAAATACTCCTTGCCTAGTATATATCCAGCAAAGTCATCAACAGAAAGGTCTCCTACAATTTCAGGAAACCTAATTTCAAGGATGTCGATATTAATTTAAAAGCAAACAAAAGCAATAAAACAATTATTTTATTTTTCATCTAACTGGAAAAAGAAAACTACATAGGTCTAACTTGATGTAAAGTAAATAGTTGCAATTTCATGGACTGCAATGAAACTGTGGTCGCATAGTTCAGGTTTGGAACTTAGCTCCATATTTTTACTTGCATTCATTTGGGATAATTGTGTAATGGCTGTTTATTAAAAGACTTCATTTTGCAAAATAAATTTGGTTTTCCCCAAGAGAGCAGAATTCAAGGCCACCCTGAGTCTGTCTGCTGAAATGACGAATACTTTTCTTCTCTTACGTTAGACCCATCTCCTTTACCACAGAGTGGTAGATTTGAGCTTTTGAATATTTTTCTTTCTTCACAGAACTTTAGAAATGTTACACTGGAGTCCCAGAGCCTGCCTAGTGAATTGAAGCTTACTGAAGACCATTTGTTTTTCTTTAGTAACTTTTTGACCTCTCCAAACCAGGCTGATGGTCCGAAGGCTCCGCAGAGCTCTGGCTGAGAGGAGGTGTCAAGGGTCCCTGGTGTGTCTGATGGTGTCAGTGCACTGAGGGCAGGGTCTGTGTTGGGCAGTCTAGGTGGAACGTGAGCTGTGGGTTTTTCTTTTTTTAATCCAAACTCCATTATATTACTCATACCACTCAAATACAAATTCAGAACTCAAATATAAGTTAAAGCAGGCATTACTAAAACATCGTAAATAGCACAACAGATGTGCCATATGGTTATATCACAAGGAACAGAGATTTGTAGAATGTCATTTTTTGTTAAGTTGCTCACTGGGGCTGACACAGGACTTTCCTTTTGCTGGGCTTGTTCAGACCATTAGTGACAAGGAGTTATCAGCTGTATACCAACCTACTTTTACTGCCTGGGTTCAGTTCTGGTTCACTTGAGCAGTTCCAGGAAAAGCACTTAGGTAAAATGTTTTTCACAAACTAAGCTCAAGTATATACCACAAGGGTAATTTGTCCATTGTTGGGATTCTTTTTATTCTACTAGTGTATTTAAAGATTCACTGTTAATTTGAAGTCTAGACAATATGAGACCTATCAAGCATGCTTAAAAGTATTCCAGATACAATATTTTTTCTGTTTTCCCTATGCATATCATTGTAACTTTACCCTTAAGAAAAGCAACTTAGTTTATTCCATTCTTTTTTCTTGTTGTTTGAAAAACTGACACAGTGAAAATTAGTAAAGCAGTAAGAAGTCTTATCCCTGTAACAACTGTATCATCACACTTTGCCACACTTCTTTTGAAGAGACCGGTGTTCTGCTTGGGTGCTGGGGTTTGCCCAAGTAGATGGGGTTGCAGTACCATTACCTGCAGTGTTGCATATGAAATTGTATGAAGATCTAGCCGAGGTCTGATAGAATCAGAATGATCAAATCATTTGCGTTGGAAAAGCCCTCAAAGGTCATCGAGTCTAACCATTAACCCAGCACTGCCAAGGCCACCACTGACCCATGCCCTCCAGTGCTACAACCACACGGCTTTTAAATCCCTCAAGGGAAGGGGACCCTACCACTGTCCTGAGCAACCTGTGCCAGAGCTGGACAAACCTTCTGGCAAAGAAATTTTTCCTAATCTCCAATCTGAACCTCCCGTGAGATGACACATTGGCATCAATCTGTGCAGTACTCTCCAGAACACCTGGTTCTGGAGGCAAGTTGCAAAGATAGTTTGAATCTGCCTACATACTTTTCACAAGGTCCAGGAGGATTTATTAGTGTGAGCTTTGCACCACCTACAGGTAATAAAGCTGCCCTTAGATCCAGACTGGACCTGGAGATGGCCCAGGACTAATTCACACCTGGTCCATGCAGCTAGGCCTGATCTGCATGAGTAATAAATCTTACCTGGGTCCTGAACAAACCATAAAATGTTGAAAATTCTCCGTGTTTCGCTCCTGGCTTGTCTGGAGGATATCAATGCTGGATGCTATTCTTAGCACTATAAACAGGAAAAAATTTGTCTTGGTAAGTCGAGACTGATACCTGCTGTCTGAGGTGACAGGGCATTCTATTAGCTTTGTGACATGTTGGCACACAGAGAACTACACAGACTTACAATTTCTTTCATAGCAGTTCTATGAGTAAAAATGTCCATCTCACAGAGAATTCTGCTCTGATTTATATTTTCTGAATTTGATCAGAAAAGATGATGTTGATTTAAGAAACATTAACAATCTAAGTGGCGTTAACTTGCTTAGCAACTGCCTTCTGTCAGCAAGTGAAAGGGTTTACTTTGTTTACCTGGGTGTAACTCAGTTTTGCTTACTAAAAGTCCTGTTTTTAACCCTGCCATCTACTATGTTCTTCCCCGTCACCCTTGTGAATCTCCTACCAAAGGTGGGGGATTGATGGGTCATGTCCTAACATTTGAAGTACAGAAATTCTGATAATGCATTCCTGTAAGTGAGCAGCATGTGTCCTGGGTCCTGTGTTACATGCAAATGCAGTTCTGGCCAAGGTGCCATAAGTCCTTGTCTCTCCTACAGTGATGAATGCCCAGCCCCAGCTGCCCCCCAGCCCAGCCCTGGCACAGCAGAGCCGCCCCCCAGCACTGCTGGCCCTGCCCAGCGCACTCACCACGCAGCAGCAGCAGCAGCAGAAGCTGAGGCTCCAGAGAATCCAGATGGAGAGGGAGCGAATTCGGATGCGTCAGGAGGAGTTACTGCGACAGGTAACACCAAAGATACTCTTACTTTCTTCAAGAGCTTCTAGTTCAATGCATCTAAATTTTTAACAAGTACAGTTAGTGACTCTGTTACTCTATGTCGAGACTAACCATGCTTTTACAGAAGGGTAGCCAAAAAGCTAATATAAACAGGTAATTTCATTTTTTTTCTCAAAACTAGCACTAAACAGAACACGGAATGGCCATCAGTCAGAAGTTACAGACCTAGTGTCTTTCTTACCAGCCTTTCCTAATAGCCATGCAACGGCCAAATTCTGTTCTTTGTCTGTCCGTAAGCAACTAGAGCAACTAACACTGATTCACGTGCAGTTTGAATTGGTTTGCATAGGAGACTATGTTCATACTTCACTGAAGATAAAGGAAGAACATATGGAATTGTTCTTGACTCCAATCCCTACTCTTAATTTGCACCGTTTGCCTTTTATTTAAAATAAAATCACATTCACATCTCACATAAACACCTCTGGTCTGAAGACTTTTCAGAATTGGTTATTTGTGGGTGTTTTGCTTATTGTTCTATTTCTTAAGTTTCAGCTCTATGTAATGACTGTACAATGTCATACTGTACAAAATAAATATGTTACTTCCTTTATAGTGCCTTAAGAAAATAAAGTTTTAAGATATGTGTTTCATCTGTTACAGACAAGTCCACTAGTGGTATTGTGTTTGCATGGCATATTAATCAGATTCCTTAGTGAAAAAAAAAAATAACCTGTTTCTCTCCGAAACCGCATGAAAGAAGTACACTTTATCAGAAAGCATATCATTATTTGTGGCCTTGCAAATGCGGCAGTTAAGAGTTCTAAGTACCTTTAAAAAATGGCAGCTTTCACATGATTGAGGTGGCAGTCTCTGACATGAGCAGGGGTCTCAAGTCTTTTGTGCAGTTTCTCCTTTCTCATCAGGAGCTCATGATAGAGATGGGTGTGAGAAGAGAGTGAGGATGTCTGGTACAAGATTAGTTGTGATTGTCATCATGAACATACTATCTGCAAACAAGTTTGGCTTTTTTTGCTCTCTTTGACTCTATTCTTGATTCAAGACGAGCAAATTAGGCTTCAAAACGGTTGTGCCATTAACAAAAGGGAGGGTTTTGCTGCTTTGCTGACTTTGAAACTGATACATTCACAGCACTCTGCAGCTGTGCCGTACTCAGTCCAGACTTTCACTTACTGTGCCCAGGACCACCCTGCCCTATGGTGCTTGCTGAAGCTCCACAGTGCATGAAGCAGTACAGCATCACTTTGCATTACTAAAGTTTTTACAACTGGTGTAACTGTTAGGGGAGGAAAGCAAGATGCATAATCTCTTCTTCATAACAGAATGTTGTGAACTTCCTTCCAGTAACCTCAGTATCCTGAACCCTGGCAGCTGAGGCACAATGAACCCCTCTGGTCATCAGTGCTCAAGTACAGTTACTCCTGACCTGACCCTCCCTTGCTGTTTTTGCTTTTCTAGCATAACCTATCTAACGGGAACATGCTGAGTAAGTGTGTATGCTGCTGCTAGCAGCTGTGAGGAGGTGTGGAGTGTTTGAGTGAGAGGGGAAGGATTCTTTGGAGGATCACAAACCTTTCAGCCCAGTAGCAGATGCTGGCTCCCCACAGCCATTCCTGGCAGCAGCTGCTGGGGTGGAGTAGCATGCCCAGCTGAGAAGAGGTCATAGCTCTGGAAGCTCTTGGCTTAGGGAATTTCTTTCCTTCTTTGTCCTTCTCTTCATGTAGTTGCTAAAACCCTAGAACTCTGGACTGAGCACATGCAAGAAGGGCAGCATTTCAGAAAACCAGCATGATAGCATCTAGTTAAAGGTTTCCTTACTCAGTTTTGTCATTCTGTAAGAAGTTAATGTTGTTTTATACTAATTTGGTTTTGTCACCTTTTCAAAGGAAAAGAGAGAGTGTGCTTGCTGCTTAAGAGCGTCATGGAAATGGAAGTCGGAAGAGGTCATGTCAGTCAGAAATCTCTGAAAGGTCCTTCTCAATGAAAAAAAAATTTGAAAACATAGTAAAACATCATGTTCTAGCCTTGAAAACCTGTTAATCCTTTCTGTACTGGGGAGACTGAATGATTGATTCAGAGGAGAGAAGTTTTCTACTAGGACTTAAATGAAATATTTACTTTGCTTGTTTCATTAAAAAAAAATAAGTTGAGTAAATTATGGTAAAAACAGATACAGCTTTATTATTTTAAGTCTTAGGATTTTTGTTGGGAACGTCCCAATGGAGTCAGACAACCTCTATACAGAGCTCTGTACCACTAGATGTCATGGGTGTTTCGCAGAGATAATGCTGAAAGAATTTGTCTTTCAGGAAGGGTTGCGACATAAGTTTCCTTTGGCTCTGATTGCTTGTTTGTCATCCTGCAGATAGCAGGCATGAGACAGGTCATTAGGCAAATGCTTACTATTAGGCAGAGTGTTCATTCTAAAGATCACAGTCTTGGTGCCAGTGGTTTTCTTGTAACATGTTAAATACTTTATAGTTGCTGAATTACAGGCCTGGCTTCCAGACATGTTAGAACTGATAGCTAAATTCTGTGGTGCTTTAAGCCAGCACAGATGGGTATGAGACACTGTCTACATCGTGATTTCTTTCATATCAGTGTAAACTAATACTCATCAGTGAGATCACTCAGAATTACTTTCCTTCAGTGTATATGTTACATGTTCACTTGTTACAAGACTACAGTATTTCTGAGCTGTTGTAATAACCTTTCCCATGTATTTATTTGTCTTTTCAGGAAGCTGCTCTTTGCAGACAACTTCCTATGGACTCAGAAAACATGGTCCCAGTTCAGACAGCTGTGAACACCCCTGCCATGACACAGGACATGAGGCCTATTACAAATAATGGATCTGATCCTTTCTTGAACAGGCAAGTTGATTCTTCCTCATTAGGCAATTGCTTCTGTTGCCTTCTCTAGACTGTTACAGCTGTTCTCTCTAAAATAGTCTCTATATTGTCTTCTTTTGTTTACTTACTGCAAACAGGGGGTGTGGCTGAGTGGCTGATCTGAAATCTTTCAGTTTATGCTTCAAGAAGGAATCTTAGAAAAAGCAATAAATTGTAACAGGTGTTTTTAATTCTGTTATTAGCATATGTAGAAGACTAGGTAGAATAGGTACATTACCTAAGTATAAATACACACAAATTTTTAGGCTGTCAGAAGTGATTTCAGCTAGAGAATTATATATCCACGTGTGTGTTTCAGAATACAAGAGTGGTCTCACTTCAATTACTTTGTTATTTGGGCAGATGTGACATGATGTTGGCTGATCAGCGGCCAACAGTTGAGGATGAGGCTTAATCACTCAGTATCTATTTCTAATATGTAACCTGCTGTGTTCTCTTCCAACGCTATGCTCAGGAACTGTCTGTCAGAGCATCTTTACTGAGTCTTTTTCATGTTTCAATTTGTAGTGGGCCGTACCACTCCAGGGAACAGAGTACAGACAGTGGCTTGGGATTAGGATGCTACAGTATACCAACGACACCTGAAGATTTCCTCAGCAACGTAGATGAGATGGATACAGGTAGAATACTTGGATTTAGTTTAAAGTATAGTCCAGTTAATAACTTTGTAGTATGACTAGTAATGTTTTATAATTGCATAACTGAACGATAATCTCTGGGTTTCCTATCCAAGGGAACAGACTGAGACTGTGGGAGAAAATACCTAGAAGGTGCTTAGTGCCCAGAAGGTTCTCAGCTTTAACTTAGATCCAGATTCTGCCCTTTTACCTCCGACTAGTATTAAACAGAATAAATAAAACCTGGAAAATACAAGCCTTAATTTCTGTTTTCATACCATTTTCCATGGTAGGGGGAGTAAAAAGCTTGTTTTGGGTTACATGTACAAATCAATACATATTCTAACTCTGGGAAATCAGTCCTGCTTGTAAGTCTCTTATATTGGCAAAGTTGGATTTGCCTTCAAAAGAATGTATTTAGCTAGCTTACATTTGATACGTATTTATTTTATGTTAATGTCCTCATGGTGTTTAAATACTGAAATAATTTACTAGGAAATCACCTAAGCCTCCTTTGAAGTCATCGGAAATTCAGTATTATGCAGAGAATGAGAGGTTTATGTATTAAAGGTTTTAATGCTTGTTCTTATTAATTTATGAAAAAAAATAGTAATATGACAGAACTAAATTGCTGTAAAGCACTTTTTTCAGTTATTTCCTATGGACAGCATTGGCCCTGGTGCAGGAGTCAGGATAGAGGTGTACATGAGGTCCCCCTGGCAGACCAGGAAACAAACTTGAAACTGTCCTGTTTCCCAAGTGGAAGGCCATAACTGGATGCTTTGAGCACTGCTGGAGAGGACCTTTTGTGCTTTTGTATTTTGTATTCTTAGAAGAATATGTACTCTGCACCTAAATACAGTTTTGAAATAACATTTGTGGTGAATAGGAGTGCTCACAAGTGGTTTTGGGAAAGGGAGAATCAATTTTTATGTCCATTCTGTTGTTTTAAATTACACCCAATAAGTTTGGTACTTCAAAAGTTCTTCTTTACTTTTCCTAGGAGAAACTATAGCACAGACAACAATGAACATAAATCCACAACAAACACGTTTCCCTGATTTCCTCGACTGTCTTCCAGGGACAAACGTTGATCTTGGGACTCTAGAGTCAGAAGACTTGATCCCTATTCTCAACGACGTGGAGTCAGTGCTCAACAAAAATGAGCCCTTCCTTACCTGGCTGTAATCAAGCAATGCTTATTGGGCTTACAGTGCAATTCAGATTTATTTTGCCTCTTGAGGTAGGCATAGAATATCTGAATATCCTCAAGAGACACAACATACTGCCTTATTGACTTTTGTTACATCATCTTTATGGTCAGTTTAATATCTGCCTGGATTTTATTGATACTAATTTAAGTATAAAATGCATATTTTACCTATATATATAAAATACATACATGGATATATATTTCTTAAAAAAACCACACCACATTACACATTTGTGTACTTTTTTACCTTTTCAAACCAGGCAGAAATGCTTCATTTTAGGAAAATGGCTGATGCTTTTGCATATCCTGGGTACTGATTGACATCACAGACCCTTTGTGAATCAGAAAGGCTAACTCCTAGGTCACTCGGTTCAGAAAAAGTGCAAAGCATCAGGACATGGGAGCTATTTTAGTATTATGTTTATGACAATAGTATCAGAAGCTTTTTTTAAATCAACTTACTTAAGCCTTAAAATTTTTTTTTAGTTCTTAGTAACTAACTGTTCTACATGGAGTACAGTTCAAATCTGATCCATATCAAGCATAGTAATTTCCATTATATATTTGTGAAGGCACAAACAATATTATATCAGTTTCTTTTTTTCAGTAAATTACTGTATAGTTTTCAGAAAATAATTACTTCCAATCTCAAGTACCAGAATTGTTTAGCAACATTTTTACACTACAATATTGTTACAAAATAAACCAGGCTGGTACTGACTGTTGTCTTTTAAAAACAAAGAAATGTATTATAAACAAGCATTTTTTAAAAATTCTTAGGGTTTTTTAGTTTATTATATTAAGCACTACAGTTTTGTAACTTAACACATGAACAAGCAATTTTTTATATATATAAAATCTGTGGCAAGTATTTTATGTGCAAAAATATTATTTTAAAATGAGTTCTGGAAAATGTGGCACAACTTGTTAATGTCATACATTGGGGGGAAAAAACCTTCCTCATACTGTTTTCAGTGATGTTTTTAACTGACAATGTCAAAATACATGTAGTTGTATACATGAAAAAGAAACAGGAACTTTATCAGGGCACTGCTAAAGCAGCACTGGGACTCACCTGGTAAAACTGCTTAGTTTTTATGTCTTTCACTTACCATAACTGGTGCACAGGACACAAGACATGTGCTGTGTGTTTTTGCCTGTCATATATCCTACAAAACTTCCTTATCAGAAGTTTGGGACTGAGAAGACATCAAAAACATTAAGCCTGCAGTTCCCCTGAAATGCAAATGAAGTCCTGAATATTCTTAAATGTTTTGAAATTATCTTATTTATAATTAATGGATTTAAGCATTTTGTATTGAAAAATAGGTAATTTTATGAAAGGCATTATAACTTTTCTCTAAGCTTAATCCAGGCTATGTAAAGAGGAGATGTAGCACTAAGTGTAAATGTGTGTTTGCCAGGTCTGATAACACTTGACAAGATCTTACTGATGCGATGGAATATTGACCCCTAAAGACTTTTTTCCATCTGGTTGGGTGAAGGTAGGTGAAAAGGTCAGCGATGAAGTGGTGGGAATACAGAGTAGATTTGGAAGACAAATGATGAGGTAGTAAATGTAGATCCTTGCTGGGAAGGATGGCTGCAGACAGGGATACGTAGCAAATGAATCTCCAGTGTTCAGTGAAAAACATAACAGAAGCACTCAATACAGTAAATGGCCATGTCCATGATGAACTGCTAAGTGTACATGGTGTCACAGGATGGAAAATAAAAAGCACACACACTGAAATTTTGAAAAAAGAGATGTCAGGCAAAGACCTATAGTTGTGAAGTTTTATTACATAGTAAAAAGTACCTTTTAAAAAATGTTTTTTGGGATTTTTTAATAGAAAAAGAGATGCAACAGCAGAGTTGTGTCTGCACAGAATTTAATCGCTGAATGGGCATTGTGTTTCTTTTATTCTTTGGAGGGGTTATTATTTGGGGTATTTTTTTTATTCTTGCTAGTTTTGCTAACTGTTGAGATAGCATAAATTTCTTTTCAATAAACAGGGGACCGGGCAGGGCTGACCAATATTAGTGTAATTAGTTTTAATCTCTTTCTTTTAAGGATTTCTTCAGGTTGTCAGCCTAAATGAAAAACAAATGGTTCTAAGGTTATGTTCTTTAGTACCATGACGGATATTGGTAAAGAATTGGAGATTTTCTGGCCAACTTTCAAGGCCATGTCACCAGCACTGCTCAGTTGGCATAAGGAGCCGACAGCCGTTGGTGCTGGAATGACCCACAGCAGCTGTGGACCTGAGTGCTGGTGTGATCCAGGTGATAGTGCCCGTCAGCAGGTTATGTTTAGAGAATGCAGTTTGTTTGTTTGCTAGTAGCTCTGCACCATTGAACAGGTAAGTTTGTCACAGCAGAAGATATTCCGAGCGGGTTGGGCTTGCAGCTGCTGGTGCTAATTCCTGCCCAGCCACATGCATTGTTGTCAGCAGAAGGCTGCTCTTTGTACAGGGAAAACTAATGCAACTTTCTAGTGAAATCACATCAGATATTTATCAGAATTGTGAAGCTGCAAGCTTGATTCCTTTTTTATTTGTGTTTCTGATGGTTGAGTGTCTTGGTGCAAAGACCTTAAAAGGGAAAGCAATCATAAACTCTGTTTCTGTGTTACTTCCATAGTAAATCAGCAGCAGATCTGAAACAGGAGGGTGCTGTGTGGAGCAATACTTCAGGCTGAAACAGCTGCCAGAATCTTGGGTTAGATCTTTACTTAGTCATGAAACAAATCTTGGTTGAATTAAAAATGATTCTTTACACTATCAGCTTTTAATTTTTGTTACAGAGATGATGTGTCCGATAAGTGCAATGACAATAAAATCTATTTTTCAAAATTGTCTTTTTAAAAAAGTTTCTGGCTTTAAACAGGCTTTACTGGCAGAACTTTTCAGTATTCAAAGCATATGTAATATGAAAATAAAATTATTGTTGACAATAATTCACTGTACTATTTCAAGTTTTGAGCATTTATGTACTAAATTGTACACTGTCTACTTGTAGTATAAATACAACCAATGTGCCAGCTGGACAATGTTGCTGTGACCATCCCTGAGGGGCCATATGTAAGTCTTGATGATACAGAAGTAATGGGACATGGCTAATTACAGTTTGTATTCTGGTAGTACTGTTAGAATGTAACTTGAGGAGGGATTGGGTTTGACTTTTTGTCAACAAATGCTGTTTGGGGGAAGGGAAGGATTTAAATCTATATTTTAATTACAGAAAAATGTGGGTGGCTGTCCAAATAAACTTGTTTCCTAGTACATACATCCATGTACATGCTAGTTCTTTAATGATTTTATTTACTTTTTTATTTTTTGGATGACTTGTGTGAGCATTTGTTTTTAATTTTTATTACCTTGCAATAGATTGTATTAGAAACAGTCAGATCAAACTGTTGTATCCTGAGTTTGATTCTGTTTTGGTTTTAATTATTTCTTTGATCTTTTACATGAAAAAATACAAATGAACTTCAAAGATTTCAGGTGCATATTGGTTTTTAGAAATAATTTCTTTAGGGGAGGGAGTGGGTTTGAGGGTTTTAGCATGCGCTTCCCAGGGAACTGTAAAACACTGCTTAGAATAAAGGTGCGGACATACTATTCTATGAAAAAGGCATACCTTTTAAATTAAAATATTCAGTTTTATATTGTATATTGTATGTTCAATTATTCATATATGTATCTACATATTCAATATGTATATTCAATTCAATATACATTTGAATTAAAATATGGGGGCAAAGACCCCACCCATATCAGTGTAATGGAAGAAGTCAGCCTTCCTACCCTCTGACAGCTGGAATGACTCCAGGGTTTGATGCTGGTTACACTATGAGTAATGTACAATCCATGAAGAGGGAGCTAAAGTTGAACTGGAGACAGGTGATGAACATTCAAGACTGGAACGATGTGAGAAAACGTCCCTTGTTCTGGGCTGAGCAAATTTTTTTCCAACATTGTATATGTTACTTGCTTCCTTTAGAGATGAACCTTTTGCAAAGAGTCTCCAGTTAATGCATCGTTCCCCAAAAGGTGACACTGTCCTGTGGTTAATGTATCATTTTTCTGCAGTCTATTTATTGAAGGCAATCAAAAAAGAGAACTAACTGTATATGATTCAGCTGTGCAGGGGCTGAACCAGTTTTGTCCCGCTGAAGTTCATGGGCTCAAAATCACATGCACGTACTCCACGTGTTGTAATCTGAGTTGTTAAATAACCAGTGCAGATCCTTTTATGATGGCTCTCAGCTAAAACAGTGCCATGCAACGTTGAAGTTGCTGTGTTCTCAGCACCCTGGTCACCCTGCAGCCAATATTTATGGGTGAATAAGGAAGCTACAGCCAGCATGGGTATTTCTGAGATTTTACAAAGAATATTACTAATATTCTTTCTTTTGGCTACTATTATTTTTACTTCTGTATTAGTGTATGTTGATATTTCTACACACTATAACACAGTGTGGTCCTTAAGTTGGTTCCTGAGGTCTGTTAACACTTTCAGTTGTCCCTGTTTGTGCCTTCTTTCTTACCATCATCTTTCTGTCCCTTCCTAGAGCTGCACTCTCTTTATCTGTGCCTTCTTTTCCAGAATTAACACTGACTTCTTACATCATTCTTTGTTATGAGGATCTATGATTAGTCCCTTTCCTTGATTTTACTGGATGCTTTGCTGAGTAAAAACAGAACAATCTCCAGTTACTGCAGAACTGACACTGCAGATGTGTGATTTGTTTGAAATTAAGTGCTGGCAAGAGCCTCAGATGTTAGCTTTAACTGAATAGATTTGGGAACACCATTGCTGGCACTTCAAAGTGTGAGTTCAGCTGTGCTCCTTGTTCTGGCTCATTTAGCCTTTTTCAATACACCTGAAGGGCAAGGTGTGAATGCAGTCCGGATCACAAGATGAAATGTGTGCACCTTGTGTCAGTATCTGCTATATATTAGCTTGTGTTAGAAAGCCACCATGTAGCTGGGTATCTCTTGGAAGCAGTAGCTCATTGATTTTGGTTTTAGGTATCATAGCTTGCTGCCTATTATTTCTTATCCCATCTCCCACAAAGATTTATGTACTCTATTTATTGATATATCAAAGCTGTACACTCTGCAACTACCCATCCATTTGTTGAATGCTAATGAGAAACATTCCTTGTTCCCAAAGGCTTTATATAAATCAAACAAGACAAATGTGAGATGAGGTGCAGGACAGCTGCTCACCACAGATGAAAGAATAGATTTGAGACAGTGCACAGCATGTGTTGAAATAAAGGGTACTCTCAAATTCCTGGGCAATGAGTAGAACAGGTGGGACAGACAGCTGTTTCTGAAGAGGTTTTTTTTGCAATTTATCATCTTGTACAACATAATTCTCAGTACCTATATCAAACTGTTTAACATTTCTGTGTATTGCTCAAGAGCTTTCAGTGCTTTTAAGTACTTCTAGATTCTTCAGATATCTCCTAGTGTAAATACACACTACATGAAATACAATTTTCTGAAAGCACAGGCCAGAGACACATTGTTTCAGGAAGAAAATTTTAGGGAACAGTTATGGCCAATATCAAGAAGCATTGAGACATCCAGCCTGGCAAGCTGGTTTGTGAAAATTTGCTTCAGAATTTTTTTAAAGCAGCATATTGGTTGATTTAAATCCTTAAAATATCTCCAATCCCTCTTATTTTCTCCTTGATTCCTTTGAAAAGTAGCTTTTTCTTTTAAAGTTTTGAAAGTTCTTTTTAAAAGATATTTTTGCCTTTGAGCTAGCTCTCTATTGTCTTTCCTATCTCTTTCATAGCACGGTGCTAAACACAGCTAAATTGAACTTCTGCAAAAAGATTAATAAACAACATTTGCACTCATGTATAGATTGGAAGCTTTGAGGAGTTACAGGCTACCTAACTGACCTGAGTAAAAATTGTAACCCAAATTGTATTTTGCATGAGACTACCCTCTTTTTAAATGGAAGCTGTTTAAAAAAAAATAAATATGAATGTGAGAGTTGTATTTCACATATTTTATTCCATGACGAGGGATTTCACGAAGGCTGGAAGGGGAGTCAGGGCTTCATAACACTGGTGGGAGGAAGAGCCCTTCATTCTCATCTCCTTAGCCAGGGCTGCTTTGTGGAGTGGCTGCAGAAAGGATCCTCCAGGGTGAGGTGTCTGCAATATTCCTGTTCGTTAGACAGTTCCGTCTCCCTGGAAGAATAAAAATGTGGAGGTAATTTCCTGGCTACTATTGCTGTGGCTTTCAAAGGATTGTATTATTTCCTAATGTCAACAGTGTAGGGTTTTGGCAGTGTGTTAGAAAACCGTGATCATGGAGCTGACGGACGGCCTGTTTAGTTTCTCTGAGTGTCAGCTAGAGGTGTGTATGTACATCAGTACACAAAGTAACAAAGGAGAATCATCAGTTGCTCACCCCACAGCATCCGCAGCATTTGCAGTCCCCACAGAGGGTTCCAAACAGGCCATTCACCATCTGAATGCCACAGAGCACTCCCTGGATCCCACTCATGATCAGCAGCAAGGAGAAGAGGGTCAGGTGCCATGGGACAATATTTTCTGGTGACTTACACACGTCCCACAATTTGTGGTTACTAAGGTAATTCCTACAGGAAAACAAAATAGTTAGGAAGAAAACTATATCAACTCACAAAGGAAGTCTCTCACCACTGGGAGGTTGTCACTGCTGTGACATGGCCGAGGTTCTGTTCACCTCGGTAAGAATTTCCATTGTCACACTGGTGCTACGTATCTAGAAATGTACTTCAGTTTAGTTTCTAGGTAAGTTGTAGCAAGTGATTTGAAAAAAACAAGACATCAGAAGGGAGCAGTTGGAGACAAGTATGTGTTTGATACAATTGAACCATTTTTAGTGTTTTAGGAAGAAAAGGTCTTAACCAAGCATGTGCCAAATGAGTTTTATCTGTTCCAGTGTTTTGTCAGGAGCATTTTTGCTGCTTTTACTTGATTACAGTTTTTTTGTTTTGGTTTGGTTTTTTGTGGGGGAGGGGGGATGGGGGTGGGTGGACTGTTATCAGGGCATGTAATCCAGTATCTCAAAGTACAGCTGAGAACAAGGAAGTACATTGTAATCAAACCCACTGAATTACCAAAACAAATCATGAAATGATGCTAGTCACTTCTTGCCCACTGTGCTGAAAATAACAGCTTTTGTTCTAAATGCCTCATCTAAAGTAAAGGTGATAACTTCTATACTTCTACCTTCACATTTTGATTTAATTGTAAACTGCTTAAGCACTGGCTATATTTCATCTGCATATTCTTAGTGCTGACTTGTTTGTGTTCTTGTCAAGTGATTTCTGGACTGCAACCAAAACTGTTTGAAACAGAGCATATTTCCAAAGATTCTCAGAATGAGACCAAGGAAATTGGTTTTCAGCCCTCACTGGCCCATGAACAAATAATCCTCTATCTATGTACTTCTTGTTCTCTTTCTTTTTTTTTCTTTTCAACCTGAAGTATATTTTTTTTGTATATTATGTAAGAAGTGCTGCCAGGTCACTCTTGACTAAGTCAGACTGCATTAAAAGTTCTGAGGTAGTGAGAAGTTTACTGCAGCCCTTGCTCTTCTGTTCTGGTTACACCTGCTCTCCTCAGTAGCACATTGTGCCCTGTTGTGTGTTGAACTTGTCTTGACTTCAGCCAGAGCAGTGGGATTGCTGGGGTTAAATGCTAAATATACATGGCAGGGAGCATGTTTGAGTTGCAGAGCATGAGGAAGAAGCAGCTTCCAAATGCCATAGCCAAAATAAAATTATACATAGATCATATATATTAATATTATATATTATTAGTACTAATTATTTGAATACCATTTAATTTCAATATAATCATAAAATCACAGAATGGTTTGGGTAGGAAGGGGCCTGAAAGATCATCTTGTTTCAATGCCCCTGCCATGGTCAGGGACCTCTTCCACTGTCCCAGGTTGCTCCAAGCCCTGTCCAGCCTAGCCTTGGACACTTCCAGGGATGGGCCATCCACAACTTCTCTGGGCAGCCTGTGTCAGTGCCTCACCATCTCACAGGGAAGAATTTTTTCCTAATATTTGATCTAAACCTACTCTTAGTTTAAAGCCATTATCTTGTCCTGTCACTACACGGTCTTATAAAAAGTCCCTCTCCATATTTCTTGTAGGCTCTCATCAGGTACTGGAAAGCCGCAGTCAGGTCACTCTGAAGCTTCTCTTCTCCAGGCTGAACAAGCCCAATTCTTGCAGCCTTTCCTCATAGAAGAAGTGTTCCATCCCTCTGATCATCTTGGTAGCTTCCTCCATCTGTGTCATTAATGAAGATACAAAATAACACCAGTCCCAGTAGGGATCCCTTAGGGACAACTCTTGTCACTGATGTCCATAAGGATCCTGAGCCACTGACCACCACCCTCTGGATGCCACCATCCAACCACTTCCTTCTCCATCTAACAGTTCACCCATCAAATCCCTCTCTCTCCAATTTAGAGAGCAGGATACTGTGAGGGATTGTGTCCAGATAAATGACTTCTCTATTCCTTTCATTATCCACTGATGGAGTCACCCCATCATAGAAGACCACTGGGTTGGTCAGGCAGCGCTTGCCAAATCACTTCCCTGTCCTCACTGTGCGTCATCAGACCTTCTAGGAGGAACTGTTCCATGATCTTCTCAGGCACAGAGGTGAGGCTGACAGGTCGATGGTTCTCAGAGTCCTCCTTTCTACCCTTTTTAAAGATGAGTGTATTGTTTCCTCTTTTCCAGCCACCTGGGGCTCCACCTGACTGCCAGGACTTTTCAAATATGAAGAATGGCTTGGCAATTCCATCAGCCAATTCCTTCAGGACTCTGAGAGGTGTCGGAATGTGTCATTGCTATTCACCTAAGTGGAATTTATCCCTATATATTACTTGTCATCCCAAGAATAACCTAGGAAGAGGCTGTGCATTTCTCTTTATTGGCCCCTCTGAAACTCAGTAGTTTTGATTGTACTTGCTATTCTTTACATCCCTGCTGTTGAACCTTGTAAAATGTTGCTGTGTGCTGCAGGAACTTCTATGAGCTTCTATAATTTAGACAAATGGTATCAGTCCCATTTTCATACAATGGATTTGGAATTTGAATCATCTCACAAACTTAAAACATATATATCTTTTTTTTTCTGATTGCCTTGTCTTACCCATCCTCGAAAGGGTAAGTCCAGTTTCCTGCAATTTGACACTTAGGGCCTTTGTTTATGGCTACTGCTGACAAAATGAAACAGTATCCAGCTCCCACGACTCCAACAGCGGCAAATATTATAGAAGAAAACATCTGATGAAGAGAAAAATAAGGTTATTTTTGGTTCTCATTCAAACAATTAAATGCACCTTTAATCTCAGTTAATGTTCCTCAAATTCAGCTGTAAATAGTCAAATAATCAGCACCTAAACAGCTAAAGTCTATTAGTTTTCATTGCATAGTAAATGTGTAATGCATGCCTGCACTGGTATTTTAAAGCTTTACGAGCATTGGCCCCACGTGCCTGAGGAGGAGAAGGCAGAGGCTAGCGGCAGATGGCACTGCTCCCCTCTGGGGCCTCCTGCTCCTGCTCCCTGCAGCCAGATGTTTTTCTCAGGAGACTGCAAGCAAGACTGAAGTCTTGGACCACTCAAAGAATTTTTAAAAAACTACAGTATCCTTTACAAGTTAGCTTTGGTATCTTGGTTACATTTGGACCAAATAATTGTTGTTCTCCTTCCCAAATCTCTCTTTAGGTTTCGTATTAGTCTACTTTATCTCCTCATACCTCTCCCACAGCTTACCAGTGTAAGCTCTAGTAGTGCAATTTGAATGGATGGGAAAGTATGTCTTTATTTTTCTGGCTTTTTATTACAGAATTTTCAATATATACTAATATATAAGTAAATCATGCAAGAACTAATGCCCTGCTTGAATTCCGAAATACTTGTAGCCATAGCAGTTTGTTGGTAGAGGTAGTGTCCTTTATTGGAAAAAGTGATACAGGTGAAGAAAAAAACCCCCATACTTTCAGGTCATAGAATCATTTGGGTTGGAAACAACCTCTAATACCATCAAGTCCAATGTGAGTTTTTGTTCAGACCTCAAAACAAGACTCTTGTCCTGAGTTCTGGCATGCATTTTTATGTTGATATATTTCACAGGGCAAACTTTAAAATTATGCTTTTGCAGCAAACATCATAATAATGGATTTCAGCTAACATACAAGACCAAATTTGGTTCTCAGTCATGCTGATGGTGATAAGGCCTGCAGGACTCCTGTAGTTCATTGTACTTGGTACTCTCGACTCTATTAATATTCCCAGTCGGCTGCACTCTAACTCGGCTGTCAGCAAAGAAGGCAGGTTGCTTTGCAAGCAGCACTACACACTTGCGGGTTGGCTGCCACTCAGCCAGCACTCACTGTGGGCACTGCAGTGTGACTGTGCCCCTGGTCACCACCTGGCTGAGCAGCAGCAAAACCACAATGCCTGGGTAGTTGTAGAGTGGTATGTGCTCTGTAAAACTCAGCTAGTTTCTCTTCACTGCTTGCAGAAAATGGATCATGCAGTGTTGTAAAGAGAAACAGATGGTTCCATTTCCTCCTTCTCAAAGTTCAACCTGTTTTGTTGGTACTGCATGAAGACAGCATCAGACAGAATTTAGGGAAAGCTCTTAGGTCAACCTCATAGGCATGAATCTTTTCCTATTTGTTTTTATCTCTCTCTTTTTTTTTTTTTTTTTTGGTTGCAAATCCGTTCCTTTATTTTAAAACTGTAATGATCTACTTGATCCAAAGAATTTATTTTGTAAGGACATATTTTCCTACTAGAAATAAAATGTTTTTCTGATTTAATTTTTAAACTAAAATGCTTGAGATGTTTACTAGTGTCTGAAAGTATCCTTTGGAAACTTTTCTACTGTGAAACGAAGCTGTAAATTCAAAGTGGAGCCTCATCCACACTGCTTAAAGTAGGAGGTTAGATTAGGTGACCTCCTGAGGTGTATTCCTTCCTGAAATTTCCTGTGAATCTAATGAGATACAGCTCTTTTTATGACTCTTTTTACTGCTCTTTTGCAGTGAGTTGGGAATGTAGTGTCTGACTGCCAGGCTAATTTTAAAAGCTGCCAACAAAAAATGGCTAAGGAGAGAACTGTTGTACTCTGTGAAACAAAGTGTAGATCTTTCACCTACAAATTTTAAAAGTGATAGTAACTATAAGTATCTTGTGCTGGCAAAATCCAATGAGGCCATACTACTGTGGTACCTGTGGTAAAATATCAGAGGCATAATACAATTTTTACAGCCTGCTATTTCCACTTCCCAGCACTCGAACGGCAGGACTGTGTGTGCCACATTCAAGACAGCCTCTGTCTAGACTCACAATGACTGTGAGAGGAAGATTCATATACCAGCAACAATTTAGCTTTTACTTTTTTTGCCATGTTTCCTTTCACTTACCGCAAACCTCTTTCCACAGCTCTGATTACCACAACATCCACAGCAATCATTATTCTGAAGGCCCAAAAATACCAAGGCAGGGAAGATCATCTACAAATAATAGAAACACAGTTTGAATTGGGATGAATTCAAGTTATATCTTCTTTTAAATATAATAATTCTATTTTTTTTTCTTATCATTAGGTTAAGTTACTTATTGACAAGCCTTTGGAGGACTTAAAACTTATTTGTTTATCAAAGAGGAATTTGCAGTCCTGGGAAAATTCAACAATGCAAGCCATGGCTGCCAGTAGGGGGAAGGTAGGAATGTCTGAATTTAGATACTTACCAATACACCAGATCCCAAGATCCCTCCGAAGTACCAAACTTCATTTGTAATGTGTGTACTGTCGTCAGCCACTTTTCCTCCAGGGAAAAACAACAAAATGTTAGCAAGGGTGCAGAGCACAGCCAGGGGGATAAGAGTGCCTCCCAGGCACTTGGCACAGCCTCCCGTGCACATGTTTCTTTAAAGGAATTGCAAACACAGTTGAAGACAAAATAAAATCTCTCAGTTGTTCTCAGAACCGATTTATAAAAAGAAGCTTCTGGGTGTACTTTGCAAAATCCAGTTTCTGTTGTGCCGTTAGAGGAGCTGAGCCTGTAGAATACTGCTGTCAGTGTTCCTGCAGTCAATCCAAAATGCAATGTGCTGGTTTTTTATATGTCCTTGCAGCCGTGATGTCAATTTTCTGAACGTCCGTAAATGAAATTACGTTCAGGGCAGCCTCTCATTTTACTATGACAACCCACAAACTGTTAATATTTTACTAAGGTGGCTGACACACCTCATAATCTGGGCTCAGGTCATGGGTAGATATCTGTCTCAGTTCTGGATCATCATTTTAACAACACATGATCTTTCTTCATATTAGAAAATATTTCTTTTGCAAGGACTGACTTAAAAAATGCATAATGAGTCAGCTGATATGAGTAACATATTCATAGTCCCAGTTTTTACATGCTATGAGACAGTTCTGCAATTGAAATAGTAGAGAAACTAGATAATACAAAGATGGGCCATTAAAGACCAATAAAGATACACATCCACAAACCTGAGGAAGTTCTTGGGTTGCAGCAGGAAGAGAAACACTTATTTACTGATATTAGGCAGTTGGACTGTGCCTCAGGGCACGTGTTTCTTCTCTGATTTTGGGATTAAAAGGTTGTTTTTTTATTTATTTTGTGATCTCATGCTCTATATGATGGCATACTGTTTGCAGGAAAGACAGAATTAGAAATGCTTTAATATTTAATAGCCCTCTTCACCAAACATTAAGTTATATTATGAAGATGAATCAAAACCTGACAGTATTTTCCATAGACTGTATTTTGAAGTTATGGCATATGCCGTGTTTTAGGATAACTCACGCATCTTTTCCCTTTCATAGAAGAATATTTCATATCATATATACCTAAGCTTATTGAATAAAGGATGGCAAGAAATGATTGTCACTACTGCCAATCATATGGATTCTATAATACATTAGGAAGACCAGAGGATGGGTTTCTCAGGAGGGCCAGTCCTAGGAATTCCAGGATCTGTAGTGCTGAGGAAATAACACTAGTTTACTTTGTAAAAGGTTTAATTCAGGTATTTATTAAGACAAATTTTTGAGTGGCTTCCCAAGTTGGCATATAATGCAACACGAATTAAGTCAACAGGTTTTTGGTATGAATCACAGATCTAGCAGAACAACCTGGACAGTGACAGCGGTTGTTCCTGGTGGACTGGAAGATCCCCATTCATCATAGTGCATTCCATGCTGTTGGCACAGATGCCTGCAGCTGATGATTTACTAGTTCCTGGAAGTTGTGCGATTTTTGCTTCTCATGTGACATCATGATTCCCCTCTTAGTGTTTTTGCTAGTAGTAGTGAGGGCTGTGAGCAACACGTGCTGTTTGGTGTAGTTTGGCAGGCATGGCCCTTTGCATCCCACACTGCTCAGCCAGAGCATCTGTCTCTGCCAGGTGCTGGGAGCGGCCAACGTGCTGCCAGCCATGTCCTGGCATTGTCGTGTCTGACCCAGGACCTGCTGTTTCTCTGCACAGAGTAGACGTTGCCCATGGTGTTGCCACTGGTTTGTTGGCTGGTCCCTGAAGGAGAGAGGAGCCTCTGATCCCATCTGTGTAACAGCAATGTACATATGGCTCCTGAGGATAGCATTTTGAAAGGCACATGCTCATAAATTTAACTTTTCATCTCAAGAAGGACAGCTATTATGCAATTGAAGAGTAGCAGAGAAAAAATGTCCTGAGAGCACAGCCTACATGTGGTATTCAGTAGGATGTCAGTTGGGCCAATGTAAGCAATTTCCATGGCATTCAACAGCCAGTTATTGATTCTGTGGCAAAGATTCAGAACCTGAAAACTCTCCATACATCACCTGATACATTAAATAGGCTTTCACAACATTTCCATTTGGTAGGCAGCATCTGTAATTTGGCTCCCACTTACAGTGGCTCAGTAACAGGCACAGGGAAAATGTTTGCTGTAGCTGGAATATAAGTCTTAGTTGACTTTCTTCCCTTTCTTTATCTGACTGCAATGTGACTTTTTTGCAATTGTGCATCCTGGCTTGCAGTAAAGAGGAAAAGTTTTAAGTTGTATTGCATCCACCACCCTGCCATCCTGATTCACAGCAAGTGGTTCAGAGGCAGATGCTTCCACCAGTTGTTGCCAGGTGTTCACTCCTGCACTTTCCCTTTCTCCACTCACTAACATTGCCAGTGCCACTGAAGTCTAGCCAGATCCCTCTTTCCAACTATACTAATTTATGCATGGAGTTTTTAAACTATTGCCAGGTTTTATGTAAGGGCTTAGCTACACATTGTTTTCAGCAGGGAAGTGGCATCCGACCAGAGCTGGAAAGCAGTACTCAGATTGAGTCAAGTATTTTCCCCAGGGAAAAACTGAGTGGCTTGCACACTCGGCTGCTCCGAAGGAGGCTCTCCCCTTCCATTCCTGCCCATGTTTTCCAGCTCTGGCCATCTGTCTGGGAGGAGTGATCCATCGTCAAACATTAGTCACAATTCTTCTCCTGGAATAAATGCTTCATCTTGGAGACTCTGAGGGCTGATAACTGGGGTGGAGCCAGTCTTTGAGTGTTGTGTCATCCTGTCCTCTTGAACAGCGTGTTTCGAGGAACTGTGGTATCATAACGGAAGGCACTCCTTTCTGTCTTGTGTGAAGGTGTTTCCTTTGTTTCTCATCTCCTGAGCCATACAAAGTCCATGCTGTGCAGAAAGATGAAATTACATATTTTACTGTGGAAAATTATAGGAATATCAGGCCACTCAGTTTTGGTAGTTTCAGGAGGATGTAAGCAATGCTGACACCTTTCAAATTTTGTATTTTGATGTATCTAGTAATTTGGAATTGTAGATAGGTTTGTCTTGATCAGGTTCTTGTGTCAATTACTGAACTCATTAGACTGTTATGACCTGAGGTCATGAGTCCTTGCTCTTGTGATTTGTGTAGCTGCTTCCATAGTCTAAACGTAGTTTGGATATCTGGAGTCTGATAAGTTTGTGACAAGTACTGACCCTCCCTTAAATTGAACCAGGAGGGACAGGGATGGTACAGATTTATAGATAGGATGGGATTTACAGTAGCCTAGTAAGAAACAGACCTGTTCAAGCCTCTGTTGGTGCTAGTAAACTTGTGTGTATGCATAGATAGATAGATATGGTGACACATTGATGTCAAGAAAGAAATACTGAAGGATGTTCCTGCATAAGATTGCTCTTAACACACGTAACATGGTGTGGTAGTCACTTGGTGTTGTGCTGTTCCGTTGAGGGCTGGAGAGAGGCTGCTAAATTGTGCGCCAAGTTCCTCTCTTTGAAGGGAGTGCAAAGGAGAATGAGCTGAAAAATATCTCCCTTCATGTGACTCAAATCTTCATTGCAGCGAAGGATCACATTAGCACAAACTGTTCTTTGGAGAACTTCAAAAAGCCCTCCAGCTCTGACAGCTGTGTAGTAAAGGGGTACTTCCAGTGGGATGTACTGAGGTGACAGACCCTGCTCCTCTTGCCAGACATTCAGACGCTGCCTGTGAAATGCATGGATGTGCAATGCATGTCAGTGAGAAGCTGAAAGAGGGGGGCTGTAAATGTGCAAAAAGTAAAAGCCATCATTACACCCTATACACAACTTTGGCATGGGACAATTTAATTCCCTTTCCTATTCCCAGACTCCTCTGTCAGACCTGGGGGATGGCCGTGTGTGAGGCACCTGAGAGCAGAGAGTGGAAGGTGCCTAAGGAAAAGCCACGTGTCATGAGCTTCCTCATGATGGGTTTCCTGTCCCAGCCCCAGCTGCAGGACTCTCCCAAGCTCTGAGGACAGACTGTCGATGTACACAGCACTTCCCTCATATCTTTTTGACCTTTGTCAAAGCTCAGATAAGACCTTATGGCAAATATAGCTTGGACTGGGTGGTGTCCTCAGTGATACATGAATACAATCACCTCACATCACCATGAATACAAAAAAGCCAAGTATGCTGATGACGAGTGTCTAGGAGAAGTGGGCTGGAAGGCACGTTAGAACTGCTGTATTTAACTGTACTGTAACTTAACTTTATACTTCTTTGCTGTTCTATTGTTCTGTAGTCATGTTCTGTTTTACATGTCTCTGTTTTACATGCCCCCGCTGCCTGTTTGCCAACTCCAACAGATTCCCTTTTCAACATGGAACATCTTCTGTAAGAGTTTTAATAAAATTCCATTCCTTCATTCTCCTCAAGGCATACTCTGAACATGAGTTACAAAAGTAACTGTCAACCACTAGCAAATGGGCATATGGGCTCTAAGCAATCTCTGATGCTTCTCTTATTTATATTACTTTTAAGTAAGCAAAAATTACATAACCATGTGTATGTAACACCTTTTTTTCTACTGTTACATTTCTTGAGTCTTGTGATATTTTTGTTCATTGATACGAAACATGTTGTTCTTTATTAATGAAATTGCCTTTTTTATAATCCACAATGTCTGTAGGAGAAAACAAGGGAACTTCAGAATTGCTGTGGACCATCTAAACATCACTAAAGTACTTTTAATAATGAGGACAAAGATTCCACCTAAGATATTTTCAAAAATGAGAGAACAAAGAAATTGTTTCCTTTAGGGTTACCTGTTATTTATTTCTCTTTGGAGGTGTGTGCCCTTTATTGTTTTGTAATGAGTTTTTGCCAGGTCACACAAATTATTATTTACAGTGGTTATACAGCATTTGCAGTTACATATTCTTCCCATCACTATGCATGCTGAAGTGCACAACTGTCCATCGGATACAATCATCCTCTTGCTGATATAATTTAGTTTTTCTTCTTCCTTTTGACTTTACAAAAGCAGGCAAACAAGCAGGAGATGCGTCGGAAACCATGCCAGTTGCTTCAAATTTTATAAACAGAGTAATCTGTCTCCTATTTTTACCAGATGCATTTATTCTTCCCTGCTTTGCAGGGAAGTGTCACAGGATGCTACTACTGGGCTTGGTTTTCTATAACTTTTTTCTCAGTGACTGTTTGGCACTGACTTATATGTCTTTAGAGCCCAGTGTTCATCCTGATTCCGTGTGTTTCTGAAGAGTGCAGCAATATACAGTGTGACTCCATGTGTATTATCCTTAAAAAAATCCAGTGCTTTTCATGCCTTTGCTTCTAGTTTGATTTTCTAGCAGTCAGCATACTCGATGTTTCACAAGAAAATTTCAGTTGTAAGTAGTATTTGTACAAGGACTCTAAATCTTTGAAAATAGGAGAAATTGAAATTACTGTTGCTTGAGTGAAATCTTGGCTACAACTAGTTCCCATCATGTTCAGTGAGGGCACATTTTAATCCTTGTATTTTTGGTTTTGACAGGCTTTTTATGTCTGCATTTTGAAATTATCCTATCTCTGTATCTTTTGCAACAACAAACATTTTAATGTTTTTAAGTTAAGAATTTCCTTCTTTGCATTTATAAACACTCAGATTCTTACAGGTGTGTGACACAGTGTGTGACAGGGCGATTCCCTCCCACATTTTTTTCTCTCCCACTCTCCTTTCAAGGGGTCTTACAGACAGTCCAGGGTTTTACCAGCCTCTCTGGTGCAAATACCTGATAGAATGCAGGAGTGTTACTGTGGCTTTTGTTGCTGCCCTCCCTGTCTCCAAACTATCTGTGCTGGTGCAGGTGGCGATTGCTTCTGTCTTTACTGGGGTGCAAACATCAAGTGCATGCATAGCCTTAAGTGAAGGTAGGTGCCAGAGATAAAGCCTGTGCATTCTTACCCCTTGCTAGATACCAGTGTAATTGAGATGAAAATCCCCATGGGAATTCATTAACTCACCATATCTAGGAACTTTGTGTGGCCCCGAATATAAAACAGGAATAATGCTGCAAACTTTCATGGATTGCTTTGCTTTAACCCTGGAAGAGGATACTTACCTCTCATCTTTCTTTCTAGACTTGGAGAAAATGGGAGCAGAAGAGAACCGCCTCTTCCTTTCTGCAGCTTGTGTTGCTGATAAACAGCTTTCCCCAAATGTTGATTCCTATGGTAATGAGGAGATGTGAGCTGCACATCCATCGAACCCAGTCTCTCTGTCCAGTTTGGTCCCTTCTGCCTTGCTTCATATTCTCCACTTGAGCTGTCCAGCTGAATTGTTCACATGCTCCATGGAAGTGATATGATTGTGGCCAATTGGCTCTTTTGCTTCTCTTGCAATTCTGTAAGGGATATGTCTGCCTTAAGGCTTGTGTAGGGAGGCAGAATGAAAAATAGAAGGAAGGAAGCCTGTCTTTTCTGTGGAAATAGAATCGTTTCCATTTTCAAATGGAAATGGTCAGATCTGAAAGACCATTACAGTTTTGAATGTGTTCAAGTTTGAGGATTGCTGTAGGTCATTCCAAGCTGTCTCACATACTTAGATGCAATCTGTACAGCTTTTGATAGTAAGAAAGTTATATACACCTTTCTCTTTAATGCATCTGGTGAGAGACTGGGATGCATGTAAAACTCATATTTATCTTACTCATAACTACAAACATGCCTCCAGCTGGCTAGTCCACCTCCTGTGCTGATTTCACCCAGACATTTGTTAAGAGTGTGGTCATAGTCCATGTTTACAATTTATTTCCTCTTCAGTTGTTTTCTTTGTTATCCCCATGCTGTAATTCTATTACTAAAAGGGATATTCAAGACTAAATAGTATTTTTTTCTATGCTGATCTCCTCTGATAGCAAGAATCAAGAAATTCTAAAGGAAGCAACTGGTTGTGTTTTTAGCAGTGGAATGCCTAGAACTCACAGTCGTGACTTTTTCTTTATTTTTCCAAAATAAATAAAGCATTTAATTTTTAGTTAATACATCAAGGATCTAGTTGCATACCTTGGATGTATCCGTGGCTCCCGCAAACTTCTGTGGGAAACCTTGCTGTAGAAGAAATGAGGAATTATCTCTACCCAAAGTCTTCCCAATACGCTCAAGTTGCTGGTGGCTTGACCTTGGAGTTCCTGTATTCCCATAATCAGCAATAGACTCCACAGGCTCGTGGAAGGCAATGTGAGACTACATGTGTGTGGCCGTGCTTGCAGTGGATTTATTCACTAGTCATTGCAGTAGTGGAGATCCGAGGCTGAGCATTTGCTTTTGCACTGTTGTAGTAGTTCATTGATTTCTCAGTTAACAAATAAAAAACTGAGACAGATCATGCAACATTAAGTCTACTTTCCAACAGATTTTGTGAAAGTTTGTGTTCTTTTTATGAATGGGTTAAAAATGTGTGAAGTCTTGGGGGTTTTGTGAATTGTATGCTGTTTACTGACAGCCCCACTATCCAAAGAAAAGCCCATGGAGCAAGGACATGACATGCTGTTCCTATTACCAGACCATTTGTGGTTTTTTTTAGCTTAGATTTCTTAGAGTTTCGGAGGCAAGGCGAGACAACCTCTGCACCTTCTCCCAGCCCCTTTGCCCCTTCAGTTCTTTCTGTGCTGTTGCAGCTTTGAGAAGCTTGCTCTGTTCCTGTGTCTGGAGAATCCACAGGAGTGGGGGTGTATTTTCCATGCACCCTCCACTACATCCCTTTGCAATCATGAAATCTGCATTAGGTACAGCAACAAAGTGGTTGCTCTGTAAATTGACATCCAGATGGTCTAAGGCAACTGTTTTGTATTAGACACTGTTTGTGCCTGGTGATTATGGATTAGTTGCTATTAAATTTGCTAGGCTAGGAGTAGAATTACACTGCTGGTTACAGTATCCACATTAAGTTTTAAATGAACCTTAGCAATGGAAATCTTGCCTCTGGGTATGCCCTGTCTCTTCTTACAATGTAATTCTTGTCATTCTCACTATGCATTATCTTTTTAGACAAGGTTCTGTTCCTGAGTTATTACTAAACAAAGGAACATTCTAGGTCTCCCTTCATTTAATTACATCTTCCTATTATTTTTTGCAGACAAAGTTTGTCCCAGTTTGAATCCAAATTAGCTGTTACTCCCTCATTGAAAACCCTTATGGTTTTTAGGTGTAGTATGTCATACACAGAGTTAGAATATGTTAACTACTTCACAGATGTGTCTTTTATTATACTCTAAAGTTTCTTTTATTTTCTGAGACTTACATGGGCCATTTCATTTTGTCAACATAGTGAAGACAGGCATGATATGTGTTTCCAAAAAAATTTGACAGTCTTGATTCCAGAAGTGAAAACAAACTTTAAACCTGTATTTTAAATCTGGTCTTTTTCAAAACAAGCAAAAAACCTTTACTGTCAGGAACAAGTTATATTTGGTTTTATAGCTGGACCTTCACTTGGATTCTCAAAGTTGACACAAATCACGAATTCCTTTTCACCACTTCAGTTTAAACTCCACCATAAACTATAAAAAAGTACAAGACTGTCTGCTGATGTCCTTCTCCCTAAAGCAGGAGATCTACAGAAGAGAAGAGCAGGTTTATTTTTCTTGTTGCATCATTGAAATAATACCAACTGCACTTATTGAGAGGAAAAGCTGCTTTACCATAACAGGTTAATTAATGGAGGTCTTTCAGCAGCCTCTGTTAAACTGGTTTTATTTCCATGGCAACTCTTTCTGCTTCACAGAAAACTTTGTGTCAGTAAGGCTGAACTGAGTGGAAGATAGGCTTTTCTGTGCAGTTGTAAGTGGGCAACTACAATAAATTTCCATATCAAGAACAGATTGTTGTGTAGGGAATGTAATGTTACAGGTTGCTGAGAACCAAATATCAGCAAAAATAAACAGGTAATTGAAAGTGGATCTGTTGATAATGCAGGTTCATCCAGGCTAAAACCTCATACAGGATCTCAGCTGCAGGAAACAAAATGCAATGGTCATCCTTCAGTTCATACTTTCATTCATTCTTTCTTCTTCTTTTTTGTTTCTTTTGTTCTTTCTTTTGTTCTTTCTTGAATTCTTATTGTACTTAGGAGTGTGATAGAGCCAAGTAACTGTTAATCTATTCTGAAAAAACCCTCTTGCTTCTGTTTCTACTTCAATTTTGATGTTGGCTACCATGCAGTTGGAAAACCCAGAGATATATACCAGAATGCAATTTATTTTGGAGATATATTATGTGTGGGTTAGTGGTCTATTTTGTCTTCTAGAGGCATGGAAGTAATCGTTTGAATGCAAAACACTGGGTTTTGTGAAACTGTTAGAACTGCAAGCTCAAGATTGGTTATAAAATTTTTTCTTTTCATTTTTTTCAAACAGCAAAATAAAATTTGGATCTTTTTCACATATATGTTTTTTCACAGACCTGTAATATAGCATGTTTTACAACAATTTATGTCCTTAGTCTTGATTTATTAAACTTGTTTTTTGGTAAATGGTTAAAACTGTGGTCAGAGTTGACTCACCTTGAGTTAGATTAGTTATCACTTGTGTTAATATTTAATGGTATGGTACCAGGCTGTACCCTGTTCCTTTCAGAACACTCCCATATTGTTTTGATAGATAATGCATCTCCTGCATTTATACCAGGGATCTGGGATGAAATGTGCTGTATGACCTCAAAGGTGCAGTGCTTCTGCTGTGTTTATCTTTATGTAAGGGCTGCCATAGATCCTAACAGTGCAAACATCCAGATTCCAAGAGCCTAATTCTGGTCTTACAGTGATTAGCAAAAAATTAGATATAAATCAGATTTTAAAAAAAATAGTGGTAATTCTATTTATCAGTAGTTAGTTATCTGTATCTCATTGTGAAAAATATGCTGAGCCTTTTGAAGCTGTCCTGAGGTCAAGGGACTGTGACCCTAGAGTTCATGTTTCCTGTTTTTCCTGTCTGTCCCTTAAGGTGTCTTTGCTACCATCTCCTGTCGTCAATGCCAGACATCAACTGCACCCTGAGATGTGTTGCCTTCTGCTGCCACTTCCCCCTAGCCATGGCTCTGCCTCCTCAGCTGTCTCCTGGTAATCCCCTGTGTCCCCATGCACAGCACCATCACTCTGCAAGCCAGACACTCTGCCACAAGGAATACTGCAGCAGGTGCCTCTGTGCTGCAGAAACAGAGATCTGAAAAGATAACATGACAATATACAGACTCATCCTCTCTGGCACTTAGTTAAGCCTCTCCAATTTCTTCGCCTGTTCCCTTTGTTGTGTTTTTGATACTTCACCAAGAGGGCAGAAAGAGCATTTTTGGTAGTGAGGAGTGTCTTGGCTGTCACAGACTGCAGGGCTCCTGTTAGCGGCCCAGGCAGCAGAGCTGGGCCTCCCTGTGACTGGGAGCACAGCCAGTGTACCTTTCTGGAGTGGGGACTGATTTTTTTTTTAAATTGGTAAATATGTTTCAAAACCTTAGTGTACCTTACAGTTGGTTTTAGCAAAGTAGGTTCTATTAGATCATCATCAGTGTGTGTCATAGTACCACTCCAGGTTGCACTTAAGTGGCCTGTCAGGATTCTCCTTGACTACTCTGATGGTTGTTACTGTATGATCTTGTGCAAGGGCTTCAGCTGTTGTCACACCCTCGCCTTTTTTGAGTAAAGTTATTGTATACTCTTGAAATGTGCGTATCAATACTAGCTCAAAACTACCTGACTTGCTACATGAATTGTCATCTTAATGCAATGAGGTCTTTATTCCCAGCTTCATCTTTGTATTTTTCTGTTTTTACTGACTTTAAATTATTCACTTTAATTACAATGTAGAGCTCATCCTGTGAATTTGACAACAGGTTTAAAATGTGCTAAGCCCTTTTATATGTTCCTTTGCATGGGATAAAAATGCCATTTCTCTAGCATTGGAGAGCAGGAGAAGCTCTGGCTGAATAGCTGTTTCAGAGCCACGTTTATGCTCACAGGTAGAACCAGTTTCTCCCAGACACAGCAGATATGCACTTTGATTTTGTCAAGATTCCTGGTTTCTAATAACATGCTTTTCTTAGTTTTGTCTGTCTTGAAATCAAAGTCAGTGAGGGGCATGGGTTTTTGTATTTTTGATTTCTATTTAGACAACAGAGTAAGTGACCTAAATTTCAAGATGCTGAAAATCACAATACGCTAGTTGAAATCCCCTTGGTGTTTGGTGTGTAAACTGCAATCAGCTTTCAGCATAAACAACAATTCAGCATGATTGTACAAGTTGTATGTTTTTCCAGGAAACACATGTAGCCTTCATGCAGACATCTTCCTCTGCAATTTGTGGTGTTAGTTGTCGCTATAGGACATGAAATGCACGACACACACACAATCAAGTTGCCTGGGTAAAAAAAGAGAAGTTTATTTTTCTACTTCTGTTTATATAGATTTTGGAAAATGACTATGGATTGGAGGATGAAATTGCCACCTCTCTAACTACACTGGTTAAACTAGAAGTCTATCAATTGTACCTCCTCAAGAGAGGAATGATAAACAAGAAGGACATTTACAATAACATTACTTTGTTTACATGAAAAATTTTAAAAAACTTCACTACAAAAATGCAAACATCAGAAGGCTAAAAAAGGTCAGGGTGACAGTTAGTAACTTCTCAGTGCTTAGCCTCGCTCTGTCCCTTCACTGTTTCTGTGCAGTCCCTGTGCTGTGCTGCTCACACAGGAGCATTCTGTTTCCTCTCTGAAAACAACGCCCTTTTTGCCTGATGCTCTTTGGGACAAGCTCAGGTGGTGACTTTCTGTCTGAAGCTTTGACTTGACAGATGGCAGATGTATCTGCTCTGCCTTCTCCCTTGTGGACCCTGTTGAAATCACTGAGGAATTCCTGCCTGTTCAGCCATGTTGTGCTGGAAGCAGTCACTAAAAATGCACTGTGCTTTTTAGATTTAAATGAAAGAAATCTGCTGCTGGACTGGATGATCTGTACGGAGTGGTTATTTTCCTCCTGTTCCACTTGAAAACAAGAGATCTTAATAGTGCTGGTAGACCATAGAAATGATACTTCCTTAGTGGTGATGCACTTAGGTCATATCTGTAATGATGTGGAAACAGGTGCTTTCAGAACTTCTGATAGTCTTCAAAAAGTAACAAATATGGAAGTGTTAAGACAAAGGCTTTTAAAAAAAGATCTATGTTTTCTTGACTATTCCAATCATTATCCCTGATAACAAGCATTTCTGCTAAATGTGTAGTGAGTGTTACAATGTAGTAAGAATATTAGAAAAAAATTGACAAAAAATAAAGACCGATATGTTTAGTTCTACATAATATTCTAGGGCATTTGATACACAGAGAGTTTGTTCCCAAGTTATTTTTCAGTTGGAATACTACCCAAAAGGTGTAGATAAGATTGAATGTCTAGGTAGCCTCATAAGTACTATACTTAGAAAAGCAGATTTCCATTTTTAATTTTTATTAGATATTTATTTCTGATTAGATATTTCAGTTTTACCTACTTATACTTCCTAATATTCCTCATACTTCTGAAAACCTGTGCAGTTTTTTATAGTGAGACTATATAATGATAGTTGGGTTTCAAAATGTGTAGGAAAAGGGAAGGCTTTTATTAGAAGTGATGAGCTGAATTTCCCAGCAGGCAGGTCAGCGTACTCTGCACACCCACCTCTTAGATGCAGTACCCTGTAACACCAAAGGCAAGCATTCCGTCTAATCCAGGGCTTGGAGGAAAAAGTTCTTAGTCCTTAGTTCAGTGGCACACCCATTACCTATTAAGTGGTATTTTTAGAAAGAAGCAGAAGTCCACAGCATGGCTCACAGAGACACTATTTTGAAATACCTGGCTACATCCACACCCATGCTTGTAGCCTTTACTTGAGGAAGCTTTTTAATTACATCCATGGGAGCTGCGTCCCAGTTGAACAACAGAGGACAGACTCTTATAATGGGCTACCTGTTGGGCAAGTGAATTGACTATTTTCAAAGAGGAAACATTCATGTGCTGAGCTGTACTAGAACCAAAACATCCAGGTACATAGCATCTTTGAAAGCAGACATAGAACTTCACAAGATTTTTGTAGACTTAGCAAGATTTTGGGTTAGCTTGAGGGGAGCATGATGTATGCTGGAAGAGGACTGGAAGTGCTTGATTTGTCTTGACATGGTTTATAGTGACACCTGCAAAGGCACCTTGGAACTGACACTAATTTCCAGCAGGTGTGGGGATACCTGCGCCAGAGCCTTGCGGCAGGGAGAGGGAATTCCTTCCATTGGGATGGATTTAGCTGGCTGCTTGAGTATGTTGTTGGCCAGGAGGAGTGGGTCATGCCTTGACCCTGTCAAAAGAAAAGAGGTAGATTTTGGAGGCTGGCGGAAATCAGTGTGTGCAGAGGCACATTTTAAAAGTGGAGCAGACATCCCTGCTTTTGGAATACATATGTAGAAAAAGTTGGGGTGCCCAATTCTTGACAACAGATCATTAAAATGCCTCCTCAACATGAAGAAAGACACAGGCCTTCCTGAGCCTGAGGACTTACTAAACCACATCTTTTTGTTAAACACCTTATCAGTAGGCAGGCCATGCTGGCTGTGTTGCCTTCTTACATGCCCTCTCAAGTAGAAAAAGGTTTTTCGAGGCACCCAGTACAGAAGAGCAGCAGCAGCAGCACAGTGATTACTCATGCAGAGGTAGAAATTCCCACTTATGTAAGTACCAGGCTGTGTTAGTCTGGGTTTGTGTACTTTAGATAGATGTGTTTACTTTAATTTATTGGCAGGATTTTGTTTGAACCTTACCAATTATTAGTTATAAAGTTGAAATATCTTATGGATATAGGCATTATATAGCTATTAGAGGACTTTGGCTCCATGTAGCTATTAGAGGACCTTGGCTCCATGTAGCTATTAGCAGACCTTGGCTCCATGTAGTATTTTGCCTTTGATATGATAACACCTATCATTTCCAAGTGTCTATCTAAACCGTGGTGTGTCTCAATTGTTTCAGATTATCATAGAAGTATGGAATCAGTTTATTAAAGCCCCCTGGGAACATTGAGTCCAACAATTCCCCCAGCACTGCCAAGACCACCATAACCCTTGTACCCAAGTGCCACATCTACACAGCTTTTAAATCCCTCTGGGGATGGGGGCTGCAGTATAGGGCTGGACAAACCTTTTGGTGAAGAAATTTTTCCAAATATCTCCTCTAAACCTCCCTAGGCACAACGTGAGGCCGCTTCCTTATGGCTTATACTACCAATTTGGAACTGCTCTCTTTAAATTTCTCCAGTGCTAGTATGAGGCATCTAGCCTAATACAGTCCTTCACTTTAAGACAGTGAGTATGGATTAGGATCCTATTTTTGTCATTTTCCTGTATCAATATATCTTCTGATTTCAGTAGGACAGTTCACAATACAGGAGTAAGTTTTGTCTTATAAGCATATGGTAGTTAATTTTTAACTGAGACAGAACTTTTATGGGTGCTAAGTTTTGTTTTCTGCATTTCAAGCAGTAGGAAATCTAGCTCTGAAAATGCATTGACAATAGAACTGAGATGGATTACTTTACTGTGGTGGATCCTTGAGCTAATGCATTGAGAGCTAATGCTCCCTACTCAAATGCAATTGCATGAGCTTTGGAACAGGACTGGTTCCAGATAGCTAAGAACTTAGACCACAAGTGAGAAAGTACTTACCAATAAAACATGTTCTACTGTCTGTGAAGACAATTTGAGAAGATGATCAGAGTCCAAACTATACTGCTCTTACATGACAGGATAGTTAATTTTCAAATTTTAAAAAATATATATTTTCTGTTTATGTTAAGCTCTGCCTGACTAAAGGAACTCAGTTTTGTTGCACACAAAGTGTTCTTAATGCAAAAGGAGAACAGGAGTGGAGTTCCAACCTCTTCTTCCTGTTTTCTAATTCTGCAGTGCAAATGTGAGATTCCAGGAGAGGACAGACTGTCAGATGTGTGGTGGACGAGTCCGGGAGCTGAGGGTGTTGCACACCTTCAGCAGCCTCAGCAGGTCAGCCCTTTGTCTGTAGTTCACAGTCTAAGTTCAGCCTTGTGCCATAGTTCCATGCAGAACTATGCAAATATAGTGTTGATGAAGTTACTCTTGCCATGTATGACCATAGCTGAGCCTTTTTTCTTTAAGGCAAGGAAAAATAGAAGTGTCTCTCATGACTTCTAAGGTACTTGAACTCCTAAATCATTAAGATAAAGTGACTCCATTAGCAGTGCAAAGTTATATTGCCCTGACAACTGTGTAGCCTTTAACCAATGGTGATAACTTTTCTTTTTGCTCTTTGAAAGTATAATTTACAATGTTAAGGATGATCTTTGAGTTCTTTGCAAGACGAGCTTGTCATTTTTAGGTCTTCATTTTATTTTGACAGAAAAGAGAAATATCATGTTTTTCAGATTACTGTTTTATAATCTTAAGTAATTAAAAACAAAATCCAGATTCTGTCTTGGCAACATTCATTCATTCATTCATTCATGAGTCTAGCATTATCAGGACTGAGTTACTAGCAGTAAACTTTAATAGAACCTTGTTGTTAATGTTACTTAGCAACATACTCTTTAGACACTTGTCATGGTTTAACCCAGCCAGCAGCTCAGCCCCACAGAGCTGCTTGCTGACTCTGCTCTTGATGGGGATAGGGAGTCATTTGGAGGGTTAATAGTGAGAAAACTGATGGGTTGAGATAAGACAGGTTTAATAATTAAAACAATAATAATAAATTGTAATGAAAATTGACTGGAAACTAATATCTGTTGTGATAATCTTTTTATTCATTACACATTAATCATAGGCTGGATTAATCAGCAACCTTCTTGAAAAGTCTGCATATGAAGAATGCTGTAATGGCTTTGTAATTGTAATGGTTTCACAGGACACAATTTCTTAATTTTCCTTGAGCCCTTTCTATGTCTCTAAGTAGTGCTCCTTTAGTAAACCTTATGTTTTCATCTTAGAGTAGGGTGTAATTTTGAGAGTCAATGGAGTGTAACACATAAAAGCTCTGGATGTTTTGCCTGACAGGCAAGTACTATTGTTGACATGGTTGCAGTTTCCTCAAAGACGGTGCCTGCCTTTTTGGAGGGAAATTCCATCTAATTCAGTGCAGACACTGGGGAAGGATGGTGAGGCTTCGTTTTTTTCTCCTCACCTTTAGGAGAAACTTCCAGTTTGTTTTGTTTCCTTTGTGCATATGGAGACCAGAGAGCAGGGCTACTTTTCTGTAAAAGAAGAAAGTTGGTTTATTTTCTCTTTTAACTTACCACTGTTCTTGGAAGAACTCTCTTTTGGAACTAACACATGAACCAGATCCCACCTGTCCCATCAAAGCCCCAAGGTTAGACTTGGTGGGCATGATGCCTTAGTTCAGTTCCTCTTCTGTAAGTGTTCCTGGCTTCTGTGACACAAGGGGCTGTTACTGAGCAGTGTTGTCTTCCACCAAAGGCAGATGCTTCTCACCTGAAGATGGTATTTCAGGTGCTATTGTGGAAGACTTGAGAGCTAGAGGGCACTGGAGACAGAGACCCACGAATGGGCCCAGCAGAACCTGTTCGGCTGCAGCATGATTATCACTAGAGGGAGCTGGTGGAATTCTTGGGGTACTCCATCTGCTGAGCACTGCAAAAGGTCCCGTGGGCAGGATCTGACCCCTGGGAGTCAGAGGAGATGGCTGTGTGACAGAATGCTGCTCTGGAATGAACAAATTTGTGTTTCTGCAGCACTAAATTCCATGTTTTGGTACACAAATGACACAGCTACTTTTAGCTTTAATTGTAGTACGAAGGAATAGAAAAGTTCTAATTCAGGAAATTAGTATTTCCCCCATCTTCCAAGCTCACTGCAGTTCATTAGAATGGCACCATATCTGTGAGTTTGAAAAACCTTGTGAAAAGACCAGCTGCAGTAGAGTGCTGTATCTAGTACCACATGGTAGACATGTTTTGTAGATTTTCAGAGAATACTGTCTCAGTTGTGTTGTTCCAGTATGTTACCTTAAAAAAGGACTAAGAATTAATTCAATCATAGTCAGCATTAAATGTTATTTTCCTCTGCTTTTCTTTGTTAAGTGTTGCTTAGATGAAAAAGGATCCTCTGTAAACTAATTTATTCTTTAATCATGGTTTTTAATTGGTTCTTTTTAATTTTTTTTAATACTTTTAAAAATAATGTTTTGGGGGTTTTCCTAAAAATTCCATCCTACTAAAAATATGTGCTACCCTTGCATAACGTTTTTGAGGTCTTGATGTACCCCTTGGAGGAACATGACCGTGAAATAGCTGGCTTTATCATTGACAGCCATTTTGAGGAACATCTTGTAGCAAAAATTCTGGGCACTGAATGTATATTGTTAAATGGATTTCAGAATTCCAATTTAAATGATGATAGCAAAGATTGATGGAAGGGTGGGGTTGCAGTTTAGGAAATCATCTTTTAAGAGTCTTGTGGTCATGTCTGATCTCCTTTTCTGATTGTGATGTCTGATTCAACTGCTACCGATGCTGAAAGATTTGCAAGTAAAGGCAACATGCTGCAGTATCAGTCATGCTAACGTGAAAGTGTTAAATTTAAACATTCATTTCCCATCCTGCTGCTATGGAATCAATATGTAGGCACTTTTCAGCCAAGCAGCAGTTGTGGGATTGTTCAGCAAGTATAATTAAAAAAATTAATTGACAAGAACTTACTAATGGCCAATTCCAGAGGCAAGACTGCATGATCAATGTATGAAGCATATGCTAAGGAAAAGAAACAGGCAAAGAATTTGGTGCTTTTCAGTTTTCTTTCAGTTTTCTTTGTTTTTTTGAGCTTACAGATCTAAAATACATGGTATGATAGAGGTAGTCTATTATTTTTTTTTTTTTTTTTGTGGTGGTGGTGGTTTGTGGGTTTTTGGGGGGTTTTGGGGGTTGTTTTTGTTTTTTGGATTTTTTTTCTGGATTAGAAGTTCACTACCAACAGGATCACTTTATGAGAAATACAAAGGTGATTAATATCTGAATTTTGCACCACAAGACCCAAAGCCACAATGCTGGTAATTTTTGTTGCACATTTTCAATGTCTGTTTTCTGTGGTTTCTGCAGGGGAGGGGAGACATCAGTGACACACTGTGAGCTGGAAGACCATCTGTTCCTTATGCTATGCTATGCAGACTGTGTATGGTAAGCTGATGCCAGTTTTCTGATCCATACAGCCATTACAAACATACAGTGTAGAAGAGAGGATGCTTATAGTACAGTTATAGTAATGTCTCACACTTGCTTAACTTTTGCAAGAACATCACACTTTTAGGGATAGATTAGAAATCTAAAATGCAAACCTGTGTGTAAATAGTACAGTCCAAGGGAAACAAACATTTGCTGGCCATTTTGCAAGGCCAAGGTTTCACCTACAGGCTGTTGCAGAAATAGAAAAAGGATTTGTTTGTCCTATGTCCTACTTTTATCATAATAACATTGTTGGAAGAATTAATGAATGCAGGCTACAGCATGGTTTTTGCATGTCACCAGAAAACAGTGTTTGAAGTGGTTTATTTGATTGTGGTATTGCAAGTCCAGGGTCAGTAATAGTTGTTCTTAAGTAAGGCTTATGGGTTCTTCTTTAAAGGGAGGGATTTCTATACACTCATTTAGTGGTAGCTCTGCCCTGAGTGTAAGCTTTTCAGTCTCCAAACTGGTTGGTCAAACGGCAAAACTACTTTTGTTGCATTGTTACTGACTCCTTCTTAGGTCAGCATTATTACTAATAAATGAAATGTTCTCTGTATGTGTGAATGTGTGTTGTTATGTAGAAGTGTGAGCTCTCATTCCAAGCTGACTTCTATGGTTCCGGTCAATTTTCTATCTTAAAGTGGCGGCAGAGGTAGCAAGCAAGCACTTGCATGTGTGTTGCAGCTGTGTTAGGAGCAATTGCCCTCATGACAACAGGTAGTTTCTTGTGCTCATAGGTAGCTCATTGGTTTATCTGAGGAGTTGTGGTCTAAGAAATGAAAGTAATCTGGAGAATTTCTTCTGTCTGTGGCACCAAGGACTTCAGGATGAGCAGCTTGCTCTTGTGACTGTCTGGGTCAAGTTTGTCAACCAGTGTGCACTTGAGAGGTGGTGAGGACAGTGACAGCTGAATCACAGTGTTTTTATGGATGATTATTGGAAAATATGGGTAATGCATCCTTTGGACATTGAGAAATGGATGACAACATGGATGGGTCAAAGGGAGCTGGAGTTGTCCTAAGGTCACCAGGAGCTCTGTCTGCACATCTGGCTAAGAGCCTGCCCTTAGTTTAGCCAACAGGTGACCACACATTCCCACTATGTTTTCCCAACAATTGTCTGAGCTAGCATTGGCCTTCATGAGCAGCAACCTATTAAAAAGTAAAAAACCCAATGAGAACAGCTTACAAGAGAACACAAGTGGGAATTAACAACCTCTGTAAATACACATGTTGTGTTGCCTAGTCTTTCCAAATGAAGCGGTGGAGCCCATGCCATTATTTCCTATGCTGTGTCATACAGTTGCCACATCCTGCCAGTGCTTCCATGAGAGGCACTTTCCTCCATTAATCTTTTTAGGATGGTGGGTGGGACCACCAGAAATTCTGCAAAGAAAAGTTACATTGAGACTTTCTGGTAGAAGCTGTACCACAGAGTGTCCAAATGGCAGTGGCATTAGTGAAGCCCCCTTGATTCACACCTGACCAGGTCTTTTAATGCAAAAAACCAGTATTTGCATCAAATACAATGTTTGTTTTGTTTTTTCTTTCTTCACACTGTTTTCAAGGTCATTGGAAGACATTTTAAATATAGAATTGATTTTAAATATAGGTAGTTCTTGATGAAGTATTTTTTTTTTCAATAAAGTATTTAGAAAACCATTATTTAAGTTGTAAATAGAACAGTTTTCAAATACATGGGCTAGGATTTTAAATCCATGTCCCAGGCGATATGTTGGTGTGGTTGTTGAGCTGGGGGGAAGGGTGTTGGGTGGTGGGTTTTGGGGAAGGAGTGGTTTGGGATTTTTAGCCCAACAAAAAAAAGGAAGTTTTCAGTCCATCTTCTGCAGAGGAAATTTGCAGGATCATATTTAGGGTTGTTTTAGTCATTAGATGTGAAGCACACAATAATGGCCAGCCTATGTTTGTACAATTGGAGGATATTTCTCATAATGAAGGAAGTCTCCAAGGTCAGCAGCTACAATACCCGGAGAAGTTACATCACAAAGCCACAGCTGCACCAGCCTGCTCTCTTCCCCCCCTCACCCCCCACCTTTTAGTTTTGCACACTCTTTCTCAGCTTAAGTGTTTCTCACATCTCTTGCAAGAATACTATGGTTTTGACTTGGGCTTGTGTCTACTGTGTTATTTAGCTATTGAACACATCTCACCCCACCTTCAAAAAATGAAACTTGAATTTTTTTAAAAAAGTTTCATTATAGTCTTCTAATATCCTGTACATTTCCAAAGTCCATTTGTCAAGCTTCAGGTTTTGCAATGAGAATTACATTGTACTGTGATGATGGCGGTGGCAGCACCACCTGGATCTAGTCTGGGCCTGTGCGTTTTAGCTACCTCCTGCCATGTGATGGCAGTGGGCATGGCAGCTCACACCTCTGTGTTGAGCTCTGTGTGAAGAAAAAGGCTCTGCGCTATTTTAGAAAAATTTGCATGAGGGAAAAAAGAAAAGGCTAGATTTTAATTTTTATAGCTCAATTTGTGTCTCCATTTACTGTGGAAATTATTGTTGCTGGTATATGAAACACCATTTAGAAACGTTGGATACAATCTGTTTCTTTCTTGGCATTTTTCTTTTTGTGTGTGTTTGTATGCATTATATTTTAGTGCGAGGACTCTCTTTTATAATCCTGCTTTTTTTCCAGCAGTATTTTTCATGAGTGTTTGCTTGGTTTAGCTGTCGCCAAACCATTTACTAATTGACTGTTAATCTAAATTCAGCTCGTCTTAATAATGGAAAGAACAAGGACACTCCTACAAAACCTACCTGTTCATTTTATTTGTTTTCCAACTTTCTGGTGAGGTTTTCTGCTGTTCTGTCAGCAGGATAGCAAAGTGAGAGGTTGCTCTACATATTTGCCATTGCTGTAGACTTTATTCTGTTTATACCCAAAACTCTGACTCAGTGCTGTTGAATCAGCCAAGTCTTTCCCTGGCTTCAGGTTGTTCTGAGTCAGTCTATAAACCTAAAAATCAAAGCTGCTTCTAACAAAGAAAACAAAACATTTTTCCTTCAATTCCTTACAGAACTTGTGTTGTGGTTTAAGTCTGTTGTTCACATCTAATCATGTTCACCGGTGATTATTCCAAGCATCATATGTTAGTGTGAAATCACCCAGTATTCAGTATTTCCTTCATTGCATTTGGTGCATCTACAATTATTGCATTTAAAAAGGGCGGTGGCATTCTGCTATCCCTGCTCTCTCACTCTGCAATTGGAGTGGTGGTTAGGAAGGGTTGTAAACGTCATCCAGGTAGTTAGGTAACCCCTGGTATTTAAGGAGGTGAGAATAAACGCTGCTCTTCTTTTACGTGTGAACAGGTGTGAGATAAGTTGAAGGAGGATTTTTAAAGCTGAGAATATGTGTTTTGGAAGGTGTGCTAGATGTGTTGGTTATAAGTTGCTCATCCTTGCCCTCCTCTGCATTGTGGCCAACACTTTACTTTATTTTCCCAATGGCGAAACAAGATTTGCTTCAGAGCATCACCTCAGCAAATACGTGGAGTGCCTTCATGGCATTCTAGGTGGAGGCTTTCTGGTAAGTAATAACCTAGTGTCTTCTTTCAAGTTTATTTTGGAGGTACATGGTACTGCTCTTTCTCTATTGGTTACCTGAACTTATTCATCAAATATCTTCTCAACAGGTGTCTCTGGAGTTGTATTAAAAAATAGCTATATTATCCTGTGGCTATTATTAGTTACTATTGATTATCTTATCTATAACATTATGTCACTTTGAAGCTGAAAAAGTCATGGGGTCTATGGCACAGAATCCAAATGCAAAAGTGAAACCAAGCATTTCAGCAGGTCACAGTTTGCATAAAGGGTTAAATCTTAAAATTTTATTATGTTATTGAACCACTCTCCTTTTAAAAGTCTCTAGCTAATGAGCATTTAAATACAATTCCCTAATTTCTATTATCTGACATGTTGACAGGTGCTCTGCCTTAGCTGCTTATTCAGAGCAATTGAGAGGTAGTTGTCAAAGCTTTGTATTTGAATAACAGGATGCAAGGACTGAGTGTGTTCATTACAGGATGTCATTAATCTGAAGCTCTTATTTTTTACCTTTTCAGTTTTGTGCACCACACCGCAGCATATTTAAGACCCCTGATTCCAGGCTTCCTTTTTCATCTGCTTTCAGAAGTCCTCTTAAAAATAGGTTATAGGTGCCTTCCAATTCTTAACACTCTATGATTCTATGATCTCAAGGTGTCTGCAAATCACAGGTTAAAAACAATTGCAGGCAAAGGTGCTTTGTGATGTGAGAGGTGCTTACAGCTGTGTTACAGTCCCATTGGGATCTAGAGTGAGATTTGCAAAGCTTGGGGTTTACACACAGAATAATACAAGTGAAACCAATGGAACTTCTCCTGCAACGTCCTTGTACAACCTCTTCTGGACTTGAAGCACTGGGGCTCAGCAACGGGTTTGAGTAAGGGCTGACAAGTATGTGTCTGTTCAACAGGACAGTTCTTATTCTAGTTTCATATTAAGTAAGTCTGTGGCATTTACAAATAACTCTCTACCCTTTCTTTATGGTTTTCCAGAGTACTCTTGGGTGTAGAGTCTTTATAAGTGGACACTGTTAAGTGCTGTTATTGCTGGTGATAGGATCCTCTGTTTAATCAGCTCTATTCATTCTTGATTTTATGCTAAAAACCCTGGAGTATGGATGGTTTGTGTTTCATATGGATAGCTTCTGCTTTGTTACTTTGCATTTCCGTCACTGGAAACTGGTTGTGAAATCTTGGAAAAAAGTAGATGTCTGTAATGAGATGTTTGTTTGAATTTAGCAAAATTTTACTAGACTTTCTACTCTAGTCAGACTGGTTTGTTACACAAGCAATGATGATTTCTCTTAAGTAACAAGTATATTGGCAGTAGCTGTTTTTCAAAAATTTTTATTTTGTGGTCCTTATTGGAATAAAGTTAATGCTTTTTTTTTTTGCTTTTTTTTATTTTCTTTTTTTTTTAAACAAAGCATTTTATTTGCAGATACAGCCTTTAATGTGAACAGAAACTTTTAAAGCTGAAATACTTTAGCTGTAGCAATACCCCAACAGTCTCTTTCTGTCCTTAAGTGCAATATTGCCACAAAGTGGCAACAGAAATATATCTGTCCCGGGGTTGGTGATGTCAGTAGCGAGATGCCTACTGTGTTAAATAGGAGTAAAGCTGAATCACCTGTACGGGCTGACTGCCAAGATGCAAAATAAATGAATGAAATTCAAAGACTGTATTTTATCTGCCCTGTCTGTGCAACCAAAAGGAACAGTGTGGTTTGTTTGCTCCATACTCAGGTACTCATTCCAGCTGCAGTGTTCATTGGGCTTCACAATGATGACTGCTGTGGGTGCTTTGGCCATGAGAGCTGTGGAAAGAGCTGTGCGGTAAGTGAGCCTGGATATCCCAGTCCCAGGTAATCCCAAAGACAAGGCGATGGCTGTGCTGAAAGTTCATGTTTTTGTCTCCTGTGCAGATGCTGTCCTCAGTTCTGGCGGCCTTTGTTGGGATCCTTGGCTCTGGATACTGTATAATCATTTCAGCCCTGGGGTTGTCTCAAGGACCGTATTGTTTTACCCACGTAGACAGAAACTGGATCTATCCTTTCACTGACTCCTCTGGAGGGTAAGTTGTCTGTTCATGAGGGTGTTGTCTCTTCCCAATGTACACATGGGCTTTATTCCAGTAACCATATACCAAGATCTATTCATAATTTTATCCTTCTCACTTGGTAAGAACAAATGGCATCAGTTACTCTCACTGCTACAGTGTAAAGCCAAAGCCACAGAAATACATATAGGTGATTAAATCTATACATCATATACTGTTCATGTCAATGAACATCTCTAACAAAGTATGAAGTTTTAGGACTTTGAAGGATTTACGAACTAGGAATAGTTGTTAAGATATTTGTCTTATAATTTGTGTAAGAGTCTGTTTTGTCAGGCTTGCTTCTGAAGCTGCTTTGCCTCAGCATAAAGTGGCACAATGCCCACGTTAGTGACAATGACACAGAATCTCATAAATGAAACTTGAGAAGGTTTATAAGAATCTTTGTACACTGAGGGGCAGAGAGGCAAGAAGCTCCTAATTATCCCTAATTAAGGTTCTCCTGCAAAAAAAGTCTCTGTGTACTATTCCCCATTAATGCACATAAATCCTGATGTGATTCATATCATGGCATGCTTTTAAAGTGTTTGTATGGCTGGCAACCTCAAGGCTGTATCTAGCAACAGCTTATGGCTGATGCCAGACTAGAGGCAGTTGGAGTACTAAAAGGCCACATAAAGCTCTTTGCAGTACAGTTTGAATTTTATGTTTCACTTGTGTCTCTCACAAGAGGGGTCATTCCTCCTTCTCCATCCTCCTGACCATGACTGAGTGTAGAAGAACTAGGTTAAGTCCTTGCTGGAGGCAAGTGCTGATGTGCTCAAGATGTGAGGGAGCAGGAACAGCTGAAATACTGCAGTACCTCATCAAATTTGTTCTGTTTGGCTTATCCAAATAAGCATATGTGAGTCCAAAGAGGGCAACACAGGAGGGAAAGTGACCCATTTGCCTCAGTGACTGCTATCTTTAGAAAAAAGGCCCAGTCCTACAAAGCTCTGTGACCATTTTGAGAAAAACCTTTGCTCTTTCAGCTTTCTTGAGTTTGTGCCTCACTTTAACCAGCAATAGGAAATTCTGCCTTTATAGCTTAGATTATTTCTTTAAAAGAAATTGGCTTAGCAAAAATGTGTGGTTGATATTTCAACATGTTCCTAAACCAAACAAACCTTGCATGGAGTAAACCACTGCTTTTTCTATTCCTTTAGGAATAGATTCCTAAAGGAACCTAGCCTATCAGGACTCTATAGAGTGAATATCCTCAATGCAGTTACAGACCAGACATAATTTGGTTCTAGTATATGTTAAGTATCCCACTCTGACACAATGTTAATATGCTTTTGATTGCTGTGTACAGGTACTTGTTTGAATATAACAAGTGGTCTGACTGTCAGGAACCTCAAAACATCGTGCAGTGGAATGTCACCCTCTTTTCTATCCTCCTTGTTTTGGGAGGAATAGAGTTCATTCTGTGCTTCATACAGATAATCAATGGAATTCTTGGAGGACTGTGTGGGTTGTGCTGCAGTCATGGGGAGGTAAGAAATTTGCAGATATACCCATGCTTCTCAGATCAATGTGAAATTTGTTACTCATACTACTGTGGAGTTTTACTCAGCAGTTACTTTATAGGTATTCTAAAGCCGCAATTCCCTGTACAGCTGTTTCTATAGCCCGGTTGTGATTAGAATTTTCATGTAGTGTTTGATCACATGCTTTCAGCTGATTCCTCAACTATCACAGTGATGTTAAACTGCCTGAGAGCTAGGTGCTAGAGGGCTTTTGTCTGTCCAATGACACATGTGATCATCAGCACTGTATAGGTGATATAACTGAGATACAGATCTCCTGGTGGTTGTGGTCTTAGCCTGAACCATTGTTGCACAGTGTGGTGCTCGTTCTAACTATATTGTCTTAGCCTTGTGTTTTGTCCACAGCAGCTCATAAGCTACTGACAAAATGCCGCATATAATGAAAACTGTGGCATCCTGCCTTGCTTTGTGGAAGCACGATAAGAGAAAGAATTAAACTGCACGTAGCTAACAAAATCTGCAGACAGATCTGGGGGGACTTTAAAGGTAGTTTTTTTTTGACTGAGGAAAGGAAATTTTCTCTAACTTTCTTTAAAGCCTTATTAAATAGTTTGGACATATTCCAAAATCAGTATCAGAGTGCTAGTATTGGAATCATCAATGGCTTAAAGTATGACCCAAATATAATTTATATCACACACTATAGGTAAGCATGTGTTTAACATTTTTAATTGACGTAGTTGTGTGTTGGGGCTCTTTCAAAGCTATCACTCTTTTCTTCCTCCTGTTTTCCTTGCTCTAACTGCAGTATAGAAGAGCTATGCTATGGTTTTTTAAATGTGGTCAGGTTAATTTTTGCATTTTTAGTTGGATACAATATTAGCATTCTTTCCATTAATATGTTTCTTTCTTTTTGTTCCCCCCCACAGGCATATGTTTGCTAAACACCTGATAATGCATTGACATTGGTGCATGTATGTGCTGTAATGAGTATACTGTGGATTTTTTTTAAACATTCCATGCATACTGAAATACACATTGTTGTCAAACTGTGCTGTTGCCATTAATTTAACAGACTTGGGGCCTTTGTTGATGGAGTCATATGCAGGTTTTCACTAACCTGCCTGAATTGAAAGGCAAAATGTATCCTCAATATCTTTGGTTCATTTCTTCTTGGTACAGGCAACTGCCTTAACACGTCACTAAAGTGGCTTTATTTATTTTTCTCTTTCTACTAGCACAAAAGCTCTGTACTTTGTCCTGTTTTCCCAATAAAGTTGCTCTTTCGTTCTGATCTTGAAATGAGCACAAACCAAATCCAGCCTGGCCTGGATTAAAGGTTTTGGTCAGCTGGACCCAAACCAAAGCAGCAGTAAAATGTGAATGATGGAGGGCTTTTCGGAATTTTTCTGAACTTCCCCTGTATTTCACAAATAAAGATTTGTATTAAAAATACCCAGGAGGTATCAGTGATTCCTTCCCTGCCCATGCTGAAACACTGCTTGCCTGGTCTTGGAGTAAAGGGCAGTGGTGGCATGAGAATGTGGATTTAAAGGACTGAGGTTTTTCCTCTCCAGCAGGCTCTGCCAGAGTGGGAACTGCTTCCTTGCTTGGTTTGGCTCATTTAACTGAAATGGGTGTTCGTTCATCAGTAAAGGTTCCAACAGCTCTGGGACAGATACAACAGCATATGTGGAGTCTCAGTCCTGGGTCAGGGCTAGCAGTTCCCAGCCAGGGAGCTGAGGGTGTCCCTGCACAGCTGAGCCCAGCTGAGCCCCTCCAGCCCTCCCAAGGGGGGACATCTCCTGATTGCTCCATTACAGGCCTGAAATAAAATGAAATGGGCGCATGACTCCTGGTTTTTACCTCGCTCAGCAAACCCCTCAGACCTCACAGCATTCAAAGAATACAGTCCAAATTCAGGTCAGCAAAGACAGATTAATCTGAAATACCTGACTTCACCAGTTATCACCCTGAAGACATTTACTGTAAGGTCCTGGGTAAGAACCTCTGAAGTGTAGCTTGTTTAACTTAAAGTGTTTCATCACAAGTACATCTGAATAATGTGCTGCCAAGAGCATTGCTGGTAAAACCAGCATGGCAGCATTGCTGCTGGCAATGGCATTTTTCAAGTGAAAACCAAAACGTGACATGCTCTTTATTTCAAAGGAACGAGGCTCAGTTTTCGAGTTTAGCTTTCCATATTGTCTTTGAAACCAAGCAAGTTAGTCTCTATCCATGGGAGAAAAAGAAATTACCACGAGTGTCAGTGCATCCTTAGGCTATTTGTACCTAGGAGGGTGGTCCTTAAAGATGGCTAGAAACTTCAGGTGTATCTCAGACTGTCTGCACAGTTAAGTCTGCCCTGTACAAATACATACCTGAAAAAAGAAGTGAACTGTGAAAACAAAATTGTCCACATAGACCTACACTAGCAAAAGAATTCTCAGGTGAAAAGAGTTTGTGTCTAGAATCTCAGGGTACTTGAATTTTGCAAGAGTATTTATTCACACCTACATACATAGAAGTAGTTGAGAGACTTTAATGCCAATTAATGCCATTTCTTTGTACTGTTTATCCTTGTCCTGCCCTGCTATGAGAGGGAGAAAGGAGAATATGTGCATGCACATATGTATACACACAAAATTCCTTGCAGTTGTGTGGTACAGTGTCTTTGTGTGTGAAAATACAGTGCTTGAAAAAATAACTGCAAGTTTAAATGGGGTGTGGAAGGACAGAAAGTGGAAAAGAGAGTCCTCAATGGAATAATGTATAGTTACCATGCAACTTAAAGATTTTTGCCTTTATTCTTGCATAATGGTTATTTGCTTTTCTGGTACCCACAATTAATTAAAGAACCAAAGCAATTTTATGAATTCCAATACACAAATGATTACACCACTATTTAGACTTGAAACTTCAGCACTAAATGTTTGCAGCACCAATAGATTCCTCTAGCCCTAATGCACAGCATTACTCTTCACTATTTATATTGTCATGTAAAAATGGCCAGCTGGATTATTTTATTGCCTGGTGCATAAGACAGTGTTTTGAGAGATTTATCAGTTACATTGTGAAGAAGTGATTGGTTTAGGTTGTATTCATTTCAGCTGGCAGAGAAGTCATTCACACGTGACTTTTCGGTAACAGGCTTGGAATCAACTCATGAATAATGACAGCAATGGAGAAGCAGTGCTTGGAACATTTGGCAAGGTGTTTGAGAAATTGGCTTACAGGTTTGCTTAATTCTTAGTATAAAATAGTTGTTTCCTGTTTTGGTGGCATTGTATGACGGAAAAATAACCACATAGTGATTTGGTATTTGCAGAGCTCAGTTTAGAAACAAAGTCATGAAGCAGACTGCTGTACTGCAGAACAAATGCTGCTTCAGTCATTTCCCAGGTTAGCTGCTTCTGATCAGAACAGGTTATAATGGAAATAGCATCAAATTTGACTATAACATAAGGTGCTTGCTACTAATTTTGGCCTTTGCTTTTAAGAAAATATTTCAGCCAATTATACGATCTTTGAGTTTAGTACTAAAATATTAGTCATGTGGATTGCACATGGTTTAAATGCAGCTGTTTTCTCTGCTCTCTGTAGCATAGTGTTGATGACATGAGTTCTGTCTCTGCCTGTCAGTCTGGAAAGGCAGGTTTGCTACTAATTCTGATTAGAGAGAGACCTGAAAAAAGGTGTTCATAATGATGAGAGAGTAAAACAGAAAATATGGGAAGATCAAGAATAGGGATTTCAAAAGGAAACCTCCTAGACAAAGAGGAGAGTCACAGCAGAGAACTAGTAGAAAAGTGATGTAATTGTGTGAGTACCACCATGCCTATTTCCTTGTGTGATCTCATATTAAGTGACAGTATGGAATTAGTTATAACATGCAATCCAAACAGCTTTTATGAGAGGACGAGAGAAGCTTCATCTGTGAAGAGCCCGAAACAGCTCATGAGGAAACACAAGAAAAATATGTTGTGAAGTCATTGCTTCTAAAATCAGCCTTCCTGCTTTTGATAGAGCTACCCCCCACCTTTTTTTTCTTTTTTTGGTTCTCTGACTACAGCTTTCCTATTGTGTAAAGCTTAAGGTCATTCTTGAGTTACTTTTCTGATGACTCACAGGGGCATAGACTCAAGGCTTGAGTCGTGCTGCAAGTATTCAAACTGTCCTGGCTCTGTGTTACTGGGGTAGGGTTTAGATGCTCTGGGGTTGGAGAATGATGACATGTGACAATGGGAAAGCTGTCTGACTTTGTCCTTGCACAGTGCAAACAGCAGGCATTTCAAAATAACAGCCAGACCTTTTGTCTGGCACAAGAAGTCACATGTACGTAGGTCAGGTCTGTAGCTGTGCAAGCTCAGCTGTAAGAATGAAACAATTGGAGAAATAACAGGATTTAATTTGCAGAGCACTGGAGCCACATAATGCTGTGGGAAAGAGTAATTGATTAAAAGTGTGAAAATAAGTCTGCCTTGCAGTTTCTAACCAGTGTTTCTTGGGCTTCTCTCTTCTTCTCTCTGCAAGATGGCCCAGACACAGCCTGCTGTTGCAAGTCAGTTTCCCCTTAGGGTTCTCTTAATAAATCTCTGTAGTATGAGACAGAATGTGGCCTTCTGTATAGAGACTGTGCTTATTTATCTTCTTACAACTCCCTTCCTCATGCTGCAGTGAGGTTGAAAAACCCTGCTTCTGTCACAAACTGTGTTGCAGTTCGTGTCGTAGGGAGGAGGACATTTTTGAGCAGTCACTAGGAAATGAGAGCTTTGAAGTTCCTTCCTGAGTCTGACTCTTAGACATATTTCATTTGGAAGATCACAAAGGAGAATCTTTTAGAAGGGAAATGGCTACTTAAAGACGTGCTTAACACAGGACAGTGAGTTTACACAGTGATATTCATCTGTTGTTCTAACAGATGAATATCATCTGTGCTAACTGTTAAGTGCTTCTGTCCTTGGAATCACACTCCAGTCACTGGTTTCTGTGAATATGAAATGACTGAATCAAGCAGGGGAGGTCAAAACGTTTCTTATATTGAAAGTCTTGTAAACTTTTGTTAGCTTAGAAGAACAAAACTTCCAAAGTTCTTGAGAGATGGCTTTGGAGACATGTGGAAGCTGTTTGAGTTGCCTGCTGGTACCTCTTGCACTTTGGAGTATTGTTGTGAACATCCTCCTATACTTTCCAAACGGGAAAGCTCTGCATGCTGCCAGTTACCAGCTCCCCAACCATGAGTGGTATTTTGAAGGCATCTGTTTCTCAGGTGTGATGGTAAGTGCTCAGTCTATGGATTTTTAGTGAATTGCATTCTACTGCAAATAATCATGAACAACTCTTCAGAAATTGCTTTTTAAAAAGAGTATATGGATTACTTCAACAAAAACCACTGGAGGCAGAAGAAATCAAACTGAAAAAAAGTTAATATACTGAATGACAAGTTATGTATGTTAAGTGCAAATGACTTTGTAGGGTGTGTTGGGGATTTTTTTCTGCTGTCTTTTTGTTTATATGTAATTTATGCTTGTAGTATGGAGGAAAGCACTATGTTGATTTAATCAGCTGTGGAGGTTGAATTAGAGCTCTTTTAGCAAATGAAAAAAAAACTTCTCATGATGGTTCAGATGTTTTTAAGAGCTGTATGCAATCCACTATTTAGAAGATTGAACAGAGTTCACAATGCATCAGGTAGTACTGTTGTCAGGCTAAATACAGAAAATTGTCTCACTGTTATTAGCATAGTAGGATTTTCCCTGTTACATTTGTAATATGCTCATCTGCAGTAATAAACTACCATGGAGTTGCCCACTGTTCATGTGATTCACCATGTTCGTAAAAAGCTGTAGCCTCAGGAACAGAAAGCAGTTATGTGATCCAAGTGCATTGCACACAGTGCTTAAAAAGGGTTTATCTGCATAAGTGAGGCTTTTTTATGAAGGTGCTGAACTGTTATTAAAACATTAGACACTCTTTTGAAATTGTGTATTCTCTTTAAAGCCGAAGGAAAACCTTCTGCTCTAGCAGAAGAAAAAAACTATGAGACAGAGGATTCAAACAGAAAAACAGTTTGCAAATGTATGAAAAAGTTAACTGCAACAGTGATAGTGATATTGTGCAGCATTTTTAGCCTTAAGATTATTACCAATTTATTAAAAATGCATGTATCATTCTGTTACAAACCCGTCAGCACCATGCGAAAGGATAGTGTTGTGATTCAGGAATATTCTTTTCTCATACTTCCCTTTTCAAACCTGTGCCTCTCTAAATGGCAGTTTGTGGTTCTGGAGTCCAGATCCTATTTGTCAAAATTATTCTAGGATCAGGCTTAAATAATCCAATAGTCTGAAAAGATTAGTATAGATACTTGACAAACAAATGAAAGTCTAGGTGAATTTAATCAAAAGTTTGCATTACTGACTTTTTCTAGCATAAGTGTGGTGGTAAGGAAGGCAATTCCCTGATTTGTGTGCCTGTGTCAGCAAGAAGGTGTTGAACTGATGTATTTGTATCAATAAAATACCCTTCTTTTCACTGGTATTGATTCTTTTGCTTGTTAACTTGATTTTATTATTTCAGCTTCATCGGTGTAGCTGTGCCCAAGCTTGTAGCACTTTACTGTGATGAGAGATGCTGTACTCCTGTCTTTCAAGTACAAGACAAAAGTACAGCAGCAGCCTACTAAAACCACTCCAGGTCCGTGTATGCCTTGAGTAATTGTGCTGTCCTGTGCATCAACACTAAAATATCAAGACAGCAGAAGAGATGCAATCCCTGCCTTCCAAAGGTGAAGGAGGCTTTGGCTTAGTATCTGCAGTCATCCTACTGACCTTATGACATCCTCTTACAGATCCTTCTTTTGGCAGCAATTCTAATAACACTGGAGTGTAGTGTGTTCTATCGGTGCTGCCAGAGTGAGAGCTGTAACAAAACCTACAGGGTGAGTCTGTTTTATTTCTGTGCATCTTCTTAGCTTTTGTTTCAAATGCCTTCCCACTCCTGTGCTTCCAGCACATCCTGCTGCCCTCTCCACTGCTGTTTTCACTTCCTTTCACAGAGGATTCTAAATTGGGTTGCAAGGTCACAGAAAGTGTAGCTTCTTTCTCCTGAAGCATAAGCAGGATGAAACGAAATTAGACACACACTTCCCCCAAATCCTTAATCCTTGTAAAATAAAATAAGAACATAGAATGAAGCACACCAGCTAAATGGCTTCATCCCTTTGCCTGTATTATTTGGAAGTGGGTTTTTTTTTCAGAAATGGCTCAATACACACTGTCTGGGATGCAGACATATTTAGTACATGGTTGTGTTCCTCTGGTGTTTTGGGAAACAACTTTACAAAAATGCAAGTTTAAAAACCCCACCCAAATAATACATAGCTTACAGTTGTAGAACTGTTTTAAACTTGGTGTTAATTTTGTGTGTGTATTCTTACTATTCTTTACCTGCTATTTTTCTTTCTGAATTTTGAAGACTGGGAAAATCAAATGTGAAATTCAGCATCAATGAAGTAGCTAGACAGACTGAATGATCATATTTGCTGTTGACACTATCCCCACAAGGTAATACTTATCTCTCTCTTTACTTCAGAGTTTTATTTCTATTGTGCTAGCCCTGCTTGGAATTGCCTTCTCGGGATACAGTTGCATCATTTTTACCCTGCATTTGATTCAAGGCCCTTTCTGCAATTCATCAAGTGGATGGAATTATATTTTCAAAGACACTGCTGGGGGGTAAGAACCATTGGTGTAACTCTTCTGGAAGAAATTGTTTATCAAATCAGTAGTCAGAAACATTCTTCTTACTTCAGTCTGGTGTTTCTCTAATAGGTACCTCACAGATTACCCTGCCTGGTCTAAGTGCACAGAACCTGCTAACATAGTGGAGTGGAACATCATCTTACTCTCAATTTTAATAGCTCTCAGTGGATTGCAGTTGATCATTTGCATTCTCAAAGTGGCCGCTGAGTTGAAACGAACACTCTGTGGAACCTATTCTGTTTTTGGACAGGTAAAAAAATACCTGAGGTTAATTTCTTCAGCATCTCCTTGTCACTGTAGCTTCAGCAATTTCTCTCAGCTGGGGACCTACCCTCTTGGTCTATGCATTCTCTATGCTACTGCGTATTTTTTTCCAGAGAATATGTACTGATAATACATTTGTTTGTTTTGATTAATCCACTAATTTCCTGTGGTATACAGAGGTTGGTGGCTGCTCACTCTGACCTTTAAGACTAGGACTGAGAAGAAAAAAAAGTGGTTAGGAAATTAACGCTGATGCCAAGTCCATTGCTCTTGTGTCAGCTGAGGTTGTTGAACAGCTTTGTTCTAATATTCAATTTACTTTAGTAAGATGTTCTTACTAATGTGTGGCTTTCACAGCAATGATGAGAAAGGTTAGCACTTTGTTTTTTACTTGCAGGCTGGGGTTCTCTGAAAATGGCAAAGAAATGGTTGCTGCTTCTCTTCCACCCCCGGAAAAAGAGAGAAATGGCCTCTCCATAATCCATAGCGGTAGATTTGAGTGCTACAAAGGAAAATGAAAACCTTGTCTTGAATCTGTCAAACTTCTCTATTTTGGATGAAGTATATTTGACCTATCTGACATCTACATTTTTCTTCACCTGTCCTGTTTCTCCTGGCAGGGACACTTCGTTTTTTTACCCTCCAACTTGTTGTGACAATAGGGATATTTGAATACAATGGAACCGCTTTTGAATTGAAATAACCTTTTTATTTTTTTTAATAAACTGCTGTAGAACTGCTTTTGTACTCCCTTGTCATTGCTTAGACCATATGATTATTTGTTGTTCTGAAAGGGCCTAATTCAAAGCCCAGTAGGGGGTTGTTAGTGCACTGAATGAAGCCATGACTTCTAAATGAATGAATTTTAGTCATAGACAGACCATGATGGCGATGGAGGGTAGAGCCTACCCTGCTCCTTCCATCTCAGAAGTTCTTAACTGCAAAAAGCAATTACTGAAAAAAGTCCATCAAGTCTTCATGTGGTAAAAAAGGCACCTGGGCCTGATTGACGTATTAGACACACAGGTCTGAACTCAGCTGTGCTAATTGGTACATGCTAGTAGCCGCATTAGTTTTCTTTTCACTTTACACTTAAAGGCAAACTTTATCCTTTTAGTCAAGTATGATGTGACTTGAGGGAACATATGAGGGAACCTTGTGAGCACCCAATACTAGCTTATTAATATTTTTTCAAGTATCCTGACCTTGCTACAGTGGAAGGCTAACATTCTTGACAATAACATCAGATGAAAAAGAATAATGTGTTTTAAATTAGCAGCTAAAAGGTATTTTTACTTTCTCAGAGAATTATTTTTTCGTTCCCAGTGAAAATTCAGGGATTCACAATGAAATGGACACCTGGGTCATTTGCAGTTGTATGGGCAGAATTTTGGCTGTATTTAGCACTCCAGTTTTTAGACAATGAAGACCCAGAGGAAAGAGAAATATGTACTTCAGACTTGCAGTAATGCATGTATCCCTATTACATCAGAACTAGTGGGATTCAGGTACACTGTCATCAAACACTAAACATTGTTAGAAATGCAAACCCTACAATAAGTGTCAGCTTTGGGTAAATTATTTAGAAAAAAAAAGAATACATCAGTCATTTAATTCTGTTTCAAGACAATATTGAGATTTTTGCCTTCATTTTCTTCCATCAGATTGTTTTAAATAGCTGATTTCTTCCTGATAGTAGGATTTCAAGAGTGCATCTAAAATTTTAGAAATCCTTCTTTGTGCAAGAGTTCCTGAACATGAAATGCATGTCCTGCCGGCTGAAATCCCCACATAAAACATTCCAGGCACAGGAGGAAGAAAGCTGCCAACTTGAGTTTAGAAACTCCTGGCAGGGAGGAGTTAGTGCTGAATCTGCAGTAAGAGTTCCATCATTATTTGTCTCCCACAGCCAGTGCATTTTGCCAGAGTCTCAGGATTCCCTGTCTGGAACAGTAATGCCATTCATTTAAAAGACTGCAGCTGGAAATCACTGTAGACACTCAGTCTTGTAGTAAAATACTGTGGAGCCCCATCCACACCTTTGCATTTTGGCGTATATTAATACTTGTGTAGGTAAAAGTGACTCCTACTAAACTACAGTTTCCTTATTGCTCCCATTATGGATAGAGGGATTTTCCACATAGAGTGGCAGAGGACAAATGAAGCTGCACCAGCTCTTTAAAGGGTGTTTAACTGCAGAGGTTTGCAGGCAGCCAGAGCAGCAGCATGGGCAGCAGGCAATAGACACACATCATTCAAATGTGGGAATTGTGAAATGGTGGAGGTTCAATTCAGCCTCACTGTGTGATCTTATTGAGACCTTTTGTCAGAATATTCCATTTGGGGGGTTGTTTTTTCTTTTCTTTCAAGGAAAAATTTTGAAGTAAAATATTGACTTTATCTTTTCAATGCAGTTTTGGGGATTTAAAAAACAGAGTATTTCAGCATCATCAATATGAGAAATAAGGTACTATGTTTTCAAACAATAAAGGGATATTCATGATACCAAACTGCAGACTCATAATTTACCAATTAAATAGAGTCTTTTTATTTAGGTCCTGAGAGAAGTTCCTGCTTTTCAGACACCCTCTGAAGATAATACAGAGTTGAGAAGCTGAGATACTTGGGTCAGTTTTTTGAGTTCCTTAAGAAAAAGATAAGAGGAGTGTGCTTAGGCATACAGATAAACTGGAAGTTTGGGGGAGGTGTGAATAAAACCGGAAGTGGAAAACATTGCCTTTCAGAAGTTTTTGTTGTATTTTTACATAAGAAAAACATTCAGTTCTTTTGCAAATCAAGGAAGAGTAATTTAGAGTATTCAGGGGTGTAAGGGAAAGTAAAACTTATATTTTTTACCGTCAAAAAATGTGGAGATTTCACTAGTATTTCCTGTGTGTTTTTTTTTCTTCCTCAATCAGATGGAAATCTAAACAAAAATAAATAAAAAACCTACATACGCATGAACAACTTATTTATTAAGGAATGTATTAAGGAATTACTTTGAATTTAAGTATTTTAACAGGAGGTAAAATTTTCTCATTTTTACCTCACTTAATTTACAAATGGGGCATATGCAACCCGGATAAGCTGATCTTTCCACTGCACTATTTATCTTCATCCATGGAAAAGGAAAAAAATCCCTACAGAAATAATTTTGAACATGTGACATCAACCTGTAAAACTCCAGAATTTCATCACAGATTCAGGCAGATTTCAAAATCTCACCTTTGACTTTGTCATTTAGAGAAAAGTAGAGTCCTCCATTTAATCCAGATGTGTAGAAATGTGAAGAAATTAAATATTCTCAGTGCCTGCTAGGAGTAGTGATTAAAATTGGGGAATTATCTTATACCGTAGTCTTGGAGAATAAGACTTAGATTTTTATGTCACTAAATGAAAACTGCTATACTTTAGTTATATTTTGAATCTTAGTCTTCTATCCAAAATAATCATATTTTTTCTGACCAGTATTAAAATAGTTGCAAAGGATATCCTGCTTATTACAGATAATTTTAACTTGCTGTTCAATAGCAAACTGTGATAGTAATTTAGAATGAGTGTGACTGTTTCAGTGCTCAGAGCACAGATGACATTTTTAAAGAATTCCCAAGTGAATGAAAACACATATTTTTAATAGAACTTTGCAAGTGGCTTTTACGTCCAAAGTTTCAGACACAACCACACTGTAATAGATATAAACTCAAAAAAAAGTGCCATTGCAAACTTTAGTCAGGTAGTTTTAAAGTGTTCCACGTTTAAGGTCCAATTTCATTCTTATTTTTCAGCAAAACCAATACAAAATATTGACAGAACTGAATAAAGCAAAAGAAGCCTTTGGGACTGAGTAGTGTGCCAACAGTTATGATTATCTGGATCTTACGTTTTTAGTCATTGAAGAATGTAGCTTCTCCTGTCTGGCAACAGACTAGGAGGAAGATAACACAGCAGGGTAGTTTTGTGGAATTTCTGAGCCTCATTTCTGCAATACTAAAACTGCTTGGAAAGGGGATCCAGACCTTCCCAAGTCCATCCGTGAATGGATGGTACTTTCCATCTCTAGCAATATGAGTCACACTTTGTGCTAAAATTACATTTCTAAGGGAACCATGGTGGGAAGCAGAGCTAACCCAAGCACTGGTGGGCACACTAGTCCCAGTGATCTCAATCCTCCCTTTTCTGCTTGTGCCACATCACTTTGGTGGTATGAACAGACAGGAGCAGGCACAATTTGGACTCCTGGTATCAAGGCAGAGCAGATATATAGGCGAAAAGTGTCACTTAGAACTTTTCACAGTGTGCTTGAGAAATTGTGTTCTTATGCCACATATCATAGGATTATTTTCTCAGTAGTATACAAGTTGTAGAAAGAGTGATGAAGATAGTGAAGAATGTAATGAAATTTAAGTTTGTAAATCCATTTAAATCTGCTTTCAATTCAGTGACAAGTTTTACAGTCTATGACAATCTGAATGTTAATTTGTGTGATTGTAAGTTGGCAGAAATTCTTTAATTTTCTGAACTTACCAGAATCTTTTGTTTGCTCTTGACACACAGAGATATTGTGCAATTGCTTTTATTGTGTTCACAAAAGCAAACAGGAGCAGGGAGGGGGAGGTAAGGATGTGGGGAGTAGGAGAGATAGGAACATATAAAAGGAAATTGCATGTGCCTGTCCTGTGTTTTTACTTCGTGTTTTCCAGGAGGTCTGTGAATGCAAAATGAAGCTATTTCTCCTAAGCTGCTTGCTGGTTTCTTGCTGTTGCCAAGCTGGCGCAGTGAACCGGGAGTACTTTATTGGCATTACAGAGACTGTCTGGAACTACGCTCCTGGCAATGCCAATGCCATCTCTGGGCAACTTTTTGCAGAGGAAGAGTAAGTAAAGCAGTGTCACTGGTTGAGTTTTATTTTACAGCTTCATCTGGTTTAGACACCACAGCTGTACTGAAAACCTGGTGATGGCAGTGAAATGAGACTTATTGGTGTCAGAGGATTTTCTGTCAGACGTATAAGAGAATTTTGATATTTTTTCTGGCTTGCTTGAGAATTGCATTCCAATGTTCTGCTAATTCAAAGCATTGGAATATGCAGTAGAGTGTGAATTTTTAGTAATGAAATATTTACAAAGTTGAGAATAGAATAAGACCCTGAATGTCTAATGGTGTTTAATTTTGAACGTCTAAGGTGCTAGTGCTGAAGAAATAATTTTTGTTTTTAAAGGCAGAACCTTGAGAAATTTAAAGCTTTCCTACTGAGTGCAGGTTTCCTTTTTAGTTATTCATTGTTGGCAGGAGTGGTTTTCACTGGTGCAGAAGCACAGCTAGGTATTTCCACCCACAGTGAAGGAGCTGGGTTGCTCATTACAAGGCAAAGAGGGTCCTGTGCAGAGTGAGAACAGTAAGTAGGCCGAAGATATGTAGGGTGAAGAGGAGGGAAGCACCCTGGAGGTCTGAATAATCAGTAAAGAAAACTCAGATATAAAAGATATCAGAAAAATACTTGAGAGAGGAAAACTGTTCTTTTCTTCTCTTTTTTCAGTGCCTTGAAATCAAATCGGACTATATCAAAGCAAAAACAATGACGAGAGAAATCAGAAATTAGAAAAATCTCAAAAATGCTGTTCTCATTTAGTCTGTGGATGACGGACTACAAGATTTCCTGTGGTTTGTTTTCTTTAGTGAGAGCCTCAGCCATAACCTGCCACTCAGTCAGCGTGAGATGAAGCAGTCAGCTTTTTATTTTTTCCACTCATAGACTTTGTAAGGTGTAAGACACTGCCAGGGATTTAGCAGGCTAGTAATTATGATTGGGAGTGGAAACAGGGCATCTTGTCTGAGAATTGCAGAGCTGTGTTGTTATACAACAAACCACTACTGTTCACTGCACTTTCACTGCTTTTCTCCGGCCTGTGGTGACCTGCAGCATGCTACATTAATTTCAGGTTTTCATTGGTTGTATGCCTTCAATGGAGCTGGTCCCTTGTATTGTACTTTTCAGTTTCAGCTTCTTGGATTCCCCTACTCCTCCTGGACTCTTTAAGAGGATGTGCTTGTGCAGAGATTGATGTTTATAGGGGCAGAAAAAATCACAGTGCAGAAGGAATACTCTACAACTAAATGGTAGCTGTTTAAATGGTCCAAAAAGAGCCATTCCATATATATTTCATTTAGGTTGCAGCTCAAAAGCCTCATGTACTCAGAATTATAGTAACTGAGCCTTTGCTCCCCAAGTGGAGCTCTGGACTGGCATTTTAATTACACTTCAGACCTGCGCTTGCCAAGGTACCTACAATTCCTTCCCCATATACTCAAACGATACTCCACCTCGTAGAAAATGCTTTGCATTTTTGGGAAGTATTAACTCATTTCACCACAAGGCTTGCCTGTAGTTGCGCATAGCGCTGCAGAGGCCTGGTCTTTATTTGAGACTATTAATTCAAAACCATGCTACAGATGCATTTGTGTATTTTCTTTACAGGCAGGCTGAAGTCTTTCTCAAAAGAGGACCACACAGGATAGGAAGTACTTACAAGAAGGCTATCTACGTTCAGTATACCAGTCATTTATATGATGTGATAGTTGACAAACCTTCCTGGCTGGGTTTTTTAGGTCCCATAATTAAGGGAGAAGTTGGAGATTCCATTACTATTCACTTGAAAAACTTTGCTTCCAGAAACTACACACTGCATCCACATGGTGTAAGATACACAAAAGAAAATGAAGGTAAGCTTGATTCCATTCTGTGCCAGAATTTATCAAAAGTTAATTGTCTCTCTGAGTGTAAGTGGTATTCTTCCATCAGAGAGAAGACTGGTCAAGTAAAAAGGGTTTTAAATTAGGAGAGGATCAATTTAAAATAGGAGCTAAGTTTGATAATTTTTCAAGAGTGAAATACAAAGCCAAAAGTGGAATTTGTGAAAAAGGAAATTTTAGATCAACATTTTACCTGAAATAAGAGTATTTGTGTTTCAACCAAAATAAGAGTATAAAGGTATATAAGAGATTCAGGTATGGAGGATACATAAAAATTTGATGCTGTGAGGAAGGCATTGTTAACAAAAATAATGTAGTGTTCCAAATTCTTAACACTCGATTTGTATTTATGGTATATAAGATACACAACAATTGCTTAAAATGGAGAAATAGGTACTGCTTAGTAATTCATTTCCATTACGAAGAGTATGTGCCTTGGTAAAGACACACTCTGTGGGATCAGAACAGTGTATTATGTAGCAGTACATAAACTTTCCGGATTTTTTTTCTGTCGTTATCATTCCAGCAAAACCTATATTCCTTCAGGGCATATGCAATTTTTTAGAACAGTTTCCCAGATTAATATTTAACAAATGTTTTACAAATATTTGAATTGTTATCTTTTTACAAGAAGTACATAGTCCCCTCCGAATAAATTAAGGACTAACTTTAATGGGCCATTAATCAAAGAATTCCTATGGACTTCAAAGGCAAATGAAAAGATTCCTAAAGACAAAGAAAACATCTACTCATCTGATTCAAAAATTGTGAGGTATTAACCTGTATTCAGAGGTTCAGTCCATTTTACTGCAGCACGGCAGGCGCTATACTGACACCCCATTGTGAATGTGTTGTGCTAATGGTGGCTGTGTGGAATCCTTCAGGTGCTTTTTATCCTGACACCACCAAAGATTTGCAAAAGCGAGATGATGCTGTGGAGCCTGGAGGCCAGTACACTTACACATGGGATGTGACAGAAGATCAAGGTCCAGCTAAAGCAGATGCAGACTGCATAACCAGGGCTTACCACTCCCACATAGATGCTCCAAGAGATGTTGCCTCAGGGCTTGTTGGGCCTTTAATAATTTGCAGGAAAGGTAAACCATAAATAAATAAGTGAATAAATAATCCCATATGCAAGATGATTGATAATTATCATTGATAAATGTTAGTGGAACAACTTCCTGGAAGAGAAGATTATAATTGATTTTGAAATGACTGCTTTTGGTCTTCTCAATCAGCTGCCTTCAATAGGGTAGGAAGTAGCTTGATTTTGTGTATGAGAATGAATATAATTTGCAGAATACTTTGTTCACAAATCCATATGAGAGAGATGTGCTATGCTAGCAATGTGCAAGGAATTCTAAATACTGATATAAGAAAGAGATTAACATGCAATATTTATTCACAGTCATTCTATAGAAGCTGTCAAAAGGGATTTTTGTTTCCTAAGTGTGTCTGTAAGTTTATGCATACAGTCATGCTCAAGGAAAGTGTCAAAACATGAAGTAAAACAGGGTCCAGCCCTACTGAAACTACAGTTAAAACTTACAAAAACTTAATGTCAATTACCAAAGATTTTGAATATACCACTTTATTTTTCAGATACAATGAATAGGGAGAGTGATCAACACTATGATGCTGAATTTATCCTTATGTTTTCTGTGGTGGATGAAAATCTCAGTTGGTATCTAGAGGACAATATCAGAACATACTGTTTTGAGCCTTCCAAAGTGGACAAAGATGATGAGGACTTCCAGGAAAGCAATAAAATGCACTGTGAGAGAACATTATATTAATGTTGCTTGCCACTGATATAATGAAGTAATACTTTTCTGTCTTGTCTCTTTTAAAGATGAATTGTAGATTTTTTTTTAAATCAGGGATTTTTCTTAGAGGATTAAGACAGATTCTTTAAAATAAAAATAAAATTAAAAGTGATGGCAAGTATTATACAATCAAAGCTTTGGAGTTGTGATATTAAATTCTTAGGGGCCAAGAAACTCTTTGCCAGTGTCATTTTCCCAGGCACTCTAAACAGCGTTGTGTTACTTTGTTCTGTTTCTTAGTCCTGAGCTCTGTACTTTAATTTCACAGTTTAGTAAAACAGTTTTTACTGTTAGTATAAACAAATAAGATACCTCTGGCTCTGGCATGTATTCCAGAATGATAGCTATGTAGAGGAAGCATGTGTCTGATACTGGCAGTGATTTTTCAAAGATGTGGAGCTTTCTTTAGAAGATCTTTCTATTTTAAAGAATAGAGCAATGGTTGTATGATACCTGCATTTGAAGAAAAAATTCTAAGGTCTGTGAAGTTAACTGTAATAAACAACATTTATTTTAGCCATCAATGGGTACATGTATGGATACCTCCCAAACCTCACAATGTGTGTGGAAGATAAGATAAAATGGCATCTTTTTGGCATGGGTAATGAAGCTGATATCCATTCAGCCTACTTTCACGGACAGACCTTAATAGAAAGGCATCATCGAGTTGACACCATCAGCCTCTTCCCAGCCACATTCATTGATGCTGTCATGGTACCAAGGAGCCCCGGGGAATGGCAGCTCAGCTGCCAAGTGAATGACCATATTGAAGGTACAGTACAAGTTTCAGTGATCTGAATTTTTTTAGCTTGAGCTAAGAGTTTACTGAGTCACTTTTGTAGGGCTCTTGACCTGGTGATATGCCAGGCAATATTGTCCTCTAGGTAACAAAACTCTCAGAGTATTTGAAATGCCAACAAGTGCATTAGATGGGTTTGAGCCCTTAGCCATGGAAATCAAGGGATTCTTTTCTCTAATGGACATCATCATCAGCTGGCAGCAATTAGCACAGCTTGCATTTTTGCAAGCCTCACCTTTGGGCAAAAAACCAGCATGATGTTTGCCTCCTGCTGGAGATAACTAACCACAATTTTCTATTTGCCAACAAAACAGTTGAGGCTCATTCCATGTTTGACAAGGGGCACAGGACAGGCAGGCTACCTTGCCTGATAAAAAATACTTGTTCCAGAAAGTGCATTCATGAATAAGCAGAGATGTTCTTTTCTCTTCCCTGTATTATCCTGTATTTTCAGTTTTAATAGCCATATGAAATACTTAGAAGCTAATTCCATGCTTTTGAACGATCTATATTCCTGTAAGTGAGAGAAGTAATTTGTCACAGAAATGGGAAAGAACACAGAACTGAAAATCATTCTCCAAGATTTGAAAACTCCAAAATAAAAAGAAGTATGTAACCTACAGATTCAACTAAAAGGTTCTAAGCTTTATCAGATCAAGCAACATCCTGATATGGCTGAGGCATCCTAGCCAAGACTTAAATCCTACAAATCGGCCTGATTTATAGCTGTAAAAGGGCTCTCTTCACTATATTATTTGTATCTCCAGCAAGCAGATTTGCTAACTGCTTCCCTTTGGATGTAGACTTGGGAGTTCCACAAGCAAGCTGTTGATTGTATTTAGATGGAGGATGGTCAGTCTGGCAACATCTGACCTTGGCTGAATGTTTCACTGACAGCACTGTGTCCACTCTACCCTAATTTTCTCTGCCATGCCAGTGACAGCTTTACAAGCAGAATGCCTTTTACCACACCTGTCTGCCTGCTGTAGATATCACAGCTGTGTTTCTATATCCCAGCTTAGCTGGCATGCCTTCTTTTATAGCATTCATCTTCCACTTTGTGATTTGCATATCCATCAATGGTGTGGGAATTGTCAGGGAACAGAAGAGCTATTGGATGCAGGGAAAGAGAAAACAAAATGCAGTTCCTTCTCCCTAGGTTTCTCTACCTCTTTTTTTCCCAGGTGGTATGCAGGCCCTTTTTAAAGTAGAAGATTGTAAGAAATCCACACCAGGTCACAATGAGAATACAAAGACAAGACAGTACTTCATTGCTGCTGAAGAGATCATCTGGAATTATGGCCCATCTGCAGTGAACCATTTTACAGGACAAGAATTAATCCTTGACAGGTAAATGCCTCTAATTAAAGAATTTTTTTTTTTCCAAGCAGAATTGATTTAAGCATGCTAAATAAGGTAAGCCATATGGTAGAACCGACTTCCAAGCAGAATTGCTCATTGTCCCCATCTGTGCTTAAATATTAATGCTAAAATAAATACCAGACCAAATTAGGCAATTTGTTTTCCTGGTAATCTTACCCTAAATTTTGCTGCCATGTTAGTCATTTCACTGGGATTAAGATTAATTATTATGTCATATGTAGGCTGTTACTCCTGATTATTCAAGATGGTTGATTATTCTGAGTTAGGGAACAAAGTAGGAGTTCATGACCATTGCCTTAGATGATGAAACTCATGCTAACGGTGTCTCATTTAGGAAACAGCTTGCATGAGATAGCTTTGCTCTTTGAACTGTGTTTACATATTTAAGACCTGGATCAATTCACAGAATACATTGATTCCTCAAATTTTTCATCTGTGACTTAAAGCATACCTACCTTTTCCACAAGCAACGAGGCACAGCTCATTGTTTGAATAGTGTTTGGAAACACTGAAAGGTCCTTTCTTAAGGAGTAGAAGTCTGGACTGAATCTTCTCATTTTGTATATAGATGTTACATATTCTTGGTGTTCGTATCTGCTCCTGTTGAATTTTTGCAACTTCTAATTAAGAGAAGAGAACACTCAAGGTTATGAAATGTTGACTAGAAAACATTGTCAATGAGTCTCTAAGCATACTGGCTTTGTACAGCACAGTGGCTTTTTCTTAATGAGAAGTTAGTGAAGGATAATGGATTCCTGCACATCTTCTGCAGGACTGCATATAAATGTGTAACCATACCACTGGAAAGAAACCCAAAAGACAAACTCAGCATGTCATACCTCAGAAAACAGGGTTGAGGTCCGACTGCCTTTATACACCTGAGCATTTTGACTTGAAGTGTTTGCATCTATTGCAATTTCTTTTACACAGTGAATCTCACATCTTTTTTGAACAAAGTGAGACAAGAATTGGTGGCTCCTACAAAAAAGCAATCTACAAAGAATACACAGATGGTTCTTTCACTGAACATAAAAAACGGCTTGCAGAGGAAGCACATCTTGGGCTCCTAGGTGAGAGAATCTAAAACTTTTTCATGTCAAAGATTTATGAGAGTAAACAGTCACTTCCACTAGTTAGTGAGCAGTGCTCCCAGTGCCTCCTTAGTTTTCCCTGCCTTCAGCAGTTGCTAATACCTGTGGTTTTCCCCAAGGTGTAAAGAAGCTCTTGAATGCAACACTGATAATACCCCAGCTTCCCTGTAGGAGCATGCCATGGTCTCCAAAGGTCAGGCTCTTAATTACAAGGCCAGCCTAGGCAGATCTAGTCCTATCGATAACCTTGCTGCTTCTGGCATGGGTTGGTGCTAATGTCTGTAAATTCCATTCCAAAGGGAGGAGCTGTCCTGAAAGTCACTGGGCCTCCACATGAACTGGGGTATGTTGCTGCTGGACTGTCGTGCGATTCAGACCATTTGCCAGGGACCTGGTCTGTGGTCACAGAGGCCCAGGGGCATTCCTCGTGCAAGGGAAAAGGAGATAGCCACTGAATGTCATAAGTTTGTGGTGACCTGTGCACCATTTGATAGAAATATCCTGTAATTAGACCGTGCACACTTTTCCAGGACCTGTGATCAGGGCTGAAGTGGGTGAGCGCATCAGGGTGACCTTCCGGAACAACGCCAGCCGCCCATTCAGCATCCAGCCCCACGGCGTGAGCTACCGCAGGAGCGAGGCCGGGGCGCGCTACGGCACTGCGCCCGGAGGTGAGCCACCCATGGGGTGCTGCAGCACCTGAGCACTCACTGTCTTAACTGCCCATGTGTTAAAGGTGAGAAAAGAAAGAATGTGCACTTGGCATAATTCTCAATGCTGATTTCTTGAATAGGTACTGAATCTCCAGCCTCTCACGTGATTCCCGGTACCACATTTACATATGAATGGGATGTGCCAGAAGATGTGGGTCCCACAGAGCAAGACCCAGACTGTTTAACCTGGCTTTATTACTCAGCTGTGGATGCAGTCAGAGACACCAGTTCTGGCCTTGTGGGTCCTCTCCTTGTGTGCAGGAAAGGAGCTCTGCTTTCTTCTGGGAAACAGGTCAGTCAAAGAAGAAAAATGGAAACATTTGCATCATCGCAGCTGAATCTGCTTTCTCCTCCCAGACTGCACCACCTCCTCTCCCCATCACTGTTTCACCCATGCCCTAAGGGGAATAAACCACATGAAGAAAGTGGGGTTGGTTTTCAATCTGGCTCCAGATAGACAGTCACTGCAATGTGAAAACACCCTTGTCATGAGCAGCTGCTGGCATTCAAGTCTCAGCTATGATGAGAATCTCTAGGAAAAAATTGAGATTTTAAAGACCAAATACAAACTCACTTCCAGAGGTGGTCCCTGCTGGTAGAAAGAGCATTAACAATAGATACCTAGTTACCAGATACAGCAATTACAGAGCTTTGAGATTATCAGAGTGAAGTATCAATTTACGCATTTACTCTATTTTGTGACTTGTACTCAAATTATTATGAACATAGGATTTTTTCCCTGACATTTTCTGTTCACTCATTTCTAATTTCCCTTCTACTATTTCTTCTCAACAGAAAAATGTGAACATGGAGTTTTTTCTACTTGCAACAGTATTTGATGAGAATCTGAGCTGGTATTTGGATGATAATATTTTGATGTTTACACTAAGTCCTGATAAAATTGACAAAGATGATGAAGACTTCCAAGAGTCTAACAAAATGCACTGTAAGAAAATTATTAGTTAGCCAAATATTAATTTCTACAATAAGGTTTTTACTTTTGTGGTTTCATGTTTGGGGCAGGAAAGCTGTATAGTGCAGAGACATTTAATTCCTTTCCAGTGGAAAAAACATAAAACATTTCAGTGCAATTCAGTTTCAACTAAACGTGGTAGTTCAAAGTATAATGCCAGCCGTTCAGTGTCTTGCATGGCAGTTGAGGATTTAGCATGGTTATGTAACTCTTTGAGCAGATAGAAGGAGGAATAGCGTCTTCAGCCTGGGTGCAACCACTACGAGTGGAACCAGGCAGCGAGACAAAACTGACCTCTGCTATGCAGACGATGTAGCTCAAAGGAGTTACAGAGAGTTACAGAGAAGTTGAGGTTGGACGGGATCTCTGGAGATCACCCAGTCCAATCCCCTGCTCAAGTAGGGCCACCCAGAACCACTTGCCGAAGGCCATGTCCTGATGACTTCTGAATGCCTTCAAGGATGGAGACTCCACCATCTCCCTGGGCAGCCTCTACCAGTGCTTGGTCAGCCTCACAGTAACAGTGTTTCCTGATGTTTGGAGGGAATCTCCTGTGTGTCAGTTGGTGTCTGTAAGTGTCAGTTGGGCTTCTGTCCCTACCACTGGGTACCACTGGGAAGAGCCAGGTTCCATCCTCTTGGCACTCTCCCTGCAGATAGTACCGGTGGACGAGATCCGTCGAGCTGCCTCTTCTCCAAGGCTGAAAGGTCATCACAGCTCCCTCAGCCTTTCCTCCTTGGAGAGACACTTTCTTGTCCCTTCATCATCGCTGGGGCCCTTTGTTGCCCTCTCTCCAGTGTGCTCATGTCCTCCATACTCAGTACAGTACAGAAGCCCAGAACTCAGCACAGCCCTGCAGGCGTAGCCTCAGCAGTGCTGAGTAGAGGGCAGGGATTCCCATCCCTCAACTTGCCAGCTGGACTTTGCCTCAGAATGGCTCTTTGCTTCTTTAATAGGGCAGAACTGAGCTTCACATTGACTGTGATTTAGTACCAAAGAAATGTTTTTCAAGTTTCACGTGAAAAAGATGTTTTTACCCTCAGGCCCTAGCCCTGCCAGTAAGTCCTAACCTTTAAGCCTATTTGTTTGTGCCTTTTGAAAAATTTTCCCCTCAGGGCCTTTCCTGTTTACAGACTCTTGGTGCTGAGCATTGAATGGTACCTGGGAAACCCAGGATTTGAAAGTTTTGCAAAGGACTATCTAGAAAGGGTTAGTAACTCAAACTAAAACCTCCTTCCAGTTGCCTCCACTGTATGGCTGGAGGGTGTTGCAGGGTGCAAAATGGGATCCTTTATGCATCCTGTACCTCTGATGAGTAGAAAGCAGGGAAATTTCCAGTTGGCCAAGGCAGCAATATGTGCTGTAGACACTGAAAAGGGAAACAGATAGAAATTATTTTTAAACACTGGGATTTAAAAGTTGTTTTGCTTGAATTGATTCTTTAGTTTTGTTGATGTGATAAAGTATTTTATTATTGATATTTCTGTCAGTTTAAGGCATGACATTACATCTGAAGTGTTTATTAATTAATCTCCATTGCAGAACTAAGTAATATATTAATCAAGGTGGGTTTTGCTTTCTCAAATCTTCTATAGCCATTAATGGTTATATGTATGGAAATCAGCCTGGTCTTGAGATGTGTAAAGGAAGTGTTGTTTCCTGGCATTTGATGGGCTTGGGTTCAGAAGTTGATGTCCATGGGATATACTTCTCGGAAAACACATTTGTAACTAAAGGAACAAGAAGGGATACAGCAAATCTGTTTCCACATACAGTTCTTACAGTTATTATGAAGCCTGATTCTGAAGGTAAATGTCTTATTTAAAAATCCTGTTACTAATGAAGAAACTATTACCTATGAATGTTTTGTGCATAGAGAGAAGGCTTAAGTAGCTGGTATATTGAGCCTAGTGCTAAAACTGTACAGCTGTGTTTGAAGGGCAAACTGTAAGGACATATGTTCTTAATGCTAAAGCCTTGATTTTTCTGGCTCCTCTGTATGCTGAATTTTATTACTACAAGTAGCCATACTGCACAATGAGTTTGGACCTTATATCAGCAACAACCTGTGTCTCAGTCTCCTCAAGTCTTTGTTTCTTATATGAACCCTAGGAGTTTTTGAAGTGTCCTGCCTGACAACAGACCACTACACTGGGGGCATGAAACAGAACTACAAAGTGAAAAAATGCCACGGGTGGAATGTAGATTTATCTACGTATTTGCATGAAAAGATTTACTACATTGCTGCAGTGGAAGTTGAATGGGACTATTCTCCTAACAGGACATGGGAATTTGAGCGGCACCAATATCATGAGGAAAGGTACTTTGGAATATACACACGGGAAAAAAAAAGCAAAAAAAGCAAAGGAACAACTCACTTCTACTGAACATTTTCCTCTTCCAGACATTTCTAGACACATTTTCTTTTCACGTGAATTTTTTTTGCTCACTTGAATTTGCCCTTCCCCAGCAGTCTTGTCATGTAACTGAGTCAGACAGCACAATGTTTGAGAAATAGTCCAGCAGAGACCTTCTGCGGGACAGGTGTAGATTTTAATGGATCCTGGATATTGCATGTCCATTCATTACTTATTGATGCTGGTAGTCCTTGCCATGGAAAGCTTAAAATGTTCACTGTCATCTCATCTATGATGACTATGTCCTGATAAACAAGGTCTTGGTGTTCATGTTTATTTGCAGTCTGAGTAAGGGTCTTTTTGACCCCTCTCAGTTTCATGAGCTTACACAAGATACGTCCATGACTGAATCCACTCACCATGAAGCTTGTTGTCTTGGTGTTTTATTTCCAGTATTTGAATCTCAGTGAGAGAGAACTGATTGGATCAAATAATTCATGTCAATTAGCAGAAAAGGCTAAACAAGAACAATGAATTTCTGTATTCCACCTCAATAACTTGAGTAGCAGATTATAACTGTATTTTGTTATTAACTTAATTGTATTTTCTTCTTTTCCTCAGTTTGATTGTACATTTCCTTGCCCTGTACACCAGTGGACTTTGACATAAATCTAAGCACAAGTAATATGGACTATGCTGTTATCAGACTTTCCCCCCCGCCTATTGTGTCCAGCCCCCATGATCTCAGCAGAGAATCCTTTCCATTTAATGTCAGCAAGGCACTTAACATTTACAAGTTTTAGCCTCCATTTCAGATGTACACAAGTCACTGAAGGCTCTGTTTTTCAGTATGCAAGTTGCTGTGTGTCTTCTTGCAATTTGAAGCATTTGCCAGGCCAAGCACTCAGCATTTTTTCAAGTATCATAGAAACTTCATCTATTTATAGTGGGGTTTTTAACCTTCTAAAGATGAACCTCCCAGCTTAACAAGAATGTTTCCATGTTGAAGATACTAGCAGTTTATGAGATTACTCCATCACTGAGCTGGATTCTTGCTTGATAGTTAATTGACATAGCTGCAAAAGATGTTCTAAAATACATAAAGGAAAGCATTTCTTTCTTCTTTTGGCAGCCCTGGCAATCCATTTTTAAATAAAGATGACAAATTCATCGGCTCAAAGTACAAAAAGGCAGTATATCGCGAGTACACTGATCAAACATTCAGTACTCTCAAAAACAGAACAAAGGAGCAGCAGCACCTGGAAATTCAAGGTAAAGTCATGATGTTCAGTTTTGAAAATGCAAACAGTGCAGTGACACAAATCAAAAGATATTATTTAAATAATATTGACTACAGTTCTACCCACAAAAATTGCCTCAATCTAAATGGAAAACCTACTTGGAATTGCTGCTTTTATTGTGATGCTTTCCCTGCAAGATAACATTGCCTGATCTACCAGAAAAAAAAAACCCAAAAACTTTTGGTTTGCAGCCTGATCAGAGATCAGTTTTTCCTAAGTCTGCAAAAAACTGGGCAGCAACATCCAAACTGACTTCAGGTACACGGCAGGTGCTCAGAACCTGAGATGCAGAGGCCTATCTTTAACATCTCAAGTTGGCATGTCATAATGAACATTATACATTTTTCATCTGAATTACAAGCCAATGTTTTGAATTTGAACACAACAAGGCACTCTGTCTGCTCTGATATTCTGTAAAACCAAGTTAATCTTTCTTTTCAATCCAACAGGGCCACTGCTTGTGTCAAATATTGGAGATAAAATTATAATAGTTTTTAAGAACTTAGCATCAAGACCTTATTCTATCCATGCCCATGGAGTGAAAACAGACAGTTCTGCTGCTGCTGTAACTAACCCAGGTATCAAGTCACTCTTTTTTATTTCCAGCAGATAACATCAAGTGTCTAGTAAGATTTAGCAAGCTTCCAGATAGCAGAAAAGACATCATTTTTGTTTGTCTTGCCTCAAATTCTTAAATTTTTTATGCTGATTATGACAAATACTTCCACAGTTGAAATGTCCCTGCTAACTATTGCTATGTATCCTAGTCGTTGACTGATCAGTAATGTTTTGACACAATGTGGCTGCACCTTTCATGAAAGCAAACAGATTTGGCTCAACAGGGAAAGCATAGCATATGATATTACTTCTGAAGTTCCTCTGTGAGCTCTACAAAAGATACAATTGACTTTATAGAGTATGGTGAACTGGACAGTGCAGACACACTCACTCACACACAAAACCAAGAAGAATTCTTGGTATTCTTGTCAAGAAGAATCAGGAATCTGAAAACTTCAAAAATTAATCGATACTTATTTAATTCAGGTGAAACAAAAACATATGTCTGGAAAATCCCAGAGAGATCTAGTCCTGAAAGAGGAGATTCACATTGTATTGCATGGGCATACCATTCAACAGTGGACATTGTTAAGGTATATTATTGATACCAGTTTTGTTAATGTCTCTAACACAGATATAGCCAAAGGAGATGAGGTTGAAACCTTTTCTGTTTTCTCTGCCAGGTTATTTCCCCTATTCCCATTCCTTTGAATTTAAATGTTTCTTGAAGGCAAATTGCAAGAAAGTCAGGGCAGATGCTACAGACATTCATGGTTTTGCTTCCTGGTTGTTCTGCTGTAGCCATAGATCCTCATATAAAGCTAACACTTTATAGCTTGCTCAATATCTAATCAGTCATTTGTGGGAAAACTAAAATGCAACTGTGAAACACAACTCTGCCATTTTTTACCAAGCATGAATTAGCTTAGCACAGTATTTTTAATACTATGGAAATTAATGTATTCTTGCCTTTGTCTCAACAAATACAAATAAAGTGTCGAGAAGTATATTTTGAATGGAAATCAAGCTCAAAATTATAAAAATTGTTTGAAAAAAGAGCAATAAATTAATATGGGATAGATGTTTATTTATAGCAAGTGATGAAAATGAGGCAGTATATATGGAGACTGGGTAGTATATAACAGGGGAGAAATAACTTTGTTTGACACTGGCTGCCCTTATTCACAGATACTGACAGCTGCAAATATATTGAAAGGATTCATACGTGTCATTGAAAGAACTTCTGCTTAGTTACATCTTGCAATTATGTGGGTCTTCATTTGTCATTTCAGGACACTTACAGCGGATTAATAGGCACACTTGTTGTGTGTCATAGACATTACCTGCCATCATTTCACACTGAAAAGAAAGTTCAATTTGCTCTTCTCTTTATGGTTTTTGATGAAAATGAGTCATGGTACTTGGATGAAAACATTAAAAGGTATTCTACCAACCCACACCTTGTTGACAGAGAGAATGAGGAATTCCTTGAAAGTAATAAAATGCATGGTATGTTTCCCAATTTAGTTCATATAGCTCCGTGAATTCTATAAAATTATGTATTTCAAAGTACTGCTTATAAATTCAACTTTCTCAGCCCCCTGAATTTCCAGTTCCGGGACAGAAGGCCTGAAATTTTTTGCTCAGTTTGAAAACACTGCTAATGCCAGTGAATGCCATTTTTTTTTTCACAAGTTAAAGAACAAAACAACAACAACAACACCCCCCCCCAGTTGAAGTTTTGAGTAGAGAAAGAATAAAAATGAAATTTGAAGTTCTAATTTGATGTCAGTAAACAACTGCTCTGGATATGTTGGAATGGCTATGTGCATCCTGAAAGAGTGTCTTTGTAAAGCTTACTCTTTTACAAAGATGTACAGGAATTGCAGATCTTTTAAAAAAAATCTGCGAGTCCCACAGCTCTTTAAAAACTGCAATATTAGCAATGGTGTACAGCAAAGGAATTTTCTTTCTAGTTTAATGTGGCATATAAACACAACCATTCATGATGTGCTGTCCAAGGCCATTACTTTTGTCCGGTATTGGATTTCAAATCTTTCAATCTGTGTTATATTAGAGATCAACAATTCACAATACACAAAATCTTATTTGTTTTCTCTGTCTTACTTTCCTTTTTTAGCCATTAATGGAAAGGTGTTTGGAAATTTGCATGGCCTGACTATGCATGTTGGGGATAATGTCAGCTGGTATCTGATGGGAATGGGCAATGAAATAGACATTCACACAGTACACTTCCATGGCCACAGCTTTAACTTCAAGGTATCAGGTCTTTTTCACTTATTTCTTGCATTGTTAAGAATGAGAGGTAAGTCAAATACCAAGGACTGTTATCTGTGGTGAAAAGTCATATTACAAGATTAAGCAGGGCTTGTACTTCGACCATAATGGCTTTGGGCTTTATGCCTCAAACCTGTATTGGATCAACATACAAGAGCCAGAGAATATCTGCCAGTAGCATTTGCTCACTGGTAACCGCAGAAGTTACTTCAACAAGATAGTCGTGAATTTTTCATGGCTGTGGTAAGACAAAAGCTATAGTTTTCCTTCATTTCCACTTAGTTGCTACTTTATTAAACTTTGGAGCATGAGGTGGATGTACAAAGCGATGCTTCAGTAGAAATGACATGCAGAAAGTGTGCTTAACACAATTTAACTGTTGCTTCTTTTTGTCTTGAAGCAAACAGGGGTTTACCGGGCAGACGTCTTTGATCTGTTCCCTGGGACATCTCAAACTGTGGAAATGACCCCACAGAACCCTGGAACCTGGCTGTTACACTGTCATGTTACTGACCACATCCACGCAGGCATGGAAGCGACCTACACTGTGCTCCCAAAGGAAGGTAAAAGCCATCTAGCTTAGTAATGTTCATTGTTTTAAGATGCAAAATGGGGCTCACAGACAGGCCAGCATCCTTAGAACCAGTTCCAGCACCCAGCAACATTCCATCTCTAAAAGCCAAGATGCCCCAGGCCACCTGGTCATACTTCCCTCAGCGCTGCTCAGGAAAATGAAGTAGCTAAAGGACTGGATGATAACTGTTACTTCAACTCATCATCCATGAAATTTAAGTGACAGATGTTTTTATTTAAAAAGAATTCTGTATGAGACAGAGTATTTCTGCACCCAAGAAGTGCCACTGGTGTCTGACTTCATCTCAATCTTTGTTCAAAACAAGCTCAGCTGATAAGTACGGCTGAATTCATCATCCCCATACAGCTGAAGTACTGAAAAACTAAATCAGAGTTTACTTTCTCAGGGGCATGTTGTAGCTTTATGGACACTATTATCTTGCTCTAGCAATATTGCCAGTGAAAAATCTTGAATTTTGAAGAATTTTCAAAGTTCTTGTTTCTAAAAGTTAATACGATTTTAAAAACAACATTCTCTAGTACTCAAAAGACAGAACATAACAGGCATTAACAGAAAAGAGACCAGTAGAAGTAATTCAAAATATGTGATGTATGTGCATATATATACATCTACATGATTTACATTTATAGCTATACTAAAAATACAGAATGCAATGTTAAACAGAAAATCTAATTCTATTTGATAAACCACTGGAATGTGAAACAACCTAATTCTATTTTATAAACACTAAAACTGATTTACAGAGTATGTTATGCCAGACCCCCAGACAATAACAAGGCTAATTTAAGAGTACACAGAAAAACATGTAAAAATAGACTTGTAACTTGGATTGGCAGTATGTGGGATTTTTTACTATTAGCCATCTAGACTGCTTTAAAATGTATCCTTCAGTGCATCTTAAAGTTGTTTTTAAATCTAACTTACAATGTCCAGAAGGTACTTTTTTGTGCTGATTTTGAACTCTGTTGGCCGCATGCAGAGACTATTCTTTTGATGAAATGTAACAAAAAGCTATTTTTCCCCTTCTAGACAAACGGTCACTGTTCCAAAGATTACACAATCAGTTCAAGTGTAAAGCCAAGCCAGGCACTCAAGAATGATGAAAGCATTTTAACACAGTGATCCTCCAAGGTCTACCTTCATTTCTTGGAAAATACTCTCTTCTGGACCACTCATCTCTACACATTTTGGAAGATTTCACATAGTAGCCATGTCTAAGAAAAGAACCACAGACTAAGACAGCTGAATGGAAGTAACAGTTTATAAATATAAGTTTCTATAAATGAAAATAGTCTCTTGCAAGGGAAACATATTCTAGATGATGGTTAGTGCATGTTATTTAGCAGCTGAGGAACATGGAAGAGCTAATGAAAAGTAATTTTTTTAAAAATTTGCAAGTAACACTGAGTAACAGCAAAATTTGTGGTACTCATACTGTCACATTTTACTAGATAGGAATGTCTGTAGTAACTCCTTAGGAAACAGGAATTTGGCTATTATTTTATTCCCATGAAAAGATAAATAGTAATGTAGAATTGAGCAGTTAACAAAATAGTTCTACTATTTCTGTTGAATTACTTTACAGTTTCATTCAGTAGTATCTTTCAAGAATGTGCATTGAAAAGATTTGGCTTTCTGTTATGAAAAAAATTCCAAGGCAAAATTAGGCTGAAATAAGCCTGATGAAATGCAGACAGTGAAGGCCAAAATTTGGTGACTATGGTATTGAAGAGCTTTGTTGTGACGACTCTTAAGTAACTCCTGCAGTGGAATAATTTTGCTGTCGCAAAAGGGAAAAGGAAGTGTTTCCTGCCAGATGGAAGCAGTAGTATTAGAGCACGGCTGATGCTAGTCAAAAATTAAAACAGTAAGAGAGATACGGTTGTGTTTCAATAACCCAACTCTTCACGTTAGATCTGTGCCAAATGAGAAGGAAAGATGTATGGGATAGGCAGGGAAAGCAAGATCTCTGGGCTTTATACCGGTACAAATGAAATAGCTTCTCTGTTATAAGCCTAAATCACTTTGGTCTTTTTTAAAGATTATACTCAAACCGGCATAATACCTTCCAGTAAATCAGATCATTCATTTTCTCTGTAGCAGGAATGCTATGTAAGTTAAACTACTTTTGATTTATCTTTTTTGTTTGTTAATGTGTTTTAGCTGAAATATCGATGATGTCTTCTGACTGACTTCTACAGGTTTAAATAACATTGCAACTCCAGTGAAAATGTCTTTATAGAGTTACTGTCAGCTAATTAGGCCTTTAGATGGTTTAGATGGTTATGGGATAATGGGAGTTGTACTTTTAGTAATTGTCAAAAATCCCAAACTACATCCATAAGAAAGTTATAAATATATAATACAGCTTATTATGTGTGAATTCCAGCTCTGAAGGAACAGAAAGATGCTTTCTGCTTACAAGACAGACAACCATCAGTACACACATGCATAAGCAGCTGAGATGCTTACCAAAAACCCTGGAAGAAGTAAGAGTCTTTGGCTGGATTTATGGCCTAGCGATATTTCAAACACTGTCTACTGACTGAGCACAACAGACGAAAGAAAACAAAGACCAGCAGGTCAATCATAGTCTATATCTTCCACTTCTGTTTCTCTTTGATTAATGGCCTTTTCTTGTGAATTGCTAAATTAAAACATTTTCAGTATAACACTTGCCTGGGTATGTAACTATGATGACAGAGCAGTGGCCTGATTTTGCCAGCTAGAATTCAAGGAAATGTCTGTGTTGCAATATTAAGTCAGTTGGGCCCAATTCCACTTGGAAAAGTAAGGTACTCACTTTTGCTCGTACAGTTAGACACATGCCTGAGCCTGAAGTCCTCCCTAAGTCAGTGATCCAACTGAGAAAGATTTAAGACTGACTTTCTACTTTCAGTGAACACTTTATGTTCAGTTGTACTGTAGAGTCTGTATTTCCTAGTTGCTTTGGCACCAGAATTAGCCTCAAAACAGATGCTTTGCCTCAGGAAACAGCTGTCCTTCAGTAGTTGACATAAGATGTAAGTGAAGGGAGTCCCACAGTACCTTATAAGGAGTTCTACTGCTTGTTTCATTTACTTTTTTATTACAGCACATTCTTTGTAGTTGAGTGGATAGCAGGTCCACAGGTCATTGTTTTAGGTCAGAAGCTTCTTCTGGCTGCAGTGAAGAAGATGTGGCAAAAAAAATGCTGCAGTTCCATCCTCTGGTAGAAGACTGAGGAAATCCCTTAGCTCCAGTTCCATTGCAACAATTGATAAAGTTTCTGCTCAGAGCAGGGGAGAAAATATTGTTTAGGTACTTTGAGTTTAGAATAAAAAAAAAACCCTAAAGCATTAACAATGTTGTTATTAATTAAAGTCATCAAATAATTTAAATATTGCAACTGGAATGAAATCTGAGACATAGCCATTTGGGTGGAAACAACTACGGGAAATCTAAAAAGTAAACTGAAATTATGACTTCGATGAAAACCATATCTCCATCTTGACTCATTGGGTCTACATATGGCACTAACACTAATGAAGTCTAATCTAGTATTTCACATGTTTTGTATGAAATGCAAAGCAAGCCCTAGAAATCTTATTAGCACCCTAACTCAACACTATCTGTAAAACTGGATGCTTTGCAAGAAGCTTCTCAGACGAAGCTGTGTAATGTTATGTTCTTAAGCAATTACAGCACAGTTACTGCATGAAAATAAATCCAAAGAAAAACTGCTGGCGCCAGAAACTAGAACTTTATGATAGTGTGGCAACCTGTGCTGCACAATGCAACCCCACAATGCTGTTTTTCTCAGGCATTCCAATGGCATACTCTTAACAATATACGTGATTTATTTAATATTCCTAATCTGTCAAAACAATCACACTGCCCCCTCAGCTATACACAATATTATTAGCTTCTTAAAAACATGTAACAATAGGACTACAGAATTACTAGGGTGGATTTCTGAACTTCTAGTATTAACACACTGTTTTTTTCAGTCTATGACCTAATCATCAATACCCACTTAATCCTCCCCTGTGTCATCAATAGCAGCCTATTACCTAAGAACCATATAGTCATTTAGCCTAGGAAAAAAACCAATCACAATTAGTTCTGTTTAGTAGGTTTTTAATGGTGTCTATTCCTGACCTATACAGAAAGAGAATGATAGCAACAATTTACCTGTTTTCAATACAAAATGAATGCCATGATTTTTATGAGGCTACACTGCGTACGTTGCAGAATTCTGTGCTAATGACCAGAAAGGCTGCTAAACTGCATTAGCTTTAACTGAAGAAAAAGACCCCCTTTTTTTCCAAATTATCCCATCGGTAGTCCTTAGTCTGAACAGTTATTAAGAATGTTAACTGATGTACAAAGCCTTCTGGAGTTGAGTTACAACCAATTGATTTACCTTTCAGTGATGAAATAAGAACAGGGCAGTCATTTCCAGTAAGTCTAGTTCTCTTGCAAAGTTCAGGAAGCAGTTTGTTCCACCACAGAGCCTAATCCACAAAACCCCACAGCAAAGGTGTAAATCAACAAGGACTGCAATTAAGAGTATGAAAGACCTGCTAAAAATACCCTGAACAAAGCTCAGATGTGTACAAATACAGGTCAGTTATTATGAACTCAAAAATTAGTTTATATAATGCTTTGAAATGCAGTGATTTTGCATATGTTGTGTTTTTCAATCTTCAGTGCAACGTTTTTCTGCTCAAAAATCTTTACAGTGTCCCTCATACCTTCATAGAAAAAAGTTTAGAAGATTAAAAAAGTCAAATAACTAGCAATATCAATGCAGTCAGATAATTTTTTTTCTCTCAAAACAGCTCCATGGAAAGTGGTGAATAGCGCTGCTCTATCTCCTGACCTGATCTGTCTCATTCCTGTAGAAGTAAAAGCTGTAGAAGTAAATGGTGCACAATTAGGTTTTGTGCACAATTTTGTATATAAGAATGGAGAGAATGAAAGAAAAAAAACTTGGCAACTATTTTCTTTCCCTTGTGTTCAGTTTTAGTACTGCAACCTCACATTCTACTCTAATGTGGAAACAATCACAGAAACTATTTTCAGATCTGAATAAAAAGCTCAAATCTGGTTCTGAATAGTAAATGCAGCTGGTAGAGATCATATTAGGTGACTCTGGTCAGCAAAGCTGCATACAATTAATTGAGTTGCTGTGTTGGGAAATGGAAATAAACTCTTGTATTCCTGGAATACTAGAATAAAATCAGTTCCAACACTAAAACTATATAGAGGCCTAATGGGAAAATGCGGCTAAAGGACATAATCTTCCCACTAGTGTACCGGTACCATTCTGATTGCTAGACGGTCAGAAGATGTCACCAAAACACAGGAAGAACATATTTAAATGCAATTTTATTTGAAGGACCGTGTTCTCTTATCAGTTAGCTTATTACTAAGATTTCACATTATAAACACTGACAAACAATTTAGAACACAGTTAGTGAGAAACTAGGTAGCTTTCCATTTACAGTAGAAAAAGAACGTATCACTCTTTTCTGAGGCACTCTGCCATCTAAAAGACTATGCTTTAAGTTTACTATAATGAATAGAGTAAGCGACAAAAGAAATTGGAGGAAAATATTCCATTATAATTACTGAGGACTGAGTTAAGGAATTAAAATGCCAAGGAAGAGGCTGAACACAAGCTAAGCAATTTACTTTGTCTGAAAGCTAGGCTATGTGATCCATCCAGACTCCAGCTGTACATACAGCATTTCAGTTAGGGGAAAAGCCCCCAAATGATAGTGAATAACCGTATTGAAAGTAGCCCACCTGATTGTCACCTTTCAGCTCATGCTGAGCATAGAACACAGCTGCATCAGGACACCTTCTGAGAAGCTGGTCGATGACTTCCTCGTACTTGCCCAGACGAGTATTGCAGAGAACACGGATGGTGAGGCCAACATTGTCAGCCTCTGTCAGGGGCTCCAAAACAGGCAGAGCTGAAGCTATATTGATTGACTGACTACATAAAAGAGACTGAAGACAAGAAGAAAAAGTATTGTTTGGATTTAAGACAAATGTTGCAAAAAATGCTAACCATAACCTTAGAACAGAAGCAGTTCCTTGCTGGAATAATCCTGAAATAATGCTTCCTTTAATAAATATTGCTGAAAACTGAGAAAGCCAGTTTAGAGTAGATGCAAGTGTAAATATTGTTATCAACAGAACTCTTCATATTTTTTTCTTCCATCATTTCAGTCAACCTTTTATTTTGACTTGGATAACTTATGGGGAAAGAAGGAGGACAGCCTGCTGGAGACAGTTTTTCATACAAACATGAACATCTGCAGAATGGATCTAAGATATAAAGCACTAAGATTTAATACGTGTTTCATACCTGTAGTCTTGAGATGTCCTCATGGTAATCTTTGTCAGATGAACATCCCACTGACATTATGGAAGTTACCCATGGGACAATCAACCCAAAATGACTACAGGAGTTTATCTATACAAGACAGAATCAAGTTGCAATAAAAGAAACATTTCTGTTAGTGACAGTTCCATATGAAAGTCACTGTGAGTAAAGAAAATTTTAATCTCAAATAGCATAATTTAAAAGAGCACCTACCCTTTCTTTCCTGGTCCATGTAATTTAATAACAAATAAACTGGAAACTTCTATTTAGTTCTGTATCTCAGCTTTCCTGTTCATAATTCTTTACAATTCATCATTCACATGATTTTCTCATTTAGTTAGCTTTGCAAAATCGTAAATAATCCACCTGACAAATTCTCATTGTTTCGTTTTAACCCTTATTTCTCTCCAGAGCTGAGATACCTGTTGGAAGCATATTTGCAAATGTCCCCAAGGAGCCGGACTGGCCAAAGATAGAAATACTAATTTGTAACTCTACATCACCTTGTTTGATTTCAGTCTTGCTTCTCTTAAGAGATAAACTGTCTAGAATCACAACATTAAGGATGGTACTTGGATAGATTTTGGAGGAACACTATAGTTCTTAAACTTCCTCTGTGTGGTTCACAACTTACGAGATCCTCTGTTGTTTTCAATGGCCTAGTCTCAGGAAGTTGCTTCCTTGATATTCTCCAAACATACTGAGAAGTAACCCTCAATAGGAGCTCCTGAAGTATCTCTTCCTGAGAGGACACTACAAGAAGAGCTTCCCAGAAATCCACCAGGAGCTGGGGAATAGTGTTTTCACTGCTATTACACAACATCTAAGAATAAAAATTAAAGAAGACAGCAAGTTAGACTATGGTGATTATTAGTAGCAAAAGTTAAAAAAGACAGAAGGAACCATTTTTCACTTTTACTAGAAGCAGAATTTTGATTCCTTTTTTGTCCTGTGATTCTATATAATACACTGCTATGCAAAATAAAAACTTCATGACACGATTTTAAGGTAATCAATTCTGACCAACAGATTTGATTTCTTTTTTAAGATTTACTCCACTGCCAGAAATATCAGTACAACTGTCAGCAAGTATTTACAGACTGATAATGAGGAGGATTTTTACATATGCCAATAGACAAGTAGGTGCCTTCAAAAGAAGTCTCTATAGTCCAGGATAAGATCCGCAGTGTAGCTCAGCTGGGTATCATGGTAGGACCCACAAGGAAGATGTTTTAAGCTCTGCTGTGCCAGCAAAAAGGATTTTTACTTGGTTTCCAAATGGTTTTAAACAACACTTGTTCTGACTGAAACTTCATGACTTCTCTTTTTGATACAGGTCTTTCACAGTAACAGATATAGTGAAGACTGCAACTCAAGTACATTGAAGAGCACCATTTTAACCCAAGTATTGCTATTCATTGTAGATAAAAGAAAAAAAGGTTTGTCTATTCCCAGTTGAAAGAAAGCAAGCTTCAGGGACACTAGAAAAACTAGTAGCATTTCTTCTGATAAACTACAGACATACACTTTTCTTTCACCAATTTATACTAATCATCGGAACATTATATACCTTCATATTTAAGCCTGATTCTTTAGAAGTATGTTTTAATTCTAAAGATTTCTTTAAAATAAGCTTATGGAATGAATCTATCTAAATTCTGTCACATTTCAGTGGCCTCAGGAAGCTCAATCACTAGGAAGCCACTGAAATGGCTCTGAGATCAGGGTATTTTCCATTCAAATGATAGGGTAAAAGCAAAGAATTTAGTGGATGTTTTTGTTGGGGTTTTTTTTGTGGACTTTTTTTTGTGTTTTATTTATTTGTTTGTTTGTTTTTGTTTGTTTGGGGTTTTTTGCTTTGCTTTATTTAACCAGTACTTCGTTCCAGAAGGCCGAGTTTCTGGCTCTCTAACCATCTATTATGACTAGAATATCTCCAACCCTCATCTCGCTCTTTCTGAAAAAATGCTGACATGTGAGTAAAGGAGCAACTGAGGCTGCTTTTCTTTCCCAAAACAATGTCACTATGAAAAAAATAGAAGTAAAAACATGATCACAGGCCAACCTTGAAAAAGGTATCTGCTTCTTCTAGTTCAATTTTACTGTTCTCATGTAAAGCCACAGTGGCAGCCACCAGTAAACCAGGCTGCATCTCCTTCAGGTGAACAGCAAACTCAGTTGGCGTAACAATTCCCGCCTTATGCTGCTGCAGGAGTCGTGGTTCCCCAATGAAGCCACAAGCCAGTGTTGTCTACAAACATAATTAGATGTAAATTACGTAAAGAATTAAATATATAGATGATTCCACTAAGTAAATTCAGTGTTTCTTCAGGCAGTGAAATTTTGATGGAAGCAGTCAGGGAAGAAAGTAAATCCTTTCTGCAATTCAGAGAGTAGCCCTCCAGAGACAGAGATCCAAACCACATTCTGGAGCAGCAACTCCTGAAAAACAGGCGTTGTGCCTAAACACTGAAAGCAATATGCTGTTGAAAGATGGCGGTAATGCACACATAAAATAGGTTTCTCAAAGAAATCCAAGACACTTGATATACAGGGTGGTTTGAAAAATCACTGGCTGACTTTTCAAGAGGCTACTTTGATAAATTGCAGTAGACTACTTTGCAGAAGTGCGATTTTTATTTTGAAAATACCCCTGAAACAATGATCAAAATGTGCTGCACTTTGTGCAATAGGAAGCTATTTTGAGTTATGTGAGTGCTTTTGAAGGTGAGTATAACAACAAATTATTCCCATTTTAAAGACAGTGGGAAAATAATGCCTAAGTAAATTAAATGAATTACACAAGAAATATAAGGCAGACCTAGAAGAAAAATTCAGATTAGCTTTCTCAAAGTGGGTTTTTTCCGAATTAGAAATAAAATGCTTTTTTAAAGGTGAAGTGCAATAGAACATATTTAATAGATCAGATTAGAAAGAAAGAAAATCCAACCAAAACCACTCAAGCCTAAGCCACCTTGTTCTCGAAATAACATCCATGTAGTGTATGTTCACTCACAACATGGCAATTTCACTTCATCTGGCTGCAAAAGCAAGTGGTGCTGAATATAATTTTTGAAACAGCTCCCCACAGTTCCCACCTTGCAACTCAAAACCAGCTAACTTTAAAAACTCTGCAGGACTTCTCCCACCAAAGCATGATATCTAACTTTGAAACAGCTATCCATTTATTTCAGAAAAGTGTTTAGACTTCCCATATCCCACTTTAAGAAAAAGTCTCTGCTTCAAACTCTATCGCTTTTGAATATTCCACTATATTTGATAGTCTTGATCAAAGTCAACAAGAATTTACAGACTGGTCTCACACATGTGAACATCTATGGCAGAGATAGCTCCACTAACATTTTTGCCCCCAATGATGAGGAATTCTGACTTCGATAGCTCTGAAGGAGGTTCTGATCTGTTCTTAATAAGAGTTAAGTGCTTTGATTCCACATAAGATGTGAAATTGTATACGGAAACTTCAGTTTGTGACCACAATGGACAAATATTCTGTTCAAGAGCAATTCTGTAACTGCTGTTTGCATACAGCTGGTGTTTTGATGGGCATATCACATATTCATTTCAGGTGGAGAGGTGTAGAAATGCTACTATACAATCCTCCCATGCAGCTGAAGAGTACTGGCAGAGTTGGTTACATCCCAGTAAAACAACATCTACTTGATCAAGAATTGAGCTTCAAAACTCGTTTATTTTCTAAGGCTTCGCCAAGACAAGACTACCCTACCTGCAGGGTTAACTGTACAGTCCCAGTGAATGTCAGCCCTCCATTCTACTGCTACTGCAGACAGTCTGTGGAGCCTACACAGCATATCAGGGGGAAGAGGAGTGATCGGAAGTTTCTTTTACTGTAAAATGCAACTACAAGTCAAACTATTGACTTGGACATGTAAAGCATGAATAGTTCATGCACTTGGCATACTTTACCTCCTTATAGGAGTCCATTTCATGTTCATACATTGTCAGGTCTCCCATTTTCAAGGCCAAGAAAGCCTTAGTAAGTGTCAGGACCACTGATGGCATCATCTTTTCTACTTTCTGAAGATACTTCAGAGCTGTCAAAGGACATATGTTTCTCATGCTGGGACTGCAAAGGATATGAGGCAGCTGCACAGGGTCCGTGAGATAGAATATCTGGAGAACTTTATTTCCTGATGCCTATTGAAATAAAAACCATTTGACAGTTTAGACCTTTTCAGACATACATTCTTCTATGACATATGAAAGTAGTGCAGTTCTGTTGTTTTGTGGCTGGTTTGTTTGTATTTTTTTTAAACAGACAAGTTTAGCTTAACCATCAAATCACAGTGCCTCTCGTGTCCTTACTTGTAAAAGTAAAGGATTTCTAACTGGTAGTGATTCAACCCATATTCTGGCATGCTAGCAGAACATCTATCACCAAAATTGTTTTTAGCAATCTGTACAATTTAGCAATGATCAAAGAAACAAGTTTGTTTTGCTGCAGAAATGAGAGATGACAGAAATTTGAGGCAGGGCTTTCCTAAAACAGAAGTGTCTCCTCAAGTGGGAACTAGATCATAGCAACATGCATCATGATAGCCAAAAAGATCGAATGCAGTCCAAAGCATCACAGTCCAAAGCTGCTTGCTATTCAACAAAAATGGGAAAATAAAAATAATGTGAAAAAGAATAATTGTAAAATTAAAAAAGCAGCTCAGCATTTTCAAACGGAAAGTGATTAATATTTGACACACAATTCTTAAATTCAGAACTAAATGAGCAGATTACAAATAAACCAACTTATTTCTACCTTACTTAATTCTTCATTTGAGTCTTCATTAAGAGAATGAGTTAAGTAAAATATAAATCCTCTCTCGTATGTCTGTATTTCATCACCTTCTGAAACTAGTCTGTTTAAAACTTCAGTCACGGATAAACCTGACATTCTGTAGTATGGCAAAGCAAGGTGGTAATCCTTTGTGTCAAACCTGAAGGAATAGAGAGGAAGGAAAAAATAACAAAACAACTAAGGGCTACGCTTTTGCCATCACTGTAAGAACTAAAATTACATCAAACAAAGTTGCAGGCACATCAGTTATCTGCATATCTTGTTCATATTCAACAGAATTCTGTTGAATTCAACAGAATTCTGAATAACTGAATTCTGTTCAATGACAATAAGACAACCAGATACTGAAGAGAGGACTAGATTAAGCTGGCTTTGTAAAACAGAAAAGTTTGTATTAAATATGCAATACTAATGTAAAATAGCAAAGAATTATGGATTTTCATTTTAAGGTTACACTACTGGAAATACAGCTCACCTATACCACTTTGACACCTAAAACTTACCTGCTGTAGCAGTCTCCCAAGAAGGCGCAACTTTCTCTGAATGCTCGTAGAAGATCTTCCTTCTCATCTGATTTAAGGAAATCAGGGTCCATTATAGCTGCTCTGACCAGTAAGTGAGCCTCACTCAGAAGATGGATGCAGCTCTCAGTTTTAACATTTTCATAAGTTCTGCTATAATCTACCTAGAACAGACACAGAGTATACTTAGGCTGCTGAGAACAATTAAGAATATACAGGAACAATTCTAATAAGGACAGCGTTATGGGATTATGGGCTATTCACAAGAAATACATTACACTATATTCAACAAGGACATGCATCAGAGATTAATTAACAGTACTTATTTTTAGTTAGCAAACTACAAAAGCAGGAGTTGGGCAATACCATTTCTCTGTAAAGCTGAATTGTTGAAACAGTGTTTATAATATATAAATTCCAACCAGGCTCTGACTCAGAATTTGTTCTGGATTTGATGCTGTCAGCCTTTCTGGAACTAGAGAAGAGAGGTGTCAGTGTTGAAATAAACAATATGCAACCAAAAAAACACGCACTCATTTCGTAATTTAAATGCATAAATAGGTATGTTTGCAGACCAGTAAGTGCTGGAGAGTTAAGCTGTGAATTTAAGTCATACTGGCTAATAACAGAACATGCCTATCCCTTAGCCAAAGATATGACATTTAATTTTATGCTGCAACATATTTTGTAACCTGTAGCTTTGGTACTACATATTTTTGGTAGTCTACATTTTTTCTCAAGGTATTTTTTTTTTAATTCTCAGGATAAATTCTTAGTAATGTTATGTTAACATTTTGTTGACTTCCAGCATTTGTGACTTTATGCTCATTTCTTCTATGTCAGTAAATACAATAGAATTGGGGGGGAGGGGGGGAAAGCTTGATTGCTCTTCTCAATCACTAAGAAGGCAATTATTTCTAAAGAGTTTTTCAACAGAGGAACCACTCTTAAATTGCAATATCCACAAGTTCAGCACTGTACACAGAGCTATAAGTACCATCTCCCTAAAAGACAAAAATCCTTACAGCATCCTTCTTGTAGGCTTTCTTCTTTCAGTAATATCTTCTGTGTCTGCCTTAGTCAAAAGAATTATATGGTTCTTGAAATGACAGATAGCTCTTGGTCCTATAAAAAGCTGCATTCTTAATGTACAGACATCCAGTGTGACAGGTGGACAAGCCTGTAAAGGAAAGTGACTTCTGTAATTTCACTTGGTATATACGCTGAGTTTTTAAATAAATCAGAAAAAAATAAGAGTAACCTTTGTACAATAATCAGATATTAAAAACATTCACTGGCTTTCCTAACTTTGAGTCCTTCATTTAAATAAGAATAAAAATACTCATAATTGCCTAAGAAGAATCATTTAATAATGAGTGGAAAAAAAATTATTTCACTCTTCAAAGCAAATGCCCAGTTTCAGATAGGTTTCTCAAAATAATTCAACACGGGGTAGATCACTAACGTGGAAAACTTTATCCCAAATAGTTTGAATTTGGCCAAGTTTTAAAAGACTGCCTGGTTATAAAAGCCATGATTTCAGTTGCTTATAAAAAGCAATTACACACGGAAGCATTATATTTGCTTGCCTATTGTTACCTTACACAGCCAGCATTATTTCCCCGGTATGTTCTATATGCACCTCTCATGTAAAACATACGCTATTATCTATACTGGACTAAAAATTGAAAAATGCAACCTCATTTGCATGGAAATACTCTAAATTTACAGCTTTAAAAAGATAAAATACTACACCTACAAATTAACATACATAGTGAAACAAGACAATACAGCATTATATGTGTAGCCTGCTTTTGAAGACACCTCAACATTTCTTGAAAGAGGTGGAGGCCTACAGTGGTGATCTGGAGGCTCTAGACTGTCCTGGGCTAGTGAGACCCAGAATGAGGCAGCTCTAAAACTGGTTTAAAAAAACAGCAGTAAAAATAGTAATAGCAAATAATAAAAATAACCACCATAACACTTCAAAATCCACATTGGGGCAGGGACACCCATGAAGGAACTGGCCCATGAAGGACTCACAGCAGCACAGGGATGCCCCTGAGGGACTGTAGCCCACGGAGGGATCCACGCCAGAGTAGGTGGGTACACTGTGAATGGCAAGCTGAAACACAGAAATCTGTATAGGACTGCAGCTTTCATATCTCTCCAAAACTCCTACAGTCACAGGAGGCAGCCTGTTGACTGACTGGAGAAATTGGACGGAGACTAGAGAATGGACAGGAGACATTGAGTCACGTGCTGGTATTAGCAATCCAGAGCAGAGAATATATGTTTGGCTCTTGAAAATTTTATAAAACTTCTACTGTCCTATGGTTTCGTTATGACTGCTGTCTACATGGTCAGAAGAAATCCTTAAATGCTATCTTAAAATACACCTCCATTTATCTTTCCTACTACTTTTCTTAACGTGTATCACTATCTTTACACTCAATAGATTTTTCTAATAAGCAATTTAAGGAAGGGAAAAGTTTAGACCTCCAAGGATCAAAAAGCCCTCCTATAAAAAAACATGCCCTAAGTATCTGGTAGCAAACTTGTTTGATTGCCTACATGCCTCTTGGAAAAACTTAGGTTTTTCAACAACACCTAGGAGAGAGAAACATCATACAATAAAAGACAACTCTGCACGCTTTGTGCAGTTTTATACAGAAAAGCGCAGAATTAGTTTAAAAAGTGATTTTATAGCTTTTCATGTTTTTGAAAACATTCTACTAATGGTCTAGAATTTTACATGGCAATAATAGATTGTTTCATTGAGACATCTGTAGACCACCAAAATACAACATGCCATTCATTTTGCATGTTATTATATTGGTTCAGCCACCAGAAACTAACAGGATTTCAAAACGCAAGTCAACTACGTGCCACACCACTTCCCCCATTCTATTAGTGAGATAATGAGAGGTGTACCTTCACAGTCGTGTCAATATATGGATCCTCACCACGAGCTGCTGCTGCACTGCATCGCACTGTGAAGCACTGCAGGTTCTGACTAGAGGAAAAGAAGAAAACACAACCATGAAGGAAAGAAATTAAGATTTGCAAGAATCAAGTAGCCAAGACTACAGTGAATCGGCTCTTTTTCCTTTGAAGAAACGGGGTTAAAAGCCCAAGCAGGAGGGTATGCTGAACTAGCACATGAGCCTGCCCAGAGATTTCCAGGAGACTATGAAGGACATATTGGAGGGGAAGAAAAAAATTAAAAAGGACAGTAGCATAGAGAAACATAGTAATACTATCAGTAAAACCATAAACACAGTACCTTGTAATGACGTGCAGGAACTGTGGAGTGAGGACTGCCTGCTCTGACTTCTCTGAATATTGGTAAGTAGAAATTAGTTCTACTAACTTCCCAATAGAGTAGAGATATCCAACATGAGGTAAAGAGAAAAAGCAGAAGAGACTCAGGAGCTTTCTCTTGTTCTCAGTTTCCTCATAGGCTGTTGCAGAAATTCCTGGATGTAAAAACAAGAAAGGCATTTTATGTACTTCATAAATAAAAGCCTGGCAATTCCATTCCAAGCCTGATGCCTAAAAGATACAATCAAACCTGCCAAAGTTGCAGACTAGTTTTCTTAGTAGCTAGTAAAAATAAGTTTTATATGAAGCTTAGTGCACATGTCAAAAACTTCTATGACATGCTATCTCATTTGGAGGCATTTACACAAAAATATGGACATAGCACCTAGTGAAGAAATTCTATAGATGTAACTACAGAAATTCTATAGATGTAACTATCTAGCATTAGAAAGTCCTAAATTCACCACAACTACGCATCCATGGACTGAAAGCCTGATCTTAGACAATTACTTTTAAGTTGGAATGAATGCTCATCCAGAGCTGCAGCTCACAAAAAAAATAGGTCATTATTTAATTACTTAAGAGGAGGAAAGGCTGGAAATGGCAGAATTTATCAGGATGACACTTTAGCAGGTAACAGTTGTGTTCATGTTCTACAGACCCTCTTGTCAAAGCCTGTACATCACACAAGAGCCTAAGACAGCTGGAGTTAAATGGCAAGTGGCTCGTTCTTTTCAGTCAGATGCAAGTTAAATGAGGCATTGCTGCTTAGTAGACAGTAAACCATCTCAAATGGAGTGAGCAGTCAGTAAAAGTCAAGGGCCAACCACATCCTGGGATGCATCAGACACAGCACTGCTGGGAGGGCAGGGATGGGATTGTCCCGCCCTGCTCTGCACTGGAGCAGCATTATCTTGAGTCCTGGGGGCAGTTTGGGGCACCACAATACAAGAAGAGACTAAGGGAGGGCTACAAAGACGGTGAAGAGTCTGGAGGGGAGGCCATAGGACTGGCTGAGGGCAATTTGGTTTGTTTAGCCTGGAGGAGACTGGGGAGAGATCTAAGAGCATTTTACATGCAGTTCGTGAGGGAATGGCATGAAGCTATGTCAGGGGAGGTTTAGGTCAGGTATTACGAAAAGGTTCTTCTCCCAGAGGGTGGTTGGGCACTGGAACAGGCTGCCCAGGGCAGTGGTCCCAGCCCAAGCCTGCGAGAGCTCAAGGAGCATTTGGATAATGTTCTCAGGCACCTGGTGGGAATCTTGGGGCTCTCCTGCACAGGGCCAGGAGTTGGATTCAATGATCTTTGTGAATCCCTTCCAACTCAGGACATTCTATGATTCTATGAAATGTGACTGCTAAAGTACATTAAATTCTTCCACGGGTCTTCTGGGGCTTGAGCTAGCGAACCCCTAAAATCTGCATTCATTCCTTCCAGTTTTAATTAAGGCCCTTCAGAAAGGTTACCAGTATCTTAGTGATTATTAAGGTTTACTACTCTGATTTCCTTGGCTGGCTGAGTGGCAGTCTAGTATCTTGTAACACTAAGGAGAATTTTATTAATGCAGTGTTTTACATTGTGACTGTTTTGCAACAGGAAATTTATTGGTAAAGAACTGATTAAAAGCTGATTTAGTCACACTTCTGGTGTGTTGAATTGGTATTTTAGTTCAAGGTTTATGTAGAACTTGGAGAAATTAAAAGACTTTTTTGTTAACAGAAGCTCAGTTTAAATCATTGAAAAGGGAGGAAAGATCTCAATTTAAAAACAAATCACACAGAAATCACAGAGTGTACGAAACAGGACACACAAAGAAACTCTTCCCTTTCACAAGTCTCCTGTAACACAGTCCATTGTGCATTCATGCATATCCATGTACCTGTCTGGTATACAGGAAGCAGTTGAAGAGAATGCAACTTTGTCTCTTCACAAAACCCAAAAGGTGACTGGTCGGGTGCAAAACGTCTAGGAAAAAAGTCCAAAACAACATGGGACTGCAGTAAGAAATTATGATGATATACTTAGGACAAGTAAACAGCACTGGCTAGAAGAGGCACAGCTCATGTTTTAACACTCAACAACAACACACACTCCTACTACCAATGTCAGTAGCACAGTAATGCCAAGAAACACATGACACAGCTAGATAGAACTCATTAATGAGTTCCTGTAACCGAAATCCTCTCTCCTTGCTTGTCTGCAAAATGCACGTCAAAGTTTGAAATCACCAAAGAAATCTTGTGCTTGATTTTGACCATTTTTTTCCTCTTTTAGTCCACTGAGCTATATGCAACATCATGCCACGTCCAATACTTTTTTTTTCCTATTGTGTGTCACCCTTTTCCCTGCTTTGCTTTGGAATTCACTGTTGGACCCTGACATCAATTCTTCCTCAGCTTTTGATAGAAATTTTGATGAATTTAAATCAGCTTCCTGAGGAGGGGACCTGAAGAGGCAGGTGCTGAACTTTTCTCCCTGGGATCCTGGGACAAGACACCTGGGAAAGGCTCAAAGTTGTGCCGGGGGAGGTTCAGACTTGACGTAATGAAGCATTTTCTTACCAAGAATGGTGAACAGGCTTCCTAGAGAGGTGGTTGACGCCCTAGACCTGTCACTGTTTAAGAGACATTTGGATTGTGCCCTTAATAATATGCTTTAACAGTGGCTCACCCCAGAAGTGGTCAGGCAGTTGCACTAGATGATTGCTGCAGATCCCTTCCAAGTGAAATATTCCAAGATACTAAAAAATGGGCTTTCTTTGGTATCTCATAATTTCCTCAATTCAAAAGAAACACCAAACCTTATAAAAACCCCAGAAGTCAAAATATCAGGAGTTTCCCTTCAAAAAGACAAAACACACGACTCAGTTTGGTTTTTTGTAGTAAGTTAACCCATAAAAGGGAAAATACATCTGTAATACCTGAAAAGCAGATACTGCACTTGGAAGTGCTTTGTGTCTTCTGTAGGTAACTCTGTGGATTCCAGTGTGACAGGTATCTCACACAGCTTACTTTCTTCCCCAAGGAGTTCCACTGGCTTCTGACATATGATGAACTCATCTAATTCAAGCTGTAAAGGATGTGTTGAAGGACTTTCATCTTTCGCACCTGAGCAATGAAAATGCTACTGTAATTGTTTAAACCATTCCACGCATGGTATGACAATATCAACTAAATACTCCAATTACAGCTACCCTGCTAGCATTGGCGTCCTCAAACCACAAGATATTGAAAACAGCCATACTAGAAGATGGGAACAATTCCTATTTCATCCTCAGCAGTCTGAATACTTAAGAGTCAAGATTTCTGGAAAAACACCTTAAACAGGTAAACTGTTCATTAGGAGGCGAGTCAAAGGCAACCAGTGCCGCAAACGGCTGGTCATCAGAAAACGTTGACTTTTGGCTGAAGAGATTTTGAGAAGGCAAAGGCAGTTATCACAGGAAGCTGTGTTATCTTTAACTCACTTAAGTCCTGGAAAGCAAATCCTAATAACACTCAGAAAGTAACCGGAACTTTTCCATGTAGTTTTTAGTAATAAAAAAACCTAGGGGCAGGATGCCATTATCTGAGAAAAGGCCCATCTTCACTCAGTGAAGAGCACTGCATTTATGTTGTCCCTATTTGAAAAGTCTTATTTACCTTTAAATTAGGTACAGTTTCCATTTCTAAACAATCATCCTTTCAAGTTTCTTCAGTTATAAAGAAAGGAGCTTCCTAAGGTTTTTTGGTGTTGAACTGAAACATATACGTTTGGAAAAATGGGAATTGATAATTGATTACATATGGATTGATATCTTGCAATACACAGGAATGAAATCTCCTGAGTACATCTGTTTCTGGGATTTCTAGAATTCTAAGGCAAGCCCCCAAATAAGACAAAGGATTGAAAAAGGAGAATTTGCTTGATTATGGCAGGTTCTGAGTGTAACAGGTACAAAAGTACACAGCCATCACAACAGAAACATTCTTAATTGTGTAAGCCAGCTACTTAGACAACGACACTGATAGAATAATTTTTCTGAACACAGCACACTGAACTACTACCACTTTAACTTGGCCCATCGTGGCACGCTAAAACAGGGACCTAACTCTATGTCTGCAGAGGCTGTACTATCCTCTAACTGTGCAGCATGATGGCATATTTGCTTGAAATGTTACCTCCAACTGCAGGTTGGTACAACTTTTCATGCTCTAGAATATTCAGCTGATAGTCAGTGATAGGACAATCTGGAAATATTTTCTGAAGAGCAAAGACCTTGTTTGAGACTACTTTCAGAACAATGGGAATCAATTACCAGATTCTTGGACAATAAAAAAAAATAAAATTATTTCAGCACCTACCTCCATCTACAGCCTTTTCTGGTGCACTGACTCCCTGAGTACATTGCTCTGTCCTGTCTGCACTTTGCTGGACCAGTTCCAGTTTCAGGATTAGAACATCCAACTCTGTTGTTATGGCTATATGTCTGGCACAAAATGCAACTTCAGCAGGAATGAGGTTATCAATGTGCAAAATTAAGGAGCGTTCAAAATCTAACACAGTCAAATTCTGGTTTATGACCCGGTATTTCAAACAGAACATAACTAATTTATTTTTGCAGCCCACAAGAAGATCTCCATTCACAGGACAGCATGAAATGCACAGCGGAGGATCTGAAAGTGGCATTTCAACAACTGACATCTGTTCTTTTAAGGTCTCACTGTATGACTCTTCCATCTTGTGACCAACCATCCGAACACACACACGAGAACTCCCTGCAGACATGCATCTCCAGTTCATGTATGCTCTTAGGAAAGTTGCTTTGCTTTTTTCTTCAATTGTCACCAGATAGTCACCTTAAAAGAAAGCAGTAATACTGATACATCATTAAAAAATAGATGACAGTTTCTGAGCACTTTACCTGCTGTAGTACGCTACAAAGAACATCTTCAAGACTCAGCTCTTACAAAAAATTCGAAAAATGGTTTTCACTAATTTCTCTCTAATTGAATAAAAAGCACAAGTTTCTTTGCTGGGTGGCACACACTTCACACACAACTAAAAGCAAAGACTTACAGATGTAGATCCAGAGTAACTCCTATGTGAATCCTCTCTATAAGCTGAGATTGTATACAAGGTTTCCCCCACCCCTCGCCTTCTCATATCCATTAATGAGGAAATGTTTCGTTGTCTACAAACCATGGAAAGCAATAGACCAATAGACTCATAAACAGCTGTGGAATGGGCTGGAACGACCACTCACTTCGTGCTTTAAAAACAAACAAAAATCCCAAACCAANAAAAAAAAAAAAAAAAAAAAAAAAAAAAAAAAAAAAAAAAAAAAAAAAAAAAAAATCAGGGGCGGGAGCGCAGACCGCAACCGAAGCGGAGGCAGACGATGAAGCGACATGCGGCTCCGACCCTCCCTGCAGGCCCCAGCGCTGCCGACGCAGGGACTGGCCCGCGCGTCCCTGCCCGGCCCGCTGGCCAGCCCGCTCCAGCAGGCGCGCCCCACCTCCCGCTCGGAAGTAGCCTAACAAGGAGGCTGAGGGAGAGGCGGGTGGGACGGCCAAGCCCTCCTCCCGCGGCGGAACCCGGGCAGCTTCGTTCGTCGACCGCCTCCCGCAGCGCGCCCCCCGCCCCCGGCCCGGCAGAGCCCCAGGGTCGCTCCACGGACTCGAGCCTGACGCTCCTCCCGGCCTCCCCAGCCGAGCACTCACGGACCCAGCGATCGCCAGGACTGACCTGCCGAGCTGTGCGCCATGCGCAGCACCGGACCCAACGTGGCGAAGGAACCCAGGGCCTCGCAGCGGCCCTGTTCGCGCACGGCGAACACCTCCACCCTGCAGCTGGCCGCCGTGCTGGCCACGAACAGCACGTCTTGGCCGCAGCAGAAGTGCGCCGGTTCTTGTTTGCAGGGCACTACTCGCTGCGACCCGAACGGGTGCAAGTTGTAAAGCTGCACCATGGTCCCGAAAAGTTCCGCTGCAGGAGCGGAGAGCACCCCCAGCCTCCTGGGGCGTCGCCCTGCACTTCCGCGGTGGGCCGAGCCGCCTCGGCGCGGCGCTGTGCGGGGCGGGCTCGGCCGGCAGTGTGCGGCCGCCCCGGGACTGGTACCCTCGTGCGAGGTTCCGTATGGCCTTGGCGTGACTCCTTTGTCGGGTGAGCACCCCCGGGAATCCGCCGTCATGGCACAGCAGCGCCGTACACTGGTGGAGCTCTCGAGTGGGAAGAGAAACTGGAAGTGATCCTTGAGGAGTGTGAGACGGACTGGGAACGGTGGTGGCTCGTGTGCGGAGCAACTTCCACTTGGGCACGGCTTGGAGCCGCTACCACCGGCAGGAGCATGCCTAATGCATTAGGCTACTGAAACCTGGGTTGTTCCAGGCTCCCAGTGTGAAAAAACAAACTTTTTTTGTATTTAAATACAGCAATTCTTTCTTAATAACCACCAAAAAAAAAAATAAAAATCACACCCAAACCAACAAACCTGCCAAACAAAAGCCTAGTTATTTCACAGAATATTCCCAGTTGGAAGGGACCCACAAAGATCACTTGAGTCCAACTCTCAGCTAAACGGCCTGTATAGGGATTGAAACCACAACCTTGGTATTGTTAACACCGTGCTCTAACCAGCTGAGTCAGCACTTTTTTACACAAACCAAGCGTCCTATGATAGAGCTGCTTCCATGTGTCTCTAAAGTTCTGTTCATGTGACCATACTAGTAAAGGATATTAGATTTTTTTTTTACTATGCTAATGTAGGAAGGTAGAAATTACTATGCACTTTTAAAGCAGGTAACAGGTCTGCTACCAAAACCTGCAATCTCAAATTGTCCTTCCTTCATGAATACACACACTAATAGTGAAGAAGAAAAAAAACCCAAAAAACAGCAATATAATCTTTGGAACTTTATTTGGAGGCATATTTGAAAACAAACAAACAGGGTTCTGCAATTTTTTTTTTTCGGTAAATAGATTTTTCCAGGCTTTAGTTTTCTCAGTATTCATCTCCTTCTTCAGCCTCTGCTTCTACTGAGTCTAGGCCAACTTCTTCATAATCTTTCTCAAGGGCAGCCAGGTCTTCCCGGGCTTCAGAAAATTCTCCTTCCTCCATCCCCTCCCCAACATACCAGTGCACAAAGGCACGCTTAGTATACATGAGATCAAATTTGTGGTCAAGCCGAGCCCATGCTTCTGCAATAGCAGTGGTGTTGCTCAGCATACACACAGCCCGCAGCACCCTGGCAAGATCAGCACCTGGCACCACAGTTGGAGGCTGGTAGTTAATGCCCACCTTCAAGAAAACAAATAAGAACTTTCCTTAGGAATGGTAAGGTTTAAAGACTCACTTCTGTTAACAATCAATAATCACCATTATTGCAAATAAATAAAATAGCTGAGAGTTATTTTGCCCTTTATCAAAATATTTAAAAGGGACATTACAACATTGTAGTATGTCTGTCACCTGTGAAGACTACACAATTCCTAATCATTTAGATATTGAGCATTTAAAAGGCTACATACCTTGAATCCAGTTGGACACCAATCCACAAACTGAATGGTACGTTTAGTCTTGATAGTGGCAATGGCTGCATTGACATCTTTGGGCACAACATCGCCTCTGTATAACATGCAGCAGGCCATGTACTTGCCATGGCGAGGGTCGCATTTGACCATCTGGTTGGCTGGTTCAAAGCAAGCATGGGTAATTTCAGCCACAGATAACTGCTCATGATATGCTTTTTCAGCGGAGACGATAGGGGCATATGTTACCAAGGGGAAATGGATTCGTGGGTATGGAACCAGGTTAGTTTGAAATTCTGTCAGATCTACATTGAGGGCTCCATCAAAACGCAGTGAGGCTGTGATGGACGAAACAATTTGCCCAATTAATCGGTTTAAATTGGTGTAAGTAGGACGGCCAATGTCCAGGTTACGACGACATATATCATAAATGGCTTCATTATCTACCATAAAGGCACAGTCTGAATGCTCTAATGTTGTGTGGGTAGTTAGAATTGAGTTGTAGGGTTCCACTACAGCAGTGGAAACTTGTGGTGCTGGATAAATGGCAAACTCCAGTTTAGATTTCTTGCCATAGTCAACAGACAGCCTTTCCATGAGCAGTGATGCAAACCCCGAACCAGTGCCTCCTCCAAAACTATGGAAGATGAGGAAGCCTTGCAGCCCCGTGCACAGATCAGCCTATAACAAGGTGGAAAAAAATGGGAGAAAAAATATTATGGATGGTTTTGGAGGAGTAAGTATTAAAATAATCAGTCAAAAGCATTTCTGTCATAAGTTTGTTAGTTTTACACTGTTATTGTAAAGAAAGACAGTGTTCTTGAAAGGTCCTGGTTTAACTGATTGAATTTTTATTTAAAGGGGGGACGGAGCAGGCCAGGAAATAAAAGGTTTATTTTGTTTTGAAAAATTAACTATGCGCAAAATTCTTAAGAAAAAAACCAGCAAACCCTCAATTTATCTAGCTATAGAGCTGTACCAATTATTTTAAATACTACCTTGCAGCATGAATCCTTACCAGTTTGCGAATGCGGTCTAGCACTAGATCAACAATCTCTTTTCCAATGGTATAATGCCCTCTGGCATAATTATTGGCTGCATCTTCTTTCCCAGTAATGAGCTGCTCAGGATGGAATAACTGCCTATATGTGCCTGTACGTACTTCATCTACAAAAAAACCCAAAATACCACATCATAAATTTGATCTGTTCAGTTCTGTGTGTGCTACCTAGTGACTACACACGAAGCACATGTGTCAAAAGAGTGTAGACAGCATCTCTGACTACACACAGCTTGTCTGACTAGTCTAAGAAGTTGGCACAACTTCTGCCCCTTTGCTTCAGGGTACACATCCGGCACACACAAAGCAGTATTTGTACTCAAGGAACACAGAGATCGCTCAGAAAACTACATTACAGGTACAGACATGATACTGGACAGCACTCAAACAAAACTCTGTATGCAGTGCAGCAGTCTGGAAAGATCATCCAGATTGTAAAAAAGTTTTCTTGTTTTCTAGAGATTGTTACTTGTAGACCATTAGTTAATTTCTTTCAAATAACAATACCCGCGAATGTCAAAACAGCATCAAGACACACATTTTAAAACCTATACTGTTCTAAACAAACAAAAAAAGACAGTAGGGAATCCATAAAGGATCCTCACTTTTTCATTTAAGACCTTTAATGTTGGGTACATACCAACTACGGTTGGTTCTAGGTCTACAAACACTGCTCTCGGAACATGTTTACCAGCTCCTGTCTCACTGAAGAAAGTGTTAAATGAATCATCTCCACGTCCCATAGTATTATCACTAGGCACTTGACCATCAGGCTGGATCCCGTGCTCAAGACAATACAATTCCCAACACGCATTGCCAATCTGAACACCAGCCTGGCCAACGTGGACGGATATGCATTCACGCTGCAAAGTAAAAAGAGAAGGATAATGTGACATGGAGCTCTCTGCCTGTGGGTTGTACTTTCCATGATCTGTCTCTGCTGCAATGTTCCCTGGTTGCTCTTAAGTGACACTTTAGGAGAACAAGTTGGCTGCTGCTGGCAAGACAGTACTCACCTTTGCTCACCTGCACTGACTTTATGAATATTGGAAGATCCTAAAGACAACATAGTCTCTATGAACACATGGGTGAATACTAATTCGTTACCCCTTACAATGCGGCATATATATTCCATTTTTAATATTCAGCCTAGTCTCTTTTTCACTTTCTTTTAGTTTTTGGAAGACCTCTTTATATAATATCCCCCCACTTTCCTTGACTTGTTACCAGACCACATACTGGGTAACTGTTGCAAGAATCTTTCCTGCACAGGACCATTCAGTACATTTTCCTTTAAAATAAGCATACCAGTATTTAGGCCCTAGCAATTAGTACATTTTTTTTTCATATATATTCCTAAGTGAAATTGTCTTAGAGTCCCAATCAAAATGTAATCTGCCCCCTTTAAGCTAGATCTTTCGATTCTAAGCAACTGCGCCACACATGTTTAATTTCCCAATACCTCAACTGTCTTACACCTGAGATGGAAATAAGCTGATTTTCTAGTTCACTGTTAAGACTGTTTCTAGAAGAAAGCAGAGGTGGAAAAGAAAAAGAAAGGATCTGGGCTGCTCTTTCCCGTTTCCGTGGTAGCTTCATCAAATTCCGCAGTCTCCGCTCCACTCCCCCAGCTCCGCCACGAGTCTCGCGCCGCCCGCCGGGCCCCTCACCGCCGCCGCCCGCACCCCCTCCTCTGATTGGCTACCCCCAGCGAGCGGCGCACGGCACGCACCGCCCACCCTGCCCCTCACCGCCACCGGCCGCACCCCTTCCTCTGATTGGCTACACCCAGGGAGAGGCTTAAGGGCGCGCCGCCCGTCCCGTCCCTCACCGCCGTCGTCCCTCGAGCACGCGCTGCGCCCTCTACGGCTTCACGGGCCAAGGCGGCCCAAAACCGGCATAGAGATCCGGCCGGCGGCCACCACGCTCTGTCCCGCTATCTCCCTGCCGCCTGGACAGAGGTTTCAGTTAATCCCTCGCCTCCTCACGCGGGAGGTGCCTGCTCCGAACAGACTTCCCTTGCACATATCTCGTCTTGCTAGCTATCGGCCGGTTTCTATGCCTCGCCTCCCGTAAAGTTAATAAGCTTTCACACTAATTTCTCTCCTTCTCCCCAAACCGTCTGCCTTAGAGCTGCTGCGGGGATTTCAAGCAGAGATTAGCTGCCAGTCCTGTCGCAGGACGTGAGTGATGAACTCCCCTGAAGTGTCACAACAGAAGCGGTCCCAAAAGCCCTTTCTCTCCCCGCAGCTACAGCGATCCCGTCTCCCAAACGCCCTTTCTCCCCACGCGGCCGCAAGGATCCCGTCTCCCACCATGGTGCCTCGCTAAGGTGACGAACTCCGACTGCGCTACAATATGTCCGCCGCCGCGACCGACCAGCACCAACTGCCGACCGTTAACCGTCTGGAACCCCTCGCCTCAGGTGCTGGCTCCCCATTGGCCATTACCCGCGCGGACTGGGCGCGAGGGAAGGCCTTTGATTGGCCGAGGGCGCTCTTCTCCTGGCGATGGGGAGAACTGCCCCAAGACAGGGGCGTGTCCGGGGGCGGGGCTTGAGCGGGCCGGGCCGGGGCGCGGCGGGGCGTGCGCGTGCTGTCTGCTCGAGGCGGGAAAGGGCCCCGGCGTTGGTGGGGGTTCGGTGAGGAGGCCTGCAGTAAAGGTGGAGTGCTACCACAGTGCTAAGCTGTCTTCATATGCCAACGTGATCTATACTGGGTTTGATGTTACAGAACTACTGCTTCCTGTAGTCTCTCCCGATAGTAAAAGGATACAGATCTGCTTTCCCAAGTGAAATTTATTTGATAGAAATACAAAACTGGAGTGGTGTTGTAATTACAGTACCACTCTATGAGTTGTGAGCACACTTTCCATTCCCTGCTTTTGACTAGGCAGATTCACTTTGGCACTTCTGGAAACTGTGTGATTAACTCTTCAAACCAGCTGAGGAAGGCGAGGAGATAGGTGCCTTTTTGCTTACATGCTCAGAATGAAATATTACTGAGAATGTCAAAGTGCCAAATAAATTTGTTGCTCTCGAAATGTAAGAATACTAGGAAATAGGTCAAAATATAACATCTTCCCCTTTGAACATTATACCCTTTTGCACATTAGTGTTATTTAGTGTTTTTGTAAGACAACAAGGAGGACACCTTTGTTGATTTTTCAGGATACCGGAAGACCAATGAGAGATATGGCCAGAACCTTTTTTAGAAGGTTTTTGTTAATTTTCCTGAAGAATACAGGATGGAAAAATTATTTCAAAAATGTTCAGTAATTCTTTAGAGCTTAATTATTAACTAAGTATGGCTTGAATTTCTTTACTTAAAATATAAAGCAAGCTTAACTGTAAATAGTGTCACTTCCATAGTATTCTTGCTACTTAAACAGCTGCCACATGAAAATTGCTTATTCCCATTAGGCATTGTGTTGCACACTTATTAATCACTGAGCATACAGTTGAGGTACTTTAAGTTCTAATTACTGTTTTTCCAAGTAGGATTACTCTTAATATATTTTGAAATGGTAGGCCAGAATTTGCTGTAGTATGGGGCAGCTTGTGTTTTTATGTACTGTAGGCTATGTTCTTCATTGTGTATCCAGTGTTCTGATTGCATTTTGATCAGTGGAACTGTTTCGAAGCATGAGAGATCAGAATGTTTCATGTATGGAAATCTCTGGGTTTAAGCGTGTTTCTGTATTTGCAAATTATAAAACTCCTGAAGAATTGTGGGAGACATTACTGAGTAAAATTAAGTTGGTTCTGAGCTCTGGTTCACATGAGGAATACACAGTTTGCTTGGAATCACTGACTCTTCCTGTGATAGCACACTGTGCACATGTATTTTGTAAAACGTGTGTTTTTGAAGTCCTCAGAAATGAACGGGTTGGTTTTTCTATAGTTAAAAGTAATTGTAATAGCTATTCAAAAGCAATGAACTGCTATCACTAGAAGGCCGTCTAGTTATTGTTCGTTTAAATTGTGAAGAGTGTAAACCTAGTTATCATCTGTCTTGTAAAAACTTTTGGCCTGAAGTCAATCTATGGAGAGAGTAGCTGTCAAGCTGAACAGTGGTAAGGTCCGTCAGTACTTTTAAAAGCTTGTTCTGTAGTTCTTACCTTACTTTTTCCCTGTGGTAAAAGTGTGCAGCATTCTATGCCTCCATATGGCTGGGTGCTGGCTGCCTCTTCACTGCTTGTAGGTGATGCTCGTATATATTTTTATGCTTAAGAGAAACCAAAGCTGTGTATTGGAAGTTGACTGTTGAATTAAAACCATGTCTACACTCCTTTTTCCAAGCTGATAAACTTTGACAGTGAAATAACTGTCTTGCTAAAGGGCCATCTTTATGTCTCTTCTCTGGGCTCTATCCAGAAAAAGCTTGTGGATGAGTATACTTGAATTGCTCTTTTGAAAACCATAGTATTTATTTTTCTTGTGTGATTCTAAGATATACTTTTACTTTTTGTTTGCCCTTTCCTTTCCTGGGCAATATAATGACATGGTAGTCTCATTGTCTGTATCCAGTGCTGCTCCACTTACTCTTGGGAGTTGTTCTGACTCCCTCTCAGCCGGAATAGAGCTGCAAATGTTAGCACAAACCTGGGTGGTGTTCTTTATTAGGAACAAGCAGGGACTAGTTAGTCCCTGCTTGTGCATAGTCTGTCAACTTAAGAAGACAGAAGTGGGAAGTGTGGTCTGTCTGGCTTCTGGACTGACATTGTTCATTTGCCAGATACACAAAATTCTGATTCAGCTATCCCACTCTGTAGAGTTTCTGAGAAATTTGAGGGAAACTAGTGAAGGAAAGAGCACTTGCAGAGGCCTTTTTCCAGTGCAGAGGTTTTTAATGTGTCTGTAGCAGTCAGTGCCCCTACTGAACTTTCTGGTTCTTGTAACATGCAGAGAAATAAACTGCATTGCTTTCATAGAGGTTGGTCTGGATTCTGCTCTTTTGAATCGTCTTAAGTTTCTGAAACAGTGAGTAAATAAGCTTTCTTACCTTCAAAATGATTCCTGATTTCAATCAATTGCCAAGGAAGTTTTTGCAGCTTTTAGTCAAAATTCTGACATGTACCTAAATCCCAAAGTTGGAGAATTCACTGTTTCCACGTTATAGGTATTTGTACTAGTACTGCATCTGAGCTGGGTAGTTTCTGTGCCTGAATGGTTGCAATGCAATTCTCTCATAGTAAATAACATGGGAAAGTACTTTAGGTATCACCTTGAAAACAAAGGGGACCAACAAACTGCATACCCTCTCCCCAAAGCAGCTTGGATTCAAGCAGGATTCTTCCAGGCAAGGTAATGGTTTCCATTTTTAATACAAATGACAGCATTAAATCATCAGTGAGAAATGAGATGTGAAGCTGCAAACACAAAACTGCTGTGTGAAAAGTTTGGCCTGCCATGGTATGACAAACTTGGAAATCATTTTATCTTTGTAATGTTAACCCAAAAGCGTTTACCGAAATTGGAAAAACTTCTTGGTGTTAACAACTTGAGAGTTAATACTACCTTCATTTCAGTCTTCTGTTGAGACTAAATTTAGAGTTGTTAGAGTAAGTAAAGATCCTATGCAGAAGCCACAAAAAAGCTTTAAGATCTCTATAGTAATCTAATGTCTTTGTGTATCAACTGCATTCTTATAAAAGCTTGCCAGATATGCATTCAAACACTTTTTCTTCTCCTAGCTGTTCATTGTGAGACTTTTTTTGGTTTTTTGTCATTTTCATATGAATTTACCGTAAGTCTTCAGTATCTTTGTTGGCAATGTTCAGCTGACTTTCGTGTTTTGTTTGTAATTACAGTACTGAAGTGGAGAAGGGATGCAGAAAGATGTGAGATTTTTATTAAAAAACAAAAAAAAAGTCTTTATGAGCACTGTTAGGAGGGTTTTTTTTCCAGAAACCTCTTTTCAGATTTAATAGAATTCATTTATTTTTTGTGTCACTGGAGGATTTTTGGCTTGCTGCCAAATCAAGAATGGCATTCACTATGTTTAGAAAAATGTTATTTCAATTTTTTTTGTGTTAAAGAGTCTGTGTCTTGAAAGGACATCTTTATTGCTACAATAAATTAATGTATCAGTCCATGACTGCCAGTCTCTTTAATTGGCTAGCGATTCATTCCAGATTAGCAGTCCCCAGTATTCATGTGCTTTGTGAGGCCTGCTTTGTAGCCTTTCTAAAGATGCCTTGGTTCTGTGGGCAGATTTCTATGTAAACAGTTAGCTAATTTTAAATGGTTGCTCCATTAGGCAGAAGTTTTTCATGTCTGTCATTTTTGCTTCACAAAGTTGTCCATTTTTGCAGTGCACACAGTCTATTATTAAATTTTTCTGAGTAGTCCTATGAAAGTGCTATTATATAAATTTTGCTTCATCTAGAATGTACTTCAGAGAAAAAGGCTTTTGGTGTTAAATTATGTCTCATTTCATGTGTCTGTTGGGGAAAAAGAGGAGATACTCCGTGTCTGGTCCTGACAAAGCATATTTCATCAGACTGCTATTATTTCTGTGCAGGCTTTGAAGAAAAAGGGTAAAAGGTCATTCTTTTGTTTGGAGCTAAGTAAGACATTGTCTTTGAAAGACGGTTTATTTTTCTCATATTTTAAATTATCTTAGTCTCATAGCCCAAATACATCCTTGCTTTAAAACCTTGAGCTACTTATTTCAATATAAATGTGCTCAGAAAGAAGACCACTTTACTTTTAAGAAAGGCTGAGTGTTTATAAAATGTGCAGTGTTTATATTCTTGCATGTTCATCTTCTTGCAAATAAAATATTTTAACTCACATCAAAAATGACAAAGGGTGTTACAAGAATGAATCCTTGAGGATTTTTTAACATGAACATCAATATAATAAATGCATAAAAGGTGCTTTGTAAAGGTGGTATTTAGCATTCATTGTAAATAACTAGATTTAATGCATTTCTTTTAATGTTGTTTGGGCTTTTGCACAGCCAAATGCCATCTCTGTAGGAATGAGCTTCAAGTAGACAACTTGGTGGAAGGGTCCCCTAGAAGAGGAAATAGACTCCAGTAACGGAAAGAAGCCTGATCAGGAGTGGATATCTCGCTCAAAGGTCCATTATATTGTGTTTTATTTAGCTTTCATTATGGTTTTGTAGCGCATACTTTATAATTATGTAAATACACTGAACATATTATACATAAGGATAACATACTTCAAGTTATTATTTAGAAGTCTGTCCAGCATGTCTAGCCAGCACAGAAGAAAATGCATACTAAAATCAGATTTCACAAACAAATTTCACAGCAGGGAAACAAGACAAAAGGAACACTAATTGTAATTTGATGCTGGTCATTGTTCGGTACATAGATGTGCATTAATTGAATAAAACTTCTGATTTAGAGCTTTGCCTTTTGTTTCAGTTTCTGAAGATAAAGCAGTTCTATAACTACTGAAACTTATTCAAATCTTAATTTACTTTTGGAAACAAAATCTAAATAAATCCTTCTTTCTTAAATCTTATTTAAACAATATGTATTCTGCTGTAGAGGGGAAAACTAAATGGGCATATGTTCAAATACAACACTTGTCAGAAAAAACATTACAATATTGTTATTTTACTTTGTAGACTTGTTTCTCAAGGTCTGCCACATCATTCTTCTTTGCCTCACTCTCATTTGCTGTCAGAATTTGTATCTTTCGGCTCATACTTTGACCTTTTCATTTTGAGATTGCTTTTCTGAAACACTGAGTTTTTAACTTTTAATGAAGAAACTGTTCTTTCAAATGCTGGTTACAAATGTATGCCCTAAAAATCTTTTTGTGGAGACCTAAGAACTTATTTCAGACATTATGGTCTAGAATAAATCAAGATTTTTATTCTTTTTTTTAAGCTGGTGCAGTTACTTTCATTCTCTAGTTAGTGGTTCTTTACGTCATCATAGCTAAACCTTACTGAGTAAACTAGCCGTGTTCTGCCTCAGATCCAACTCCTTGTTCCTTTTGTTCTCATGTTGGTTCCAAGAGAGCTTCTGGTGCCTCCTTATCCCGTGTCATACCTAGCCAAGAGTCTTGCATTCTGTATTTGCCTCAGTATTTCTGGGGGAAGCCTTTTCACTTCTTGAGTATTGCTATGGTAGATCACTTGCCTTGGGGCTGTCCATTGCTTAAGCCTTATTCTCTGAAGTTCCACTACTTCATTCCTATTTCCATATACCCTGGAGATGGGGAACTTGGAAACTTTTGACAATATGAAGTATGTCCGAAAAATGGGTTGTGAATCCTCCTTCCCAAAGCACTCTCAATCACCCTGTAGTTTGTGACTATTAAAAATGCTGAACACCTAGTTTCCTATGGAAATTAGAAGAAAGCCTACCCGCAAAATTCAAGATTAGTTCATTTAAAAGGTATTACTGAACAGTGATTTCTCTCAATTGATGTGAACTTTATCAAAGCCATCCGTAGGAATGGACACTAGTCAAGTCAGAATACATTCCTTTCATTTCAAATAAATACTTTATTTGATTTCAGATAAACACTCTTATATACGCTTTGGTAGAACTACGGAGGTATAAGTCCAGCTGCTAAATGTCTGGTTGTTTCTCAGTTCACAGCTTTCTTGTCACTGGTAGAAAACTGTTTGAAGTCAGTAGAACTGATGTTATTTTTAATAAACAATAAATGGTGTTTTAGAAAGATCTCACAAAGAAAACAGAATTTTAAATACACATTTCAAAGCAGAGGTCAGAATTTTAGTGTATTTATTTCCTGTTGTCACTGAAAATGGATTGTTAAGCTGAACATTTTTACTTTCTCTTTAGAGAATCAGGGTTTGCCTTTACTCATTTGGATGGGTCAATGGCACAGAAGAAAAGAATGGAAGCAATTTGTTGTTTCCAAAGCAACCAAGCAGGGTCCTGAACTATAATGCTTTTGTCTCTGAAAGCGGGTGGAGTTGGATCAAATGTGACAGCAGCTTTCCTAGTGTTTTTAATGGATCCCATGAGTAATGGGTTGTTCATAATGATATGGCCTAACCTAGGTGAAGCTTCTTTGGTGTTTTCCTAAGAGGCAGAAGGAAAGCCGATCTGAGAAAGAATGACACTGATGAGTATCATAGGAAAATAGGATTTTCTTCATTTGTTTCCCTAGCATCTTCTTGTTTTAACACTGTATTTTTGTGCTGTCCATTTATTTACTGTAAGTAGAAAGAATGCTAGTAGTACTACTAACAGAGTGGTGTGACGCCTTACAGTGTAGCTTATGTTATCTGTTTGTTCTTTGTGTGTCTCTTTCTTTCTGATACTTTTGAATGAGGTTTTCTATTTGTTTTTTATGAACTTTAAAAGCCATATAGTGGAGTTTCAGGAACAGTATATATTTAATGTAGTGCTTGTCTGCTCTAGTCTCTTCTGTTATTACTGAGAATTTATTTATAAATTAAGACATTAGTCTGAGGTTACATTTTGTGGTCATGAGAGACTGGCAACACCTACCTTTAGGAAGTTTTTTTCCTTTCATTAAAGCATTCAGAAATGCAAAATTATTTGTAAGGAATAAAAATGTAAATTACCTTTATTGACAGCAAAATGGTATTCTTAGAAAAATTGGTTAATGTGTTGTGTCATTGTACCAGATTAAGGACTTTCTATTCACTTCCTGCCTTCCCCCTGTTCACTCCTCTGCTGTAATTCCCAAGTTTTTTGGCAGTTGGAAACTGAAACAAAATCTGCACTTGAAAGAAACAGAGTAAATTAAAACAATAGTTTAGCTTTGGACTTGGGCATATGTCACCACCAATAGTAAAGAGAAAGTAGTAGCTTGGACATCAGGTCAGTGACAGTAACAGTATGAAGACAAAAGCTATTTATTTAATAAATGAAAGAAATTAGTATGGATAAGAGTATGGAGAAGTTGCCATGAAAGAATTTTTTCTTGAATCGCAATGCATCTTCACAAATATTGTCTGTGTATGGACTGGATTGATCCGTTCAGTTGGAAGGGACCTACACTACCATATTGCCATCGAGTCTGCTGCTTTTTTTTTCCCCCAACAATTCTCTGAAACTGCAAGAGAATTCTCTTGTGGAAACTGCAAGAGAATTTTAATCTTCTGTGAAGATAACAAATGAGGTATAATGAATTCATCGTATTGTGGCAAGCAGTTGTAAGAAAATAAGTTAAACATTGCTAACACTGAGTCATCTACAGTCTGTAGGTATACCTAACAACCCAGGCCCAAATATAATTGCTACCTTTATACACCACTAAACAGCAACTTCTCATCCTGCTGAAAACCATCCTGTGATGGTAACCATCCCAAGTGGCAGTGAGTGACTACTTGTGTTTGATGGAGGAGTAGTGGGTTCACATGATCCTTTATGATCTCACTTTTGAATAATCAGTGCCAAATGAGATTCATTCATGCATTAGCATTCCTTGAAGTGTACTAGCAGCAATAATAGGATTTAAGAAGTAGAAATACCAGTGGAGTAACTAGTTTTTCACATTCTGTGGACTTATTGTAGAAATGTAGCTTGGAAGTCTGCATTCCTTCTCTGAGAGGTGTACTACCACAGTGCAAGGGAGGAATATTTATCCAACCATAGATTACTTTCTCCTTCCCCCCTCCCCCTTTAAAATTGTTTGCTTGTTTAAATACAATCATAGATGCAGAATTCTCACCTTTAGGATGAAATACGAACGTTTAATGTGAGAGTATCACAAGTATACAGATATTTCTCTAAGCCTCAGGTTTTAAATTATTTTCCAATGTAAAATACAGTATCCTTTGTAGGAGATACTGCAGAAAGGTATAGAAGTACTGCAACTCACTTTTCTTGTGCTGGACTGATGAGAGAAGAGTGAAAGTAGTGCACTTCAGCCTTTCTTGACTACACCAAAAATAGAATGGAACGTACTTCTGCATGTTTGAACTAGGTCTTTCCTCCAGACATCATGTTGTTGTTATACAGTGAGCTTAATAATGAAACAGTTTGCCATATATAGCTTGCCAGGAATGTTCATCTTGCAGTGACAAATACATAATTTGTTCCTCTTTTGCTTACTACACAGATTGGAGAAACAAGACTTGTTTGGCTTTAATCTTGCAGCTTGATGTCTCTGAGTGTGCGTAGGCATCAGAGGTTCTTAGAATCTAAAACAAGTCATTAGGAAAAATTCTTAGACAACTTGCAGCATGTGAGTGACCTGACAAGGCGAGCCCATTGCATGAGACTTGCTTATCAGAGACAGAACATTATTACAGTTGATGTAGATTTAAGGATCTATTTATTCTCTGAGAGCTAGTAGTACTGTACCTCTAGATAGATAAAACGTGCTGGGAAAATGCAGAGCACAGACCTGACATTTCACAGATCCTTACCTTTAATGTTACATCCAAAGTATAAGTAGTAACAGTCACACTATTGTTTTGTGTCCAGCAAAATTTCTTATTTACCTAACATGATGATTATTGTATATACTAATGAAAGCATATGTGGGCTTTCTTAACAGTCTAGTTTACTCTTACGTAACTGCCTGTGTCCAGCTGATTTAGATTTTGCCATCAGGTACTGAGTCAGTTAGTATATGCAGTGTTTTTTCAGAATTAAAATAACAGGATTGTTTTGATGTCTTCTAGACTCCTGGCAATTTCTGTTTTTAAAGCATTTACCTGAAGTTCCTGCTTGTTATAAACATATAACCAGAAGTTCTCAAAGCTTTCTTTATAGCAGGATACTTAAAGAGTAAGATATTAGGCAGGGAGTAATTCATCTGCAGGCAATATTTGTTCAAGAGGTGATGGCATAGTATCTGTTTTGTGATGCCATGTGCATACTACTATGTTTTGAAGGGAGGTTATTTAACTTGTTCATTGCTGCTACTAATAGCTTGGAATCCCACTGCAGAACAACAGTGTTTTGACAGGTGTCACATGCTCGGTCAGAAGCATAATGCTGTTATTACTAGGGTGAGTTGAAAGATGATCCCAGCAGTTTTCTGGTTATGATTAAATAATTATTTTCCAAGAAGCTTTATGGTATTTTAAAAATAATTGTGCTATCACAGTCTCACCAGTAAAACTAAATTGTGGAGTGACTGTTGAAGTGTGCTTTGATTGTAAGATTTTGATATTAGAAATTAAATGTCTCTGAGCTATTTGGAGTGACTCAAATGGGGTAGTATAGCTGTTGGTTAGCCTGGCTATTACAGTTCATTATCTTGAAGGTATGTAGAACACTTTTGTCATTGTCATAGCAGCAGCTTGTCTAGCTGTGGAAGAGCAGCTAGTCTGCCTCGTTAATATTCCACCACAGAAATATAACTTGGAAAATTGAAGCCAGGTTCTCTTCTAATAAAAGTAGCAAAGAAGAGATAGATATCCTTCCACAAATGTTTAAAACAAAAAAGCACAAAAAATTAAAATAACTCACCTTTTCCTCCAACTGCTTTACAACCTTTTTCTCTGTGTTTACAAAGTAATAGCTAAATAATGTAACTGCACTTAGGATACTTAGCTCCCTAGCATTTTTTTCTGGAATACCTAAACATCTCATCCTAAACTTTTATTTAGGGAAATATAACATCTCCATTTCAGTGTTTTGGGTTTCTTTGGGTTTTCTTTTCTTTTTTTCCCCTTTTTTTGTATTTTGATTCATTGTGAAGGTTTCAGTAGAAGAAAATATCCTGAAAATTCAGAACAAGAAGAGGGAACTTGCAGCAGGAGCCTTTGCTACCAAAAAGCCTTCAGCAAGTGAAATAAAACAAAAAATATTTAACAAAATTAAGGCTCTGATTGATTTATAGCTTGATCCTGTGGTATTTTGCATAAATAACATATTTAATGTTTTGGATAATACTTCTTTTCAAGTTACATGTCCCATGTTAATTTTCAGTTTTGCTGTCTTTGTGCTCAAAATATAAATGCTTCAGATAAATTATAAAAACTAATTTGCTCCTAAATCTTAATTTAGAAGCACAGAAATGCCTGAAATTTTTCCAGTGTTCATTGCTTCAAATGGTTGATTGTGAGTATAGTGGTTAAGAGCACAAAAAACCCCCTCAAAACCAAAATGTGTATTCATGCATTCTAACCTGCAAGCATTTTATCTCATTTTAGAGGTGAAAAAGTAATAAAAGGTAAATAATGTGTCTTCTCCTTCAGACAAAACCATCTATAAATGAATTAGTTTCATGTTTCTATCTTAGTATTGCCTGATAAACAATCAGATCATCTGGAACAATTGTTTCAGAAAAGGTGGTCAGTGACACTTCATAAGGAATTCTTACTTTTGCAGGCTATGTCCAAAGATGGTATTTAATTCAAAATTTTGAAGTATTTTTTACTAGTTCTGAATAATACACAGGTGCAGGAGGGAGTTCCTCTGATGATTACTTCCCAGGAGTTAGTAAAAAGGAAATACTTAAATTTGTAAAACACTTTCTTTTAATATTTTACTTAACAGAACTCCAATGATTTTTGTAAAAGTAAAGTTTCTTTGGATAAAATGCTAGAATCATAGGCATGTATTGACAGCATACTATCTAGTAATTTCAACAGACACTTTGAACAATAAGACCATACTATATGCAAAGTAGAATCTAATCCACTTGTGTCAGTGAATGAGTTAGTCCTTGCAAAATAAATTAAAACAAATAAATTATTTTATAGCTGCCAGCTTTCTAACAGTTTTCCTGTACTGCATTTCCTCTTGTAGTGGAAAAACATGTTTTTCACTTCTGTACGTATGTCTTAATGGAATGATCATCTGCATGCCCCATGACTTATGGAGGAAGAATTTGGTAAACTACACCTGTTCGTGTACCACAGATTAAAAAATAGCACTGAAGAATCTCAGTTGAATATTAGTTGAATATTTGTGTCTGTTCCTTTCTTTCCATTTGATTCCTGTCTTCTGATACGTGTTTACCTAACATTCTGTTCCCTTCACTGTGATGCACTTCGAATTGGAGACAGAGATTGGTATATCTAGGTCCTGTTTAGATTTGGGAAGTGTACTCGGCAGCAGAGAAATGGAGTCTGTAAAGCTTGTAATGCCTTTCACCTCTTATGTCTGAAAATATCAGCCAGCTGATTGTAAGATGAATTGCAAACACAGGAAATGGAAAAGGACTGAGAAATTAAGGGAAGATGTCTACTATTTGGAGCAAGTGAGCTAATGAAAGAACTGAGAAAGGAATTAGAAACAAGCAAACTAACAAACTGATGCAGTTTTTGGAGAGCCAGCACCTTAGCTATGAAGAGAGGCATACTTTAAGTCTGTTAGAGAAAGAATTACCAGGACACAAAGGAAGACAGCATGAACCCCAGTATCTGATTATCACTGAAAAGCTGGAAAAGAACAAGAACAGAACTAAACCTGATTGAAGTTGGGGTTTGAGTGGGGCTTTTTTGGGTTAGTTTTTTGGGGGTTGGTGTGTTTGATTGTTTGGGGAAGGTTGCCTTTTTTTTTTTTAATGGAGTTTATGTAAGTTAAACTTTCTTTGGGTTTTTCTGGTTCAGATTTTGATATTTAGAGATTAGCAGGAAAAATAATTTGCAATTATGAAAGGGGGATTTGGCCTTTTTTTTGTTATGTCCATTTTTCAAGTAAAAATTTCACAGGCGAGAGAACCATTTCTATGACTAGTCAAGCCACATCATTACTTATGTGAAAATATGCTGACATTTTGCAAAATGGCTTAGTATGATTATGAAAACAACTGAAAACAATTACTAGGTTTGTGGGGGTTTTTTTGTCTATTAGATTATGATTTCCATGTTCCAAAGCCAGATATAACTTACTGAAGGTAGTACTAAGCTTTATGATCTCTCCCAAGAAAGCCATTAATGTATCTGAGAGAAAAGAGGTAAAAGCTGAGCACAGAAAAGTCCTGTCTGATTTGACAGAGCTGTTCAGAAAGCAGGTGGTTAAACACATTGGTGTTCTGGCTGTTAGGACATTTTTTTTCTGCTTTTCATGATCTGTAAGTAGTCTTTGGCATTTGGCATTCCCTTTCGTGGAGTTTGAACAGTATGTTCTAGAAGTAAGCTTTTGGAATTGTTTTTAATTCCAAAGATTGAGTTAGTAGTCTATCATTCTGGTCTTGGTTGGGTTTTGCTTGCCTGTTTGGGTGTTTTTGGTTTTTTGGTTTTTGTGGGTTTTTTTTTACCCTATACATAAAATAAAGATATGTATGGAAAAATGCTTCTTAATCTTTTAAGGGTCGCTCTGAGTTGTCACCATTTAAGGAACACCTTAGATTATAGGCTTCATAATGGCAAATGAAGTTCTACTATTTGAGTTGCAATCTAAGCAGCGCTGTGATTCTTCTGAATAATGATGTTTAGAATGTAGTGCTGTTTTGAGTACCTCAGATTAGAGCAGAAAACTGCTTGATGTGTCAAGTGATGCTGTTGCAAGGAATAAAAAGGGAGCTCTGCTTTTCTGCAAAAGCTGTCTGCAGCAATTGTGAAGGAAATAGTGGCAAATAATGACATACAGGTCATTTTATTGAAAATAAGCTGCATAGAATTTAGTATAGATGTCATACCTTTCCTGAGGCTGTGGTAAGCACTTGATCATAGTGTGAGTTAGAGAGGCTACAACAGAATTATTTTCACAGGTTATCTTTCTTCACTAACTGTATTTGTTAAACCAAAACATGCTGGTTTTCATCTTATTCAGCATCTCTCCTTATCTTACTGTATTAATGTAACAAAACTTACATGCTAAACCAAATTTTCAGGCAGGTAATATCATGCTTTTATACTTTCTTGGTTCTCTCCAACTAAGCTTAAAAAGAAGTAATGTGCCTATTCTCAAGCATGAATACAGACAAGGGGAGGAAAATTTAGATTGTTTAGCTTAATAAGAGTATTTTACCACTTTCCATAGAGTAGTCTTTGAGTTTGCAGAACTCTCCAATATTTGTTTGATAAAGTATACTTTTAACTAATAATTTAAATAATAATTAAAAAAACCTCAGCAAAAGGAAAATCCATATAGGAGAGGGCTAGTTACAACTGCGAGTTCAGATACTCTGTTATTTTAAGTAGCTACAAGCTACTTTGGTTTGAACCTCATCTTTTAGCGTTTTTCCTAAATGGTGACCAACTAAATCATAGACCAATTAAGTAGTGAAAACAAGTTAAAACAGACCAACCCTTATACTTGTATTATGTCTTCTGCTTTACCAGCAAACGGTGAGAGCTTGTTGATTGTTTATTTTATCTCTAGGCTAAAGGTTTAGCACCATCACTAGACTCCAGCCAAAATCCTCCTTTACAAGGAAATAATGAAGCAATATTTTCTTAGTGTTTCTGGATTAGTACAAGGTACAGCTGTCAAAGAATACCAATTTTGTTCTGTTTAGACTTTTGACTAAACAATAGATCTAAACCTTAGAACAGATGACAGCCAGTCTCTGTCTGTCATGAGCATGCTTTATTTTTACTGCTTTTCCATGTAAGTACATGTAGCCTGAGTGTGGCAAAAAAAGCACTTTCTTTTACTGTCTTTACACATGGAAAGAGTAGTTTTCCTTACCAGGGTAGGTACAGTTACCTAAGCAGCTATGTAATCTTTCTTTGCCAAAGTAGTATCACGGTTGTGTTTAAGTTCAGCGTACAGGGCTTACATTAGGGATGATGTTTCTTTAGTCACTTGAAAGAAAGATGCCTTCTTCCCAAACTTCAGTGTAAGCAGCTTCAGCAGGTACTTCCTCTAGTGGCTTGCCCTATATTTGTGGCAAACTAATACGGGGATTTGCCCTAAACAGCTCCCTGGCAAGTTACTAAGTATTTGTCTAGTAAACTAGTAAACTTCTAAATAATTACAAACTAAAAGCTGGACATTTGCTAATGAGAACTTGAGTAGCATGAGCAAAGCTTAAGGGGTATTTATACCTGTTGAATATTTTAGTTAGACTGCTTTGGAGCTCCTTTTTTTTAATTGCTCAAGAGTTTAGGGAAGACAGAAATGCATGACAACTTTTTATTTTTGTATCAAGTGCAACATTGCAAGGAACAGATAAAACTCAGTTTACTAGTCCCATAGTATACAGAACTGAAAAACGCATTCTGCCATGCCGCAGGCACTGTGCGTAAGAACCTGGTCAAAATTTCAGTGCAATTGTGACTGGAAGAGCAAAGCAGTGCTATTACTGTTACAACTGTATGTATCCCAGTGTCATTAATACATTTATGGTAAAGCAGAATGGCTACCACTCCAGTGTTTGAGCAATCCCATGAATTAGATTTTACATCTAGAACAGCAAGCAAAGGAATCAATGCTAATCATCTTAATGAGGTGAGGTAACAAACCCAGTTTAAAGAATATGTTGAGCCAATTGATCAAAACAAAAGAAATTTTAGGCTGAAAATACCTGGTTTTATCTAGTAGGGAGACTTGGAAATTGGGCAGTAATAGGTGGCCCAAGGATTCTGCTTCCTAGCTTTTGCTCAGTCTTCATCTGTAGCACTGCAGAGGCCTTCAGCCAAGAAGTTTTTCCTGAAGCTACTAGCAAGTGTAACTGACCACCATCTATACCTTTCTAGCTGTTAGTTCTGGAACAAGTCCTTGCATCACCACTGTTTGAGACAGGCACTTCTACTGAAGATAGGTATCAAGTTTCTTCTTGATGTTGTCAAAGGAATCCACTCCCATATAGTCAGCTTGGCCCTGTTCCCACCGTTCCTTGCGTTCTTCCGAAGATTCAGTTGGTAATAGTGGTGATACTGATACGTGGGACACTGCCTCTGTAACTTCTGCCTAAAATGAAAGGCAGAGTAAAAATATAGAAATACTTTGTACAGCTAAAGCAAACATCAGGCCATAGAATGGGCCAACAAAGTAGATGTTGTCATGCACAGTAGCAAGCATTGCCAGTGGGTAGGGATTGTGCAGCTTTCCTGGCAAAATAGCAAAGCAGAGTTATAGAAGTTAGCAAGGGAAAAGAAAAAGAAAAAAAAAAGTAAAGTTTAAGTTCTTCATACCTCTCTACAGAAGCCACAAGAGAAAGCCAGAGTATAGACCAAGCCAGATAGCTGCAAATAGTTTGTTAGAAAAATGCAAGATTACCAAGAGAAGCACATCTTAAGAGATCAGTAACTTTGGTCTTAGAAAGGCTGAGAACTTAAACTGGTCCATGTACTAAGCTGAGACTAAGAAGTCTGCAGTCAGATGCAGGCTACTAAACTCTGTGAATGAGAACTAGAGTTAGAAGCATTACTTTGCTTTTACTCAGTATTGGCATTCATCACTGCCTGTCGATATAAGTATTGATTCTCAAGGTATCCTAGGCTTACCTAAATGTGATTCACCATGCAAGATCTGTACGTACAGATTTGCATGCTAAACTGGGGTTCTTCTGCTTGAGAACCTTATTAGCTGCAACACATTAAGAGTTAGGGCCTTCTCTGTATACATTAAAGAAGTTACTACATTAAAGAAGTTACTACAGTATAAGACCTGGTGCAACCTACATACATAGTTTGTTTTAGGCAAGCATCCAGTTATGTCCAAGAGGTGTCTAGCATGCTTCTCTTTTGTAGTATGATTTATTCCAAGCTTAAAAGGACAAAACTAAAATACCCTGCATCCCACAAACTAAATCACACCCATGCTTTGAGATGGATAGAGAGAAGGGAAATTGATGCAATGGTAAATAACCTGTCATCCATACTTAGGTATGGATATACAATATTATTAGAGCACGTACCATATTTACCCCTGTAGTATTTTCTTTAACAATTCCATGCTGTTCTAGTAATGGTAAAACATCAGCTATGTAAGTATCCCACCACATGTTGAGGAATTCTGGGTGAACTATTTTAGGGTCATCCATGTTGCCCTTTATACTTTTTGTTCTGGAGTCATATGTATAGGTCCATGGCTTTGTGCTTCCCAGGAAATGCACCACCTTAGTATTTGCACCAAACCTGATGGGCAGAAAAATTTTAGAGGTTACTTTGTACATGTGTCTAGAAAATGAGTTTTGACTGGCAGACATAACTTTTTTTAACCTGCTATTTCTGTATTTGTCCAGAAAACAGAAATATGAATATATTTAGGAAGCTAAATGCTAAATGATCAAACTGCCAATGCCTATCAGGACTGAAAGCATTGCAATACAACAGAAAAAATGCAAACTGAATTCTACATTACACTAGTCAGAATACAGCCAAAACCTAGTGGTCTGGGCTATTTAAATACTTACAGACAACTCAAGTCTTTAGGGTGATGTCCATAGCTCAGGAGAGAGCAGTCTCAAGCAGCCGTTGCAATCGGAACTGGTTTTAAAAGTGAAAAAGATTCTACTCCAAAGTCAGCAAGCCACAGAGTTAAGCATTACAAGTATTATGTGGAGAAGGGTCAGTGTTAAGAGTTACCCTTTCAGTTTATAGCCCTTTAGAAATGGATCATTGGATGGCTCTGCTGCAAGGAGACCATGTCTCTGCAAAATAATAACTTTGTATAACCAAGGCATTTCAGAAGACTCCTGATCTCAGTGCAGCAGGGTCTTGTTAGACAACCCTTACTTCCTACATAACCTTAGGGCAGCCATGTGTGGGTTTGGCAGTGGGTTGTTTTTGTTTCTTTTTGAAACCATTTAAACTCCATTTTCAATACAGATTTCTAGCTTTGTCCCAACTGTTACCAGTACGTTCTTCTGTATTAAAAGTATAGAAGAGATGCCCCTCTTCTCAAGTAAAGAACTTAATGCTGAAGGAGACAACATTCATGTCATTCTCCTACAGTTCCAGAACTAGGTTTCAGCCTGGTTCATTTTTGTGAACAAGCAATACTAGTCTCTCTGCTAACAGTGACTATCTCACCTAGTCCACTTGGTATCACATTAGACTTTCTTGTCAGCATAGTATGACTGTAATAGAGAGTAACATCAAGTAGCTTGTCTAACATTTTATTAAGCAGATGCTGATCATTTCAACCAGGACTCAGACGTTAAAGATTTTGTGTATGGAGACAACACAGGTGTGTTTCAAAAGCCATAGAATATTCAAACCAAGTATTTGGATGGGGTTGTGGGTTTCATACTATTTTAAGGTCCTTGACTATATTTCAATGTACATGTTCAATGTTTTGAATACAACTGATCTTATTGCAGAATGAAAACTTATGTGTGCATGAAAGGCCAAGTATTTGTATTAACTGCATGAAAAACAGAGTCTTCAAAAGGTCAGTTACTGGGCTTTAACTTTAAATCCCAAAAGTCAAGATTTAGCATAAGCGGACTACCTTAGTTTTATTAGCTGTCACAGTACTAAACAACCTGAGTTTTCTTCATCTTAGGCTGCTCCTGTTATGAAGAAACTTATTGTTCAAAAATCAAGATAAGTTAAGTTAGAGAAAAGAATGCATAAGAAGTATCATGTGACATTTGTTGCAAATGGAGAAGTGTACTCATGGTATCCTGTCCACTTACGGTCAGAGCAACAGATGCCAAGCTTCTACAATGTTTTCAGCATCTGCCTTCTAGATACATTCTGGACCTGCAATACTTTATTTTGACATTTAAGCTCAACTGATAGGAAGCTTTATGTCCACACTGGCCTCAGCGACTAATCTATCTTTCCACATCTCCCAGAAAAGTCCTTCATCAATGTTTTGAAGTTAGAGAGCATTTGTCATGAATTGGCATTTTCCTTTGGAAAAAGGATTACTGAGACTGCTGTGAAATCTACTCTCGCTGTACAAAGCTGCAAAAAACTTAACTATTGCTGTCAGTAGGTTTAAATCTCACTATATTCCAACTGCTGATTATCAGGAGTGTAGCTGCTGATCTAACCGAGGGAACTTGTTCCACCTATTGAGCAGAGAATGTTACTTACAAGGGCTGCACTTCCAGCATTCTATTTTTGAAGGTCTGATGAATTCAGTTAACCAACTGATTCAGTTAAAGAGATTTTTTGTCAGGAGCTCCCAGATCCAATTAGTCTTTTGTGGCAACAAAGTAATGTGTAAAATTAAGACCATGTGACTAACGGCCAGCCATGGAAAGAGGGCATACTTTACAATAGATGTTAGTTTATCGAATGCTATCCAGCTACTTAGTCATTCTGAGGCTTGCATATATTTCTTTAAATAAATGTTCCACTTTTAGCAGGACAAGATTCCAAATAGTATTCTGATCACAAGACATAGTTTGATCTTGAGCCAGCAAGCCCTGCTTATGCCAGCTGCTGCTTTAGACACTAGTAACCTGATGTCATTCAGAGATCAGACTGTTTTTATGCACTTGGCACTTTCCCTCTCCCTTGCTTCCAACTTCTGCAGCTCATAATAGTTTCCCTTCTTTCCCCCCGCCCCCGTTCTCCTGGATCGTTACAACACTTTGAGCGACCCTGCCTCTGACATAGAGTTTACTCATATGCCAAAATAATGCTGCAAGCTAGGGAGGATACAGGTTTTGTCACAGAAGAAACATGCAATGGTATGTGGTTGGCTGTATTCTTTGTTCCATCTTGCTGTTAACTTAAGGAACTGACAAAGGTCTAGAAAGACTGTTAGGAGAGAATTCTAGCTTGATACAAATCTTTATTCACCACACTTATTTGAATGGTATAGGTTGATTAGATGAAACTGTAACTACTGGTTGTTAAATACCCTAAATAACTGGAGTGAAAAAAGGGCAAGTTATCTAAGTGGGAAGGATACCACCAGTGACATGCTGAAGTTCAGCTTGAGTTGATTCAAGAGCCTACTGCCATTGGTTAGAACTGTACTAGACTGTATCCTGTACTGCAGGAGTGTTTTTTCCTTTTGCAAGTGACCTGTCAAATGTTCTTACCCTAAATCAATTTCAGTGTTATCACCAGGGATGAGTCGTTTAAGCTACAGATACAGCTGTCTCTCTGCATTTATCTTGACATGATTCACTTGACTTTCATCAATTCAACCTTTTTTTTTTTTAAGAGAAGAAATTTTGATATTTTGAGTGACAGGAATAGTCTCCTAGAAAACCTGTGTAAGCTCACATCATGCCTCTTCATTCTGTTACAAGAAATTAAGAATATGTAAGCTCTGAACGTCTTCTTGAAGTTTTCAACTTACGCTTTAAATGCTGGAAGGTAGGAATATACAGAAGTGCTGCTCAAATTATAAATAAACGGTAGATGTTTGCTCATGTCTGTTGTTGCCCAGCTGCTGAAGAAGGTGTTTAATAACCCCTGATCTGCACCTAAAAGAGAGAGCATTAATAGGCTACGAGCATCAGACAGCTGTTCAAGGATCTTTTTCAGCCACCTTACTAAGTACGAGTTGGTAATGCAGTTATCATGTCCTGTAGAAATCTGGCACAGACCACTACACTTCTATTTGTAAACAACTCTGTAAACCTTGCAGCTTTTGAATATTCCAAAAATGCAGAGAATGAAATAGTATGTATGGGGTTACTTTTGTTAAAAGGTAGGAAGCTGCTCACAAACTCTGCCATTCTTTTTCTTTCACACCTTAAGTTCAATCTGTATAAGGCAGCAAAAAACCCCACAATAAAACAGTACAACTGAGCACTGTTCAGCTTCAGGAAAGCTGTAGCTCAGAATATCAAATGGCAACAATTAGTTTTATTACTTATGCTTACAGATGCATGACCAACTTCACTGACAGAGTTAGGGTGTCAGTGGCTTGTTAGACCTGCAGATGCATCTACCTCCACACTGATCTGATAAGAAAAGCACATGTAATTTTAGTGACAACTCTAGTAAAACTCCATCAAATTCATTAACAGACAATAGGTGTTCCTAGTTCTGTACTAAAAAGCTCCTGACTAACCACTACATGAGGATAACAATCTGTGTTCAGAGGGGTGGCCTCTTAGTTTGCAAGTAGAGGTTGTTACAAGGTTAAGTGAGTCTGAAGTTGTTTGGTATCTCAGTAGTAGATTAGCAAAAAAAAATACTCTTCAGGCCAGAGCAGACTAGCTCATAAGTAGAGGCTAATAGGTAAAAACCTATTTATCTATATCCATTCATTCTTTATCACAATGAATACAATTAGCCTTTAAATGGTAATAATTTCTCTTTCAAGGAGATTGAAGGAAGTCCTCCAACTTTCGCTTACTGTATTCTTTCACCTATCACTGCATTCAGAAGTAGCATTACTAAAAAGTAGGTAAAGGGATAGCTTAGTTAGTAGACAATGTTTCATTTTAACCTTTTGTTTCCTCAAGCACTCGGTCTCTGCTGACTCAGGGAAAGGTTTTTATTCATCTATGATTCAATTTAGGGCAGTATTAAGGTTTATACCATCAGTGCTGTTTGAGCAGGATTTGCTTTTTGCAGCTGAAGTATCTAGATGCTGGGCATAAACTTAGATGTACAGACAGTACACTGACGAATATAAATTCTAGGTATCCTGTTACAGCTGTCAGCATAGATGCAGATTGCAGAGTGAGAAACAGCCTGGAGACTCAGTCCAGTAATTTCAAACCTCTGACTTGCCTCTCAATCCATAAAGGAAGGAAAGCACTTCTGAAGAACTTGTATCCATCATAAGAGAACCTAAGGGGCAGCAAGTGTATTTAGCATACTCTACAGGAGTTTCTCTTGCTCAGATTGTTTTACATACTAGGCTTTTTTTCAGATTGCATGCATTTGTGGCAAAGCAGACAATGAAAGCGGCATCTAGCTGTCCTAATTCAGACTTCAGCAGGAGTGTTGTTATAGAGACAGGATCTCAGACATAAGGTGAAAAATCAGGCAGTACTTATATTAGCTACATATTTACAGATACATTTGAAGGTACAATACAGCAAGACTGTAAAAGCACCTATTCTGGATCCCAGGCTAAAGAGCCAGAGAATTGTCTAAGCAATAGCAACATTCTTAAGGTAGCAGTACTACCAGATTTCTTCTAAAACCAAACTTTTCTTTCCTACCCACTACTTTTAGCTGGTATCTAGAGTAGTTGCACGATGTGTTCTTTATTATCTAGAAAGGTGAAGTTTAGACAGAGTAGATGTCTACATAACTAGCCATCGTTCTGCCATTTCTGGACAACCGCACTACATAGAAGACATCTGTCTGCTGTTACATGCAAGAAATACTCCGGAAGGTCGTCCATTCCCTAGTTACTCCTACTGCAGACAAGGTACTTGCAGCTGGATTTCACCTACATATAGTTCGTTAGGTTGTTAAGTTTGCATCCCTGTGTCCTATTAAAAGCAATGACCCTTGACAGGTTTCTAAGTTTTCTAGACCCTTTTATTACTTTCTAGGTAAATTTAATTTTCAATTCCCTTTCTCCCTACCAAGTTCCTGAGCTCAGCAGTAGCTTATACAGATGGTCTAGGTCTCCATGGTCTCATTACTCAGATCAGTGCTACCATAAGAACTAAGTAAATTTTGAAGCTGAAGTACAAATTACAGTTCTAGAAATTTGATACCTAAACAATTAACCCACTATTTTTGCTGCAACAATCGTTAAGTGCTGCAACAATTGCTTTGCATTTAGGACAGAGGAAATTTCATCATCGCATGGCTTTAGCTTTCAAGTCAGAAAGCATGTTGTAAAAGCAGTTCTGTTCATTTGGGGTTTTTTTGGTTGCTTGCTTGCTTGCTTTTTGTGGGGGTTGGAGGTTTTTTTGTGGGGGGTAGGATGGGAGGTGTTTGGTTTCTTTGGTTGATTGGTTTTGGGGGATTTTGTTTTTTGAATGCAACGGTTCAGAATTATGCTATCGATTTTGCCATAGCTGGTGATCAATTTGCACAGCAAGGTACAGACCTTTATTACATGGCAGTACCCATTTTCATTGGGTAGCATTGAGCATGCAACTGTGAGTAATGTCCTTTAAAAGGCCACACACAAGGGTCCCTACAGTAACAAGGATTATTCTACAGACTAGGAGTGACATCTGGATATCTTACTTTTCACAAAGTACTGAGAGGTAAGTCAAAAGGCCAACTCATTACTTTCTATCCGAGAGTTCCATTTAATGGTCTTTAACTTATGTAGTTTTCTGTAGCTTTTTAAGTTAGACTTTGTTTTGTACCACGGTAGTTACATAATGAAACTAAGCAACAGGAGACAGTGATACTCAGAAGCCTTTAACTCTAGCCGTCTCCAAGCGACATACACTTTTACTGCAACAGTAGCAGATTTAGTAGACTTACAGGACAGCAGAACTTGGCTTCTCAAGCTTAAACCTGGTACAGTGGCCAATCCCAAGTAACCTATAATGGGAAGCAGCCAAGGCTACTACATGCACTTGATATTGGGAAAGAGACAGTCACCACCCTATAATGACAGGAAGCCTTCCCATAGCACATGAAGAGATAGCTGTATCTTCAAATGTTTGATTATCTGAAACTGTGCTCAAGTTGACCAGTACTATATTTTTTCTATAGCAGCTTGAGTTAGCATAGAACATCCAAAGCTTTGAGTGTTAGGAATGTCTGAAGCATAATACTGGAGTTTCATTTCTTGTTATGTGATTTCTTGTTATATGATTCTACACTTGTTAGTCTGGAGGCCAAACTCAGTTTTTATTTCATGAAGTCTGAAAAAAGTAGTTTTACTATATATTGTAATGATAGCCTCTATTTCTGAGAAGGATACAATTTTTGCATAGTTACATAGAGCATTCTATCATACAGAGTCCCCATGACATGTATGTAGTTACTGAGCCATCCCAACGACTGTCACCATTTTGGTCCAACTTACACTGAAATACAAATTAATACATACCATCAAAGCTGCCTTTCTCTGTGGCAAACTGTAACAGCTGGCTGTATGTTTCAATGGATGGTCGGTAAACAAAAACTCCTGAATTAAAACAGTCGGGCCAGCCTGGATCTGGTGCTGCAGACAACTCTTCTCTCTCAAAAAGCTCATCTATATTTGACAAAACCTGATGGCAAAGGAGTTTAAAAAAATGCTTTTGGGTTAGGAATTATGGTATCATGTTTTTAATGGACTTTGGTATCAACATTAAGACATGAAAGAAAGTTCTTGTATCAGTGTTCATCTTACGGAAGACAATACATTACAGAAATAGTCCCCACAGACTTCATGACAGTTAATTCCGTTTAAAAGGTACACACATCCTTACTGTCCATCTAGTAAAAGGCTTCTTTTACCCCTACTCTTAAAAAAAAAAAACAACCCACAGAAAAAAATCCAACAACACTGATACTATGTCTTCAAGAGGTACCATGAGACACAGCCACTTACCATTGTGTCTGCATCCATGAAAACACATTTTGAAAACTGTGTCAGTTCCCAGCAGTGAAGCTTTGTTAGTGTGACGCCCAACTCAGGTCTTTTCATTAGTGCCAAGTGTGCTGAATCCCCACTATCCAAGACATTTACCAATATGACTTCATCAAAGACTTTTTCCAGCACTCTCCTGGGGAAGAGTCAATTGGCAAGATTTAGTTCTAGTGTTACTCCAACAACAGACTATGTGACAGATTCTGTAAAGAGAAGTGGAATGACAGGGAACCTGGCAACATTTCTTGTCGAAAAGTAGTAAGAGTTGACTGTGTATGTTGGAATACACAAGTACCCCTGTCTGCCACAAAGTTTGTCATGTGCACATATTGGGAAACAGAGAAGACTCTTGGGGTTTTTTTTTTCTTCCACAGAGTTTTAGTTGGCATTGCTATCAAGTCCGGTAAGTCATAGCTACATAGTACAAGCTTTCCACAAAGCTTTTTTTTAATCCAGACTGATTTCTGTCAACTTTACAGTCTACTCTGAGCAGGCAATTAAGAAATGGGAAGCTGTTAGACTAGCTTGAGCAGGACAGTAGCTGAATCCCAAACAGCTGAGACAAAATTTTATGCAACACTTACACTGTTCTGGATTTGTGACATCTGGGACTTTTAAGACATCTGACTAGGCCCAGTTGCTAAAACTTTATCTCATAAAGTCTTTTCAAGACTCACTTAGTCATGGCTGTGGGTACAGAAATGCTTTGAGCAAGTATCATATTCGCTGAAGAGGACAAAGTGTCAGGCAGTGTAGTGAAAATTTTTGGCAGATGTCCAACCTTTGCTTTACCATCAATACAGCATTACCATTAGTTCAAGAGATGAAGGTGTTCATGCTGCTTAAAACAGCATGAACATCAGTAATCAGTAAAGTCTTACTGTTCTACAGCGTATCTTGAATGCTCAGCAGTTACCAGTACAATTTCAGCCACAGAGCTTGTAAATGGGTTTTGGAACTCTGCCTTGCGAAGCAGTCTTTATACTGACAGTTTGGTGTGGACAGTGCTTCTGAACTTCAGGCATACTTTGTTAGCGGAGACAGGGTGAGAAATGCAGCTCCAATTACACCACTAGGTACGTAGGTATCACTGGTCTAAGAGCATAGTACTAGCTCGCTTGCACTAGCACATAGGTACATTTAGTGTTCATCTTAGAAGAGCACACTCACCTAGTAGCTGGAACGAATGTTCCTATATGCAGCATCTTAATATTGATATGACTGTTTAGCTGCCAGGAGACTCCAGGAAGAGTCGCTGCATTTTTTTATTGACTCACATCTCTATTGTGTCTATATATTGATAACTCTTTTCAGAATTGCTTCCCTATGCAGAGAATCTTGACTTGTCATCTGTAGTTCCCATAGTTATCCATAGTTATTAACTGTTTCATTGTTTGCCTTTTTTTTACCCTCTTACATGTGGAAAGAGAATCCAGTCCAATCCATAGTGAGATTATTCTAAGAAGGCTGTAGGAAGCAGTTGCCTATCAATTTCATTTGATGTACTGTGGAGACCTTGTTAGATGCCTCTGTTCAGCTGCTGATTCAGGTGCTACTTTAGTTCTGCTCACTTTCTTCTCCCATGATAAAATTTGAAGTGTCTGCTAGACTTCAAGAGAGCTTGTGCTATATTATCTCAATCGGGAATACTTCTGCAAAACAAATAAATACCAATTCCCTGCTCCCACCTCCACATGAATACACACGGCATTAACAAATGCACAGGCAATATCACATTGTTGGACAATTCTAAGTAGGACTACAAAAGAGCAAAAATGCAGAGGAAATATCATTATCAAGTCATGGTTTAGAGCTCTAAATGCAGACTATTTGTTTAACTCATAGTCGGGAAGAAAAAAACCCACACCAAAACAAACAGTTTCATGTCTGAAGAACTTGCAGAACTCCAGATAGTATAGATGAGTTCTGCTGAAATTAGCTGTTTAGCTTCCAGAGTTTTGAAAGGTTGCTATTAAGGAATTTAACTTCCATTTTTCAACCTGCACATCAGCAGGAACTGTTGCAGTCTGAAGTGTGTAAGTGACCTTACCTCATAAGATCTGAGACCTGAGGAGTAATGAGTGCAGTAAGCTTCCTTGTTGTTCTGTACCGTTGCAAGGATGAACCAAGTACCAGTGCTCCTTTCACATACGAGTCATTTGTGGCTAGAGTCACAAAAGACTGGTCTGGAAGAAATGAATTTGGTCAAGTTAGCATGATCCACTACTTCATTCTGACACAGATACATTAGAAACCTAGTACTGTTAGGTAGTCATGCTGTGAGACCTCTAAGATGTGCCCTTTAATTCTTTGTATAGGGCCTTCCTACATGACACAATGAAGCAGATTACTTGCTCTTGGTAACTTGACACACAGCAAAATGCAGTCAAATGACCCACAAAATCCAGACTGCTGCAAGAGAACACCAGTTCAAATTTGCCCACAGGTTAAATAAGTCATGCCAGATGTAGAGATAATCCAAAACTCTAAAGAGCCTTACTTTGGCCACTAATATACTATTATGTAAAAAGTGTTTGGAGTCTCTGGGCTTGCTTTTAGCCTAAAATTAGTAGGGTTTTGTAGAGTTTCTTTGTGTTTAGCTCTCAACCCAGAAGCTAAAGCAGTGTAAAACTTGCATTTAATTTTCAAATGAAAGTAAGCATTGAATTATATCTTAGACAACAGTTTAAAGTTTTGCTAGCTCAGGATTTTGCAGATCAGTTGTTCTGCAACCCATGCTCACAGCTTTGTCACAAGAATGCAAGATTTAAATGGGAAGTAACTAGTAATACAAAAAGCAATTTAAAACTGCAGGAACAATTTTTACTCTGAGCAAAAAGAGGTACTATAATCTTCTGCTCCAGCTGTATCTTAAATGTAGCTTAAGACAGATTGTTTTGCCATATAGTACTTATTGAAGCCATATTATACAAGCTTTGCATTCTTTCATGTTGCTTTAAACTGCCAGAGTGGGACTGACAAAAGCAAACAAGTAACTTATAAAAGTTCTTCAGTTCACTGTTAACTATTTTCATGTAGACCTCCTTTCAAAGTTATATCACTTTACAAAGCATGCACTTTTCTACCAATCCATTTTTCACTCTATCAGCCAAACAGTTTCTTCCTAAGAATTTCAAGAGTCAAATACATTTTAGCAACTTTGAATTCTTTTCTTTACAGAAGGTGTTAACAAGGTTAGGTCAGAGTGGGAGCTCTGGACACTTAAAGGCTTACTATCAAGCCTAGTAGGAAGATTAAAGGACTGACTCCTTTCAGAAAAATTGTTGTTTGGCACAACTCCTAAATTCATGAGGCAGCTATCATCAATATCTTTTTAACTTAATACCCCCTTAACAGTTGACGACAGACAATCGTACCGTAATTGCTATAAGCTCTGCAAACCTGGTCTGCAAGACCTATAGACCAGCTACAAAACCTTCTATTTTGCTCAGCAGCAAAACCAACTAGTCCCAAGGGATTTAGATTATAGTAGTCAATCACAAAGATCAAAAAAGCTTCTATAGTGCCGGGAGTAAAAATATTTTGTTTCAATGCACCTCTGGCTGCCTATTTGTACTAGTTCATATTCAGCAAGTCTGCAGAAAAACTTTGTTTCTTTGAAAGGGCAAGTGTGTAACATTTTAAGTTGTATAAACATCCTCCTAATGGGACAGAGTTTTTCACTAGGTAATTTGCATGTTGCTATTCAATACATGGAAATCTGTCACCGTGCTCTCAGACAGCTCACTAAAAATCCAGTGCAGACAAAGTGGGATTGTGCCCAACATTCATCTGAATGTTGCTTTTTTTTTTTTTTTTTTTTTTTTCTCGTGGGGGGA
>VXBB01013013.1:313750-329904 GCA_013399915.1 Illadopsis cleaveri
ACCGCGCCCTCTCCGGGAGGCTTCAAACCCACCCCGCTCACCCACTCCTGTACCTCTCGGGTAAAGCGGAGCTTGGGAATGCTTCGAAAGACTCCACTGCGCGAGTAGAGGGTAGGACCGTGTTACGGTGCTGTCGTTTAGGCTGGGAGCAGCGGTGCTACCTACACACGAGGAGCGTTGCTCCTGTGGCCGCTAAGCCCTGCGGGAAAAAGGACTAAAACCACTGGGAAGAGCCCGGCTCCGTCCTCTTGGCACTCTCCCTGCAGATGTTAGTACCGGTGGATGAGATCCGCCGAGCTGTCTCTTCTCCAAGGCTGAAGGGTCACCATAGCTTCCTCAGCCTTTCCTCCTTGGAGAGNGGAAGAAAGAAGCAATACGTACGTGGAGAGCCAGTAAGGACCTACTCACTGCAAAGTATCAAAATCAGAGAAATCACAAGCTCTCTCCGGCGTCTCAGAAGAGGGCTGGGTTTTCCCCTGTGAGCCGCTGTAGCCCTACAGTGGCCTCTCTGGCCCATCCTGCTCCCCACCGCGCCGGCTGCATCCCTCCCGTTAGGGGACGGAGCCTGGGGCAGAGCATCGAAGTAGGCGCGAAGAGAGCCGGCACAGTGCGCGTCCTCTCAAACCGCACAGCGGTGCCGGGCGGGACGGCTNCACTCCTGTACCTCTCGGGTAAAGCGGAGCTTGGGAATGCTTCGAAAGACTCCACTGCGCGAGTAGAGGGTAGGACCGTGTCACGGTGCTGTCGTTTAGGCTGGGAGCAGCGGTGCTACCTACACACGAGGAGCGTTGCTCCTGTGGCCGCTAAGCCCTGCGGGAAAAAGGACTAAAACCACTGGGAAGAGCCCGGCTCCGTCCTCTTGGCACTCTCCCTGCAGATGTTAGTACCGGTGGATGAGATCCGCCGAGCTGTCTCTTCTCCAAGGCTGAAGGGTCACCATAGCTTCCTCAGCCTTTCCTCCTTGGAGAGATACTTTCTTGTCACTTCATCATCCTTGTGACCCTTTGTTTCCCTCTCTCCATTGTGTTCATGTCTTCCTTACTCTGGGGAGCCCAGAACTCAGCACAGCCCTGCAGGTGTGGCCTTAGCAGTGTTGAGCGGAGGGCAGGGATCCCCCTCCCTCGATCTGCCTGGTGCAACCCAGGATACCATTCACCTTTTCAGCAAGGGGACATTTTTGGCTCGTGTTCAGTTTTGTGTTCCCTGGGATGCCCACATCCATTTCTGTGCTCTGTTATCTTCCTCCAGACAATGAAATATAACTGCCTTTTGATCTGGGGGAAGTCTGTTAGGAGGGGATTTCTTTCAGACTTGAAATGGCCAATGAGCCATGAAGGGATTTAAAAAATAAACAAAATCTCAAATGCAAACTCATGAACAAAGAACACTCCAAGTCCTAATTTCCCCAGTACGGGAGATCATGTTTGAGCTGAGGCAATTTTTGTAGACCTGTTTTGAAATTAATTACTTCTAAAGATACCAAAATCAAGGAAGTGTTCCTTGATTAACCACAGAATAACAACCCCAAACCAAACTATGCATTTAGAGCATACCATTAATTTATAATTCATGCATCAGATGCATAGAAGTGTGTGAATCAGAATGGTAGGCAATGCTGGTAATGTTGTACATATATAGGGATTACTAATATTTTTTGGTATGCAACCCTTTTTTCATGTATCTGCGGCTTTGAAAAACTTTCTCTGTGATGGTATTAGGCATGGTTTGTGTCTGTCTCAGATGAAAGTTTTGAGAAATTTTTAGCCAGCACATTTCAGCTGTGTCTAGCTTGTTGCTTTGCCAAGTTTTTGAGAGAAAACAATAGAATAGCTGCTGTTGGTGGCTGCCCTCCCCCCTTCCCTTGGTTCCTTTGTGTTATGTTACAGTGGGGCAAAAGAGCATAATTCCTTCTGGTTTCCACATTAAACAGTCAGAAAAACCCCCCCTAGGATTGCCAGTATTCAGCTTGAAAGTGTGTCAGAGAACTGCCACATCTAACCCTATGCTAACACTTGTTTGCACATGCACTTTTTAGATTTTTCTAATGTTTGTGGTTGAACAGGCTGTAAATTTTATGGTTCCCTTGTGTGATTCGATTGTGTGTACGTCTGTGCCTTTGTACTGACTGTTTACACTTCTTTCTCCATAACCTGAAGGGAAAAGTCACAGGAAGAACCTGAGAGAGAAACAGGTATCCCATTGGCTTCTGGTACAAATGGAAGAAAAAACCATGTGACATGAAGATAGAAGGAAAAAAAGCCCACAGAAAAGAGAAGAATGCTCAGGAAAAGCTCTCATGAGCTGAGGACTAGGATAGGAAAGCATCTAAGCCTAGGATAGGCTGAGCAAAAAAACCAACTAGGCCTCAGTTTTAATGGAAGGGAATAAATTTAAGACTACGTAAAAGATAAGTAAGATATGAGGATGGGAACTAACCAGGGAAACTTACTTGTCAGCACCCAGTAAGACCTGATAAAAACCTAGTGAGGAGGGAGAAGGAATAGATTTTGCTGGATAAAGAGACAGCATTCAGAAAGAATGGACTAAGTGCTGCACAGCAGCTCATTAGGTGAATACTGGCACACTGAACAAGGTGCAAGTCCTATGGAAAATGATCCTCTCATCATGCAATTGAAAAAAAATTGCATTACCACGCATTTCACTGAAGTCCAATTACCCTTGCACATTATAGAATGTCCTATTTTTAATGACTAATACTGTTATTTTAGTAGGAACTTGTTTATAATGTAATTTAAAAGGCATTTCAAAACACCAAGTACTAGGGAGTAGCTTTAAAATATAGGTAGGATTTGCATAGCAGTAACAGAAACTGCTATCCCTGTAACAGGACTGTTTAGAGTAAATTTCTGAAGTTTTGAATTTCTAAGATTAGGCACATAAATTAATTACACTTAATAATTTTGCAAATGTGCCCAGTGAGTCCAACCATTAAGTTAATAAAACATTGTAGAGAAGGTTTCAGAATTAAACATTATTTCTGCCTCTGCAAAATCCAAGGGGAAATAGTTTTAAAAAGCAACCCAGCAGGGTCAATTTGATGTATCCAGTCCAAGTTTAAAGTACTGGAATTCAGTTTTTACAACATCAAAATGATAATCTGTCTGGTTAGGAAAGAGGTCTCAATGGTGTTAAGTGCATAGATAGATGAAAAGAATGTAGTCCAATTCAAGACTGTATTGAGAGATTTGATTTCATTTTTGTCCAGCCATCTCTGTCTTGCCCTGAAGTTGTCACAAACTTCCCTGATGACAAAAACTGTTCTGGGTCATCCCCTCCTCTTTTTGAAGCTCTTCTCACCTTGACCTTACTGTGAAGCTAGACTGAACAGTTATTGAGTACTTAGAGTAGTCTGCATAGAATTTAAAAATTTGGCACAAATTTTTCCTAGTGCTAGAATTTCAGTGTAATGTAACTTACTCCAATAGAATTGAAAAGGCTTTCATGTTTCTATTTGAATAATCAAAATATTATGTTGTCATTCTAACTTATTTCAGCATTTCACATTCTCCTTTCCTAATGGATATTCTCTTTGCCCATCCCAGAGCCAATTATAGTTCTGGCCTTGTTTTCTTAAAAAAAAAACCAAAAAAACCAAAAACAAAACAAAAAAACCAAAACAAAACAAAACCGAAAAAAAAAAACCCCACCAAAAGAAAACCCCATCTGCTACATAAATGTGATGGTCTTCTAAAAAGCTAGGCTCTGTAATTTGCTTTGTTCAAGTTACTTAACACGTACTGGGCAGATGTTTAGTGGATTGAGGAATTCTTACAATTTCTTCTAGCTAGCACAATAAACATTCCTATAAGCAGGGAAGTGAGTAGGTCTCAGTTTCTCTTGTGTTGTCTTTTGGGTTGATTTTCAGTGATCTGTAATGCAAGCAGTCTACAGTAGAAGCTGTTCTCCTGGTTACATGATTAACTTGGCATTTATTAAGAAGAAAATTGGAGGTGAACCTTTATTTCTCGTTGGAGAAATAGTTACCTCTCTCACCAGTCTTTACAAGACTGTTAAGAAGTTCTAATGCTGAGACCTCCCGCCGCTTTCTTACACTTAATGAAAACATTTAGTTATCACTGAAGAACACAGAACCAGGTACAACTGATTTATAAGCCTCCTTTCCTCTGGCAAATAGGCTAAACAAGGCAGATGTATGTGTGTTTTTCTCCTAACTTGCCCTCTGATTCATCTTTGCCTGCTCCCCTTTTCTAGTGATTCTTTTGGGATGGGAGGCCACAAGACCTACTGATCAGGACATGTGGCTGAGAGCAGAAAACAGGGGTTTGTTACGAGTTCCATTCATCATTTGCCATGTGATAAGTACAGGCAGGACAGCTATGTATTTCTCCTGAATTTTTCCTCTCTTTACCACTTGACTTGAAACAGTAAAGCACTCTCTTGCTCTGTATTTGTACAGGGGAGTCCCAGTCATGTATCCAAATTCTAGTTATATTTCTACCTCAGTAGGTAACAATAACTCTTATCATTTCTTGTCTCCACAGACCGGAGTTTTAAACTCTCTCAAAACAGAAAAATTCTAGTATCTCACCTGAACATGCATGTTCTTCCTTACTAGAGGAATTGCTAAAACTCTTAATGCTTGAAGAACTAGCACATGAAAAGAATTCCTGGAGATGCAAAGTTCTTGAGAAATTTTAGCAGGGTTTTGAGAAGAAGCAGTGGCAATGCTTCCACCAAGTTACTTAGACTTATAGCAATGCTTCTGTTCCGTGCTAGATTTTTGTTGAATTTCAAGCTAGTACTTCCTCCAGGCTAGGCCAAGTCATTAATTTTAGGGTTAGTCACATGCAAAAAAAATTTTTTTAAAAAATCAGGGTGATATACTGGGAATGGCATTTATAATTAATATTAAGTGAATACAGTTACTCCCTTTGGAAAAACCTTAATATCACCAAGTTGAGATGCTTTAATGTCTTCCCTAGCTGAAGAAGTATAATAGCATCAGGAATAGAATAGAATAGAATAGAATAGAATAGAATAGAATAGAATAGAATAGAATAGAATAGAATAGAATAGAATAGAATAGAATAGAATAGTTCATTTGAAAAGGATCAACACTGATCATCTAGCTCAATTGCCTGACCACTTCAGGGCTGAAGCATTGTTAAAACACATTATTAACGGCAGAATTCAAATGCCTCCAAACACCAACATACCTGGGGCATCAACCATCTTTTAGGAAGCCAGTTCCAGTGTTTCACCACTCTCTTGGTAAAGAAATGCTGCCTAATAACGTCCAGTCTGAATCTCCCCTGGAAAATCTTTGAGCCATTCTCAGGCATTCTGTCCCTGGCTCCCAGGGAGAAGAGCCCAGCACCATCCCCTCCACACCCCCTCCTCAGGAACCTGTAGGGAGCAGTGAGGTTGCCTCTCAGCCTCCTTTTTGAACTAGACAAAACTAGAGTCTTTGCGTAGGACTAGACTATTACTATAGAGATGATGCACTAACAATAATACTCATCATTATAGTTGTCAAAAATCTACATAAGCTTTAATTCCCCATCTCTGAGCATTACTACATTCATTTTTACTGAAGTGATCATAGGACTCATTTGGATTAAATGGGCAGATAATTTGCAGTTTCTGCTATCATGAAGCAACAGCAGCATTGCTTGGGAGGTCATTTTAATTGACCTCAAAAAAATTGTTTCAGCATGACCCCATCAGTTCAGGCAACACTGGTCTTTCTTGCACTATTTCCTCAGGACTCCACAGAATATCAGCAGTATAGATCTGTGCTGTAACAAGTTCCACACCTGACCTCAGGGTTGAATGATGTGAACCTAGAGGTACACATTCCTGGGTTCTTGGCCCAAGTATGACCCACTATGCTCAAGGGCTAATTAGTCTTCTTTGAGTAGAGTTTTATCTTAGGATATGCAGGTTTGCATCAGAACGCCATTAGAGTAGGTTATGAGATGATGATCAGAAGTCCTTGTTGTCAGAACCATCATAGCACAAAATGGTCTGTAGGCATGAAATCCCATCTCTGCTAAATCTGATATCAAAAGTGCTGAAGGACAGAGGTCTTGTCACAGTACTAAAAAATACTTAGGCTGGGCATAAAAAAATTGTATCTGGTGAACTGCTAAAGGAGTGCTGACTCAGTCTTACGAGTGCCTCAATCACGCTGATTGCTGAGGCTGTAAATTTCACTTAAGTGATAAAGAATTGTTTTTCTGTTGAAAGTCTGGAGAAAACAGCTTCTTGCTCTGTCATGTTGGCTGTGCTGGGTACGTTTGCTATCTCAAGTGTTTCATTCCAAGAAAATGTCCATATGTTAAAAGGTTTTCCTTAATTTTACACTCTCTCATAGTTACAATAGCTGTCAAATATAGCTGCCTTGCAGTATATGCTCTATGAAATGGGTTTCTTAAAAATATTTTGGGACTATGTTAGGAAGCTGGACATAAGTAGCTTGACAATGCCTTCTCTTTGTAATTGGTTCATGTGTATCAGGTATGGCTCGATGATTTTCCAGCTGCATAGTTCGTACAGGCCATAGCATTATTTATCCTGAGCAAACATTGAAACAACACACATGCTTTTCTCACTGTACAGTCCGTTTATTTTTTCATTGTCTTTTATCATGATTTTCATCAATGTTTCCCCACAGCTTCCAGATTGTTCACAATGCAGATGCAGCAGTTCTGTTCACTGGGCTGGGCAACAGCGATCACGTTACCCATGCCCTGCATTCTTTACATTAGTTGTTCATAGGAAAATAAATTTAATAGCTAGTACTAACTGGGGATGGAAGGACACTTGGTTGGTTAATTTTAAATCCATGACTGACACAGTAAGAAGGCCTAAGCTCTGTTAGCTTTTTTCTGACACTTTAGCTAGTGACTATATTTTGATGGAGCCTATTGCCTATGAAGATCAGTTTGGTATAGCAGTTTACACTGATATAGCTCCTGTGGGTAACACTTAAGATATGAAGCAGGTGGATTTGAGTGCATTTTGAACCTTAGAGTTTTTCAGTACTATTTTTGTGGCTGAGTTTATATTTTCCATGATTATTTAAATTTTTTAGAAGCCCTGGGATGCCCCTGACTATAACATCTTAGGTGTGAAGTGAACTTCACTGGTTAACTTTAACATTTTGTCAGCACTAAATCAAGGCTACACAGCTTTCTCATTCTGTACTCCCCAGTATCTTCTGGAGAAGCCCTGCTTAAAGTGAAAGTTTTAGCGTTTCAGGAAAAGTTTAAGGCTTTTTTTTCTTGTTATTTAAGGGATCCCATATATTCTTCTAATAGACATTATCAAGGGATGTTCTGAATATTTTAGATTCCGTAGGGGCGACTGCTATGACGTTTCTGGATTTTTTTCCTGTATTCTCTATTGTAGAAGGAATAAAAATTTTGTAGGTGGAAATTCCCAGCCAGCGTTTTTCTTTTAAGTGTTTTGATGGGAGGGATTTTAGCTTTTTAAAAAAGCTGTAGTACAGAATTATTTGTGGCATGATTCTTGCTTAAAAAAAAAAAAAAGATAAAAAAAAGACTACAAACATCCCACTTTGTACATAAGTTCAAAATTGCTTTATTTAGAGGTTTAATGGGTATAATGGTCCAGCTGAGAGACAATTGCATTTAGCTTGTAGTTATTAAGCACTTAACACTGATAAAGGTTATGTTCAAGAAGCCCATTTGGATAAAGCACAGAATCATTTATGTCAATACATGTTGAGGAAATGTGTTTTAATTGAGAAAAAGGTACAGCAAAGAGTAAACCTTTCTTTATGTAGCCAGTAACAATTACGAATAGCATAGTAGAAAATGTTTTGGTTCCATTATCATCTTAATTCCTGGCACATTTAATGTCTACAACTTCACTTAAAATAATGTGTTTCTTCTTTCTAGCTTCTTAGGTGTATGTAGAGCTACTGGCAGTCTTCAAATATTGTATGGAAACTTGTAATGACACGCTTTTGTGATTACTTGTATTAGAGATGACAGGAGTTTGTTCTGAAGTAATAGAAATTAAGGGAAAAGCACTGCATTTTCCTAATAATTACTATTTATACACTCTTTTTCTGTTTTGTATTGCTTCTTAACTGCACTTGGAGAGTTAAGACAGATCAAAGCTCTGTGTAGATTCAGATGAGAAGTGAAAGAAGAGCAAAAGAACAAGAAATGAGGCATCAGCAGGAGTAGCAATTTGGGACATCTGTGATAGGTGATAGGATTGGAAGATGTCAGATAATCAGTAAGAGTGCTCTTATGCAGTGCAGAGTCGTGCTGGAGAATGTGGCCATTAAACAATTAAGATGATAAACAGAAATGGACAGGACTATAAACTGTATATTGAAGTAGGGGTCATCCAATTTTTAATCTAGTTTTTTATGAGCTGCTTATATTATACAACTCTGATAGGGAAATCTCTGTAATTCTTGTTTTGTAACTGCTCATCACATCCTTCAAAGACCTGTGTTCAAGTGTATCTTCACAGCTAATCATGGCTGGTACAAAGAGAGTTTTAGTGCCGGTTGCAGCATACGGGGGAGCAAGCTGTGGAATTCCTCTTACTTCAATATGATGTCTGTGACATTGAAAAGTGACTGTGGACAATACAGCAGGACATAAGAAACAAAAATCACAGGTAGAGGGCTTTACTAGATCAGCTGATTTAGTAGAAGAAAGTAGACAAGCTTTTGGACACAAGACATTCTTTAATCTCAAATAAAACCGTGGACTCTGTAGTAGCCTTACTCGTTTTATGGCCTCCTTAACTTCTCTGTTAATGAGGCAAACTACCTGTTTCTCTTCCCTAATACTGTCTACAGTATGATCCCCTTACTAATTTCTCTTTTACTTCAAAGCTGTCTGCTCTCTTTTCTTTCAGAGATGATCTAGGTGATATGTACCTAGCTAAACTCTGAGCACTTGCTTTCAAGTTGGTGTTAATATAGGTCAGCTAGTTTTATTTAGGTCTACCACATCATTTTTGGGCCCAGTAAAGACCTCTGAATATTTTTAAAAGCTTGAGGTTTTGGTTGGGTTGGGGGTATTTTTCCCCAATTTTTTTTTTTTTTGGCAACTACTGGTTTGATGCAGCATAATAACTCTTGCCCCAGCCCTGTAAGTGTTCCAGGCCAGGCTGGATGGGGCCCCAAGCAACCTGTTCTAATGGTTGACATCCCTGGCCATGGTGGAAGCGAGGCAGGGGTTGGAACCAGATGATCTTTCAGATCCCTTCTACCCAAGCCATTCTATGATTATCTGCAAATCTAATGACTAATTTTTGAGAGAGGAGAACATGAATGAAGAAAGACTTGAATGCATACTGAATCCACCGTACTGAGAAGAGCAATGAAATGAGTTTTACTGATTTAAGAGCTATTACATTTTACGTTTATCTTCAAAGCCTTACAGTTCCTTACCATATAAGGAAGCAGGCCAGAAAAGCTGATCTTCAAAACCCCTAATATAAGAATGTCTTACTCTGCACATTATGAAGGCAGAAACTTTTCCAGGGCCACGTAGCTTTTGTGACAGATCTTGGTATCACTTTCTGGTGCAAGTGCATTTCTCACCCTTTTGTTGTCTCCTTACACATACTCATTGATACATAGACCTTTGGCTGTGTGCTGGTGAGTTTAGTGGGACAGAACTTGTATTTTTTGCCTTCCATCATGCAGTTTTCTGTAGTGCTCTGGGATATAAGAGGAGTAATTAGTGCAACTTCTACAGCTTTGTTTCTCTCCTTTCCAACAACGAGGTTATTGACCATCCCAGGCTTTCTAAAGCTAAGTACTTTTTATTCAGTTACACTATTTGTAGGAGTACACCTCTTGTGAAACAACAAACCTTTATCCCATTTGACCAGGCAGCCTTTCAGTATTTGTACAGATCATTTGTTACTAACTCCTGGCAGCAGCTAGGTGACCCTAGTTCAGTTCTCAAGTACATTATGAATAAATATGGACAAGTAAACACACGCACTCATGTGAGGGCCCCCACTAAGGTTGTTCCCAGCCCTTCTTTGTTGCCAGACCTTTCATATCAGATCAAACCAGTAAAGTGGGCATAAGGCGTAAGTCACATAGATTTCTAATGTTGTTTTTCTTCTATCTGCTTTTCTCAACTTTCTGTTGGGACTCCACTGCAGGACTTGTTCTTTGAAAATTCATTCACTCAACTGAGTCTGCTAAGAATACATTCAGTGACAAACACAATGATAAATGTGTCCTTTATGTTATCAGACCAGAAGTGTTTCATTATTTTGAGGCCTCTCAGAATCTGTTATATTGCTGTGTTGCAGTCTTTGAATGACTCAGGATGTTAGGACATTGCACCAGGAAAATTTTTATTACTGGTTTAAAGGTGGCCCCAGTTTTAACCACAGAGAGAGATATATCTCACTCTACCTTTTGCCCTTACTGTTCCAGCTGAAATTATCTATTTCGATTTCTCAGTATTCCTTTTCAGAAAAGCTGGAGAACAAAACCAGCAGATAATAGTTGATGTAGGCTGTGACCTAGCTCCCTGACTTATTTTATTGTGGAAAGGAAGAGAGTAGCCAGACCAAATAACGATGGAGCTCAGCTGAACTACATGGGCTGAGACTCGGTCACTGGGCTTGCGATGGGGTAAAAACCATTCTCTCTGCATCTATATAGTGAGGGAGAATGCAGAAAAAGCCATAAAGGAAAGGAAAGCTTGAAAGAAAAAGGGAAGAGGGTGTAGCATAAATGAGAATAAGTGAAATTGAAAGGCACGAAAGGCTGAAAAGAATTTCAGGTCTGAGAAGTTTTCAGAATTGGAAGAAACCTGCAAAAATAAAAATAATGTTTCTTCTGGGTTCTTGGCAAGGAGATGACAATGATCTAGTGAAGCAGGGAGAGAAAATCAGGGACTTCGGCTGAAAATCAGGGACAGTAAGTAAGAGACATTTTTAAAAGGCTTCAGTGCTCAGAGTAATAAAATAAGGACGCTAAAGAATTATTCTGGAGATAAGTCTGAAGACATGTTAGAGTGCTTTCTTAGGTACGGATATTTGGCAGTATTTCTTGAAACCTGCCCTGAAGGACTTGTGGAAAATAAGAAAGGCACTAGCCAAGCCTCTTTATAGCAAGACCTCGCTAGGAACCCATTGGACTGCAATATGTAAGAGGGAGTTACAGTCAGCAGTTTCACTTAGACTGGCATACAGCTGCTGATGCTGCACAATACTTTACATCCCACTTTGCTTCGATTAGATTTTTCTGCTCCATCTTTCCTTAACAGAGCTACTTCTCTATTCATTTTCCAATAAAGGAATGGAATTAGCTGAAACAATTCTTGGTGGGTCTATATGCAGCATGTCTTACATTGCACTTGCTTTTAGGATGATTCTAAAAACTCTCAGTACTTAGATAACATTACCCTTCTTGTGCTAATGGCAGAAATAACAAGAAATAACTATCCCTCTTATCTGTCTCTAAATAAATTTTTAAACATCTGAAAATTCTCCTTAGATTTTCCTAAGTGTTCATTTGCTCAGCCAAGCTATGGTTGACATGCAGAGACGTGCATGCAGAGACGTAATCACTTTTAAAATCGTACTTCTACTGAGGACTGAATCTTTCCTTTTTCATTTTGGTAAAGAGACCATCCTGTATCAATAACAACGCTGCCTGCAGAACTATAAGAATTCAAGAAAAAAGTGCTTTCAAGCCACCCTGTAGTTACACACAGGGTATAAAATGTGTCCCATATGGAGGAGTAACTTCTGTCCCTCGGTATGGAGGCAAAGGAGGCGAGCCAAATCTCGGCAGCACATCTGACTCACTCCAGAACTTCCTCAGCCATTGCTCCTTGTAAGAACTGAAGCATGTGCTTTGAGAAATTTGGAATTTGACTCTTTTCTTTGACTTTATTCCTTGTGTATTGGATTTGATATGTAATGTTGAGATTCCATTAGCTGGGTTCAGATGACATGAGTTGTCAAAGCTTCATTTGTCTTGAATCCCATGCAGGATTTTGATGCTGAGCTGTCAATCTATCCTCATAAATCTCATTTCAATGACCAAAGATTTGAGTGCAACTATGTTTAAGAACAGATAGAGAAGGCACTGTTAATGGAGATGAAATATCTTTGTAACCCTTCTTGCTATGTTGCTGTGTGATGTTTTTGTAAGGAAAAGATTCTTCTTTTGCCTTGAAAAGCATTCAACTAATCTTGCTTTTCTTTTAAATACTGACCACTGTCATTTGTTTATTGTGCAAGATTTGGTTAAAGTATTTGATACAACTTAAGGATGCTAGATTTGGTTAAAATATTGCACAGAAGAGTAGCTGTGTTTAAACCATATGCTGTTGTGTATTTTCAGTTCTTGGCTTTCTGTGCATATTATTAAGATTTGGGGGGGAAAAAAGTAACTCAAGTCACAGTAATGCATTTCTCAAACTTCGCGGTTTATGCAGTTACGTTGCATGTGCTATATTCAGACTGACAAGCAGAAGACAGAGGAGGCTGCCTTAACCCTCAAGAAATCTTGTATGATACAGGAAAAAAAAGAGGACTCAGGTCTCAATTTACCTCACCGTGCCCAGGAACTTGCTCTCCTTCTCGATTTGTGACTGTAGAGGACCAGACCTAAGCATGTTTTGTCTCAAACATTCTGAGTATTGCTACAGGAAAGGTGATCAGAGCAGAGGGTCCTGCAGAGGTGGGGCAGTGTGTTCTGAGCCAACTTCCTGCTCCACCTGGAGACGCATGGTCAGTCCCATCCCCTCACCCAACTCACTCCCTGGAGGGCTCAAAGGGCTGGCTGCACATGTGAGAATCGCATGAAAAATCTAGTTTGCCTAAGAGGCGTGCACCATGTTAACTATACAAGGGAGTGGATCAGGCCTGCTTGCTCCTCTTGTCTCTTTTTTCCCCCTCTCTTTTGCTTTCAGTTCCTTAGTCTTGCAATAGGACTCCAGCTTCGGACTATTCACAGAGCAGAAGCAGAGTAGGATCTAAGGGCTGATGAAATTCTTTGTTTTGTTCCCATGCTTTGCCTGAGCAAAATCATCACAGCTATCATATTCTATGCTGTACTGAGCACTGTTGTTCAAGTGGGGAGCTTGTGGAAGCGTGTTGTGGTTTGTGAGACAGCACCTTTGCTTAATGGTGTGTTGTGGCTTGCTAGTCAGCACCTTTGGGTATTAGTGGTGTGTCTTTTGAGCCAGCATCTTTGTGGAGTTTTTTATGAGAGTTGAGAACTTATTGAAGTGGACTGCAGAAATTCAAGGGTTTGTTAGCCACATCTTTTGAGTCTAAGCAGTGAGCTGGTTGGCAGTGTTATGGTGACTGTACAATAAAAGCATGAGAATTCCCTAACATGTCTTCTGTCTTTGCTCAGCCTGATGAGAATTTATAATAAACATCATGGCCCCCACCGATGGGTTGTGACAGTGCCCAGAGCACGCGCAGTGCCTGAGAAAGGCACGGCAGAGTGCAGGGCCCCTTTCTCTGTGAAGGGACATATAAGGGTCAGGGACACCAATCAGGTGAGCAAAGTCACTCCTGCTTGCTGTGGCTGCCTGAGGTGTAGGTGCGGGCGCTGGGCAGGGTCCTGACCCAGCCCGCTCACTGCAGGGGTGTGCAGAGCAGGGTCTGTTGAGACCTGACTTTCCCACCTCTTGTCCTGATTTTAGGGCTCTGGCTCCTTCCAGGAGCAGCCCCAGCCAGGCTGTGCAGTTGGCACTGTGGACATGGACAGCCAGGAGATATGTGGCAGAAGGTGGTCTCTGGAGCAGGATGTCAGTGCACGTTTATTCAAAATTGGAAGGTTAACATCCCTCCATGCCAAACATGCAGTTGGGAATGCTGGACTACCTGATTTGTTTAATTGTTCTCGTTATGCAAGTCTATATTGTAAAGGTCTAGAACTTGCAGTGCTTGTCTACCGGAGTACACCTAAACTTGAATACTACTTGTATATTGTGTACTTGAATATTAACATTCTGCAACAGCCTATAGCTGTAGTATGATTTCTCTGGCATGAGTCCAAACTCTTATTAATTGCATTTGATTGCATTCTCATCACTTGAAAGGCCTGGCTTAGAACTGCAGAAGGTACACCTTTAACCAGTAAGAGATCAGCATACAGAGTTCTTTCTGCATAGTGATTCACTCATAAATCCAGTATTGTACATGTTCATTTGATACTAGATAATTAATCAGTGCTCATAGTCAACTGAGCTCCTGAAAAGCCGATTATTTTTAGGTTTTTTGCTTACATACAAAAAAGAGACAGTATTAAGGTTATGGTGCATGGGAATGGTTGACTGCTAGCAGGTACAAGATCTTTGGGGAAGAGACAGGACTGTGCTCTATCTGATCTCTTAATGTATTAGAACAGTGCTCCTCTTCTCTGTACACGTCTAATGTGGGGCTTATAGTCCATGGTCCAGTCTCTCTGCTACAAGTGTAGAGATATAAAAGATGCATGATCTAATCATAGCCAGCATCCAGCACAGGTTATTAGCTTGAGTGTATTGAAGGAGATGTTTTTACTGGTTTCCCATCAGAGGAGGCATTACATACTTTTGTGTGTGATGCTGCATTTTAAACCAGTGAGAGCACCAATGCTGGTGTTTGATATCAAGCATATGAGTAAGCTGTGGATATCTTCTCTGTCTCAATATCTGGACTTTTAACTGAAGCAATGATGCAGATTGGCAGTGACAAAAGAAAACCACTTGGTTGAGAGTTTTTATTCCTAGGAATTTTGGCTTTGGGTGTTGATACCACACGCTTCTAACATTAAACCACCACCATAGCCTAATAGTAATCCTGGTCTTGAGATTTTAATTGTAACAAAAACTTTAGCTGTATTTATGCATTTTTTCGTGAACCACATTCAGTCAAAGAGCTCTGTTTTGTCGTATTAGTTGTGAATTAAATGGATGAATTTAACTAATGCAAGTCCTTACTGTGATTATGTTTTTCTGCATTACAGTTTTTAGGAATGGTTTTCGTTAAACTGACGCTTGTTTATGTTTGCTGCTTTCAAAACTGATGTGTTTTACAGACCGTAGAATATGAAGATGATGACACAAACTGCTACCAGAAACATTTCACAGCTGAAATAACTGTGCAATAGCAATTTGAAGTCTAATGTATAGGGATTTATATTAAATTCTGCAAATTTTTTTTGTGTTGGGCAAATGGGTTAGGATAACCAAGATCTGTCATGAAGCTTTGGGATGTAAAAAGTGAAGAAAACTTTGCTAACTTGTTGCAAATTTCTGCAGATAACTTTGCAACTTTTAAACTACTTTCTCTCTGCCTTGTTTCTAGTTTATTAACCTTGCAAGAACTCTTCAGGCACATATGGAAGATATTGAAAGTAGGTGCTTCCCCTCTTTCCCTCCCCTCCCATTAGGTCAACTCAGAGCTGATGAGTACAATCCTCCTTGCCAGCACAGAGTTGTTTAGACCACAGAAGTGTTATCTGCAATCGATAACAAAATTCCTTACTAGTTACAGTTTGGTTATTGTAGTTCTGGTAATTCGTAATTATGGGATAACTGGTTCAGGTTGTTGCCTTTTACAAGAGTCTTAGTAGTAAAAAAAAATTGAAAATTGAATTTTACTGCATTTAAATTAGACACTTGTATTGCCATTTTTCTTCCCTTTCTTTTTCTTGTCCTCTTCTCCCCTTTGTTTTTTCCATTCACACCACTTCTTGGTTGTGTGGGTTCCTTGACCAGACCTATCAGACCTCATGAATGAAGTTTAAAGGTTGCCAATTTTGGCAAAGAATTAGCCTACTTTTCATCTAATGGCTTTTTTTAGTGTGCTTAAATTCAAAACTATATGCTGATACATCTAAATTTCTCCTGATACATCCATGCCCTGGATCTATTTCTGGACATGTTGAATTGGTAGTTGGTAGATGGGTAGTAGATGAGTAGTTGGTCTACCCTTCTTTTTTCCCTAGTGTGCAGGTGAGTGTCTGTCAACTGTACATGGGTTTTCAGTACACAGGATGCATTTGAAATACTATGAATGGGAGAGTGTGTGTGTGTGTGTGTGTGTGTGTGTATGAAAGAGGGAGTTCTGGTTCAAGATGATTATTTCTGCAATGAGAGGGGATAAGGATGGACTTTTGGCCTGGAGCTGCTCTGCCT
>VXBB01013016.1:0-27258 GCA_013399915.1 Illadopsis cleaveri
TCATGTCACTGTCACCACAGAGAGCAGATGTGTACCTACCCCTCTCCTATTTCCCTCAGAAGAAGCTGTAACTGCAGTGAGGTCTCCCCTCAGCCTCCTCTTCTCCAGGCTGAACAGACCAAGTGACCTCAGCCACTCCTCACATGGCTTCTCCTCAAGGCCCTTCACCATCCTCACCTGGCCCTCCTCTGGACACTTTCTAACAGCTCAATGTCCTTTATTGCAGTAACCAAAACTGCGCACAATATGCAAGGGGAGGCCGCCCCAGTGTGGAGCAGAGTGGGATTATGTGTATGTCGTTTTTGGAATGGGCAGTAGTAACTCCAGATATACTACGCTCAGCAGAAAGCAGCAAAGGTTAATGACTTGAGTACAGGTCTGGGAGACTCCAAGCCAATTAACAAACTATGGGGCTTCTCTGCTAAAATTACAGAACCTATAAGCAGCATTTCAGAAGTTTGCAGCAGTAAATAAGACTATGGCTGTTTGCTCAAAGTTTGTGATTCTGCATGCTGATGATGCAGATGGAGCCATCAACATTCAGAACCTGCTGCAGAATAAATTTTGTGCTAAATCTGGAATAATCTTTGCAGTGCCACCTTGTAATGAACCTGTCTTGGAGAACTTAAGTAATATCGTGAATGGCTCAGCATGGACTATGACGCTATCGACAAAAATTTCTGAATTAATCCTGTTATATGTTTCAGTCCTTCACCTCCCCTGTCAATGCTTTTAACTGTATAAATTGCAGCTCTTCTGAGGCCATTAAGCAACCTGCTTACCCAGAAACATTTTTGTTTTGCTGGCTGTTAATGCACTGTAAGAGGATAGCTCTAACCTTGCAAAACAAGGGAACAAAATTTTCCATGACTCTACATACAGACAACAGTGAGAGATACAGGGGGAGGAAAGGATGAAACAGAAACTATAGCACTTGTCATAGTGGAAAACTGTTAAAGCAGACCATATTTCGAATAAAGCAGAAGTGATATTCATTGCTATTCTTTTGTGAAGGAAGGGAAACCATTTGACAAAACTAATGGTAAAGTTCTCTCTTAAGGCATGTTAATTAAGTACTGTTGAATTCTTGCCTTAGCCTGCCACTGTGTCTGCTTAGAGGCACAAGGTACTGCCAAACTGAAACCTTAGCTGTGTTTGGCTTTATCTTGTGAACTCTGGCAGACGTATATTGTTTTCCATTAACAATGGAAATGTGCACTTTCCACATCTTGTAGCTGATACTGAAAAATATTAATAGAAGAGGAACTCTTGTCATCAAAATGAAATCAATGCATTATAAAAGGCATTCCATGAAATACATTCTGCTTTGAGAAACAGGCCTTTCAAGGCTACTTTGGTTTTGTTACATTTGAAGGGTTTTTTTCTATGAAGAAACATTTGCTGATGTGTTTTGTTATATTAAGAAACATTTTCTGGGATAATTCTGACTGAACTTTGGCACATCCTTTACAGAAAATTATTAGACAACAATTATGTTGTAGAGAATAGTGAGAGAGACTGTGTTTGTCTGCAATACAAGTGTTTTGATCTAAGGCTGGAAAAGGAGAAGAACAGAAACAACATCAGTTTGAAATGTCTTTTTTTTTTTTCATGTATTCTAGTTCTTAAGCATATTTCAACAGATTTAAGGCAGTTCTTCAGTGTTCTTTTCTCCTGTACTTCATAGGATTGCTAGCTGCGAGTCAGTGAGCCAGCTTGCATTAGGTATCACTGTAGTTTTTATAGGTGATATGAAATGTAATTACTAAAATAGCACTGGAAACCTTTGCTTTTTCTGGTTGCAATGAAATTAAACATGATTATTTATTATTTTCTGAATACTGAAAACCATCTGTTCCAAGTTTAAGGACAGTTAATTCTGAGCAACAATTAGTTCCTTGCTGAACAGGCAGTAAAAGGGGCTTTAGCATCTGGATCAGCATCTATAATGTTGCTCATGTTGTTCAGCACCATGCTTGTAGGAGGTAGATGGTGTGCTAGCTGTGACAGTGCTTGCATGTGGTGTGATTTTTGATACAATGCTTTGGGCTCTGACTGTTCTTTTTCTTGCAAATGAGGAGAATAACAGCTGTGTATCTCTGTCTCAAAAATTTAGGCCAAGGGTCATTTATGGACACACCATGTGCTTCAGTAGCATGCAGGCTGTGCCCTTGTGCTGCAGGAAAGTAAGTTTGTGGAGTCAAGGGGCTGCTGGGTGTCCACAGCCCTGGCAAAGCACTCTCAGTGCAGCCAGTCTTTGTGCCTAGGATGGCAGAAAGACCTAAGCAGAGTTAGAGGGTTTCTTAATTAATCACCCCCAGTGTCCCCAGGGCCAGGAGTGGTACCTGTCAACAGCATGCAGCTGTCTGCAGCAGTGTGGGGTCACCGTAAGCAGGGTGGGGACCCTCCCGGGTGGGGACCCTCCCCTCCCCCACAGTGGGGTGGCCAGAGCCACCCAAGCCCCTTGAGGAGAGCCACAAGCATTGTGAGCAAGGGTGGAGAGTTTCACCTGTGGGAGGCTTTTGGCTGATTCATTGAAATGCTGTCTACAGTATTTATAACCTTTTTTTTTTCTCCCCACAGTGTAAACATACTTTTTTCTGTGATATTTAAAATAGTAGATGTAAGGCAACATGTCTATAGCATGCAGTCTATAAATTACATCAATTAGAAGATTATGCGAAGAAAACAGAAGGAAAAGAAAATGGGAAGATATCTAAGAGAAATAGGGGTAGATGCGGCCTGTCCTGAAATCTTACGCAGATGAATGTTTACAAAAGGAAAAACAGGCTTGGACCAAACCTCAGCAACCCAGGGACTCCTGTTTTTGGGCTCCTTAAGTGCTGCATTGTTTTTACAAGTTGTTTCTTCCACCTCTATAAAATAATTCCTTCTCTGTGATCCCAGAAGGTACCAGTTGCTTTGCTGGTGAGAAGCCCATACTTGCAGGTAGTATCCTACTGTGTAGCTCTCAGCCTATGTTTGGCAGTTAAAGTCCTCAGGTCATTTACACTTTAATGTTTTTCTCTTTCAATAGCTAGTTCAGAAAAAATTGTTCCCATAAGTGTTACTGTCTGCTCATATTGCTGCATAGTGCCTTCAAGAACCACACAGACAACTATCGTGAACACTAAGAGCCTGCAAATAAAAACTACCATCTCATTTCAAGATGAGATATGTTCCTTGCCACTATTTACCACTGCCCATCTTCCTGCCACACCTACCAGGCCACTTTGTGTGCTGACCTGCTGCGTGACTGCTGCTGCAACTCCAGCCAAATGAAACTCCTGTCACCTGTCTGAGGCTGTACTCGCTGCTGACTGCAGCTCTGCTGTACCTCTCCCAGGCAGCTGCCTTCATGTTACATGCAGAGTTTCCTGAGCACTGCAGCAGAATGCAGCACTCAAAAGGGTATGCAGAGATACTCTGGCAAAGGGTGGGAATTTGTATCCTTCTATGAGAAAAGCCTAAGAAATGAGCATTTCATCCAGTTGTGACCTGAGCCTGCTCTCACAGTCATTGATACTAGTGCTGGAAAAGCAAGCTAAGCAACCCTCCTCTGTGTTTGGAATGGTAAAAGAAAAAGAGTTTCAGAGTTTTGACTACAAATCAAATATATGGAATTACGTCTAAAGCTGAATTACTACTCTGCAGGAAAAGTTGAAGAAAACCGTTGCCGTGACTATTGCTTTTGCAGAGGAGACTCTTTTCTACATCTCAGAGTACTCTGCAACCAGCAACCTTCTCATTGTCTCCTCTCTCTGAAGGTTCCAAATGTTACCTGGATAACACCTGTCCCCTTTGTATCCTGGCAGGAGGGAACAAAGGGTCAGAGATGGGGAGAGACCTTGGGGATGCTGAGCATCTTGTGGGCTTGAGTGAAAGGATACTGGCCTGGGTGGCACAGGCAAGGCATGGGGGACACCTGGTTCAATAGCAGTGTTTGAAGCAGGTGCTTTATTAATGGTTGGAAATCCAAAGTGCCCAAACAGATGAGCAAAGGTAGTAGTCAGGCCAAAAAGGGCTGGGCCAGCAAGGCAACACACTGGAAAAATGCTCTCTGGCATCAGTGTCAGCCTCCACTCCTCAAAGCAGGTTAGGTGTTCAGAGATGTCCCCGTGCTTTGCTATGCTCAGCTTTTAAATGAAGACAAGGATCTTCATGTGACAGAAGGCTATACATGTATCTTATTTAAAAGTCTTGTAGGCAATGTACAATGGAAAGGAGAGCTATGCATAAGGGTTTATTTGGCTTTCTCTGCAGCTGAATATTTGTGATCTTAATTTTTTCTTTGTTCTGCCTGAAGGCCTATAAGGATTTCTGCAAAAGTGCTGAGAACTATATTAACTGGAACTATATTAACTGCAATAAGCAGTTTTCTGGGATTTTTTTTCTCTTAAAAGTACAGTCCTATTGCAAAATTTCTGGCATTAATTTTACATGTGTCTTTATCAATTTGACCTGTGGAAAATGTGAAGTCTTGCAGCTGCCACCTCAACCTGCACTGCATTTATCCCTTAGGGAAAGGGCAGAGTAAAATCAGCAGCTCTTCCATCTCAGAAAACCATCCATCTCATTTGGTGTAACCACTGAATTGGAGATAAAAAAACAAACCCAAAGCAGAGATAAGGCAGCTTCTCCTCAGATTTCACTGCTGGCTATGGTCTGCCTGCACTCCCTGGCTGATAGCCAGAGTTCAGGGCTACCCAAGGTACCAAGGACAGTACCTGGGTACCCAAGGTACTAGTGGCATATATCCCAGAGATTTATTATTCTTAAATAAGCTAAGGCAATCTGTGGAGAACAGCTTTAATGAGGTCAGCACAGTTAGCATTAAAAGCTAAGCAAACATCTCCACTCGGCACTAAGTGAATCTTCTGAGGCATGTTTACTAGAAGCCTCACTAAAATGCATCCAGCTTGCAGAAGGAAATGGAGCAGATGCTTATGCCCAGCAGCAGTGGAACTGGCAGCCTAGATAAGGAAGGAATTGGTTACAAGAGTGTCTCTTGTAGACTAATGCAGAAATGGGAAATCCATTGTCAAAGGCAAGTGCTGAGAGTTTGTGGACTTTCCTCAAGCAGGCTAGTTGTCTGGACAGGAGGATGTGGGACAATGCCAAACAGATGGCTGGGATAACAGCAGATCCACAAAGAGAAGAGCTACTGCTGAAATGAGACCAGTCTTATCAGAAAATCACCAGACAGGCAGAGACACCCCTGCACAAGGGAACTGAGAAACTCAGTAGCTGAACCCTATATCATTTAAAAATACACCAACCCTCCACCTAACATAGACTGAAGCCAGGTTTGGAAATAATTTTCCTGTTAGTCCATGACCTGTCTTTCTTCAGGGTTAAGCTAGAGCCAGCAGGGATAAACTAACAAAAGAGTCCCTAGTAATGATTTAGTACGAAGTTACCTCCAGAGAACTCTTCACTAAAAGGCCACACACTTGACTCTGACCAGCTGCTTATGGAAATTGTTAGAAGGCAGAAAATGAGATCAGAACTTTCCAAAGCACGTAAGCATGTGACAACATGCAGGCATACTCACATACACACCCACGTGGCCAGAAACCACTGGGATTCTTTCTGACAGACAGTATGGTTTCAGGATATATATGGCAGTGTAAAAGGTCATGGCTAGTCTGAACAGCTCGATGCCTCTGCAGACTTCCAGTGACAGTTACAGCTGCAGATGACAAAAATGCAGGGATGCTTGCAGCACTCGCATCTAAAGCCAAGGACTGAAATACTACCCTCCTGCTCCCAGCCACTCAGCAGCTTCTGGGAGAGCTGCAGCACGTGGCATGCCTCAATCCAGACTGTTGCCTAGCACTCACACTCTGTTTTGTTTGCTCTCTCTGATTGTGCTGGCTGGGGCTTACAAGAAATGGAGTCTTCATCCAATTACCCCGGGCACCCTTTCCTACTGCCATCAATTTGAGGGAAAGTAGCTTTACCATATGGATGTTTGCTTCCAACTTTTTTTGAACTCTCTGGAGCCTTTAGAACATTCCATTAACCCAGAGTGCTCGCTAGCTGATCAGGTCTGTAGTTTTTCTCCGCAATGAATTAGTGGAGAGGCCTGTGCAAATGCCTGGGAGTTAAGTATGCACATTCCCAAGTATCATGATTAGCCTAGTAGGTTTCATTGTAGGTGAAATGTCTGTTCAATACTTGGAAAGCAGAGGATGTAATGTATTTTTTTTCCACCCACTGTGGAAATCTTGATAATTCAATAGCTAAAATTCTGTTTATCAACACTGTTGGGTCCATCTTTTTCTTGGCCTGGGAGCTGAGAAAGGAAAATAACAGGGGAATAATTTGTGTAGTTTCAAAAAAGGGCTGCAAGGAGACTGTGAGCAGTCTGTTCTGAAAGTTTCACATCTATAATATACCAGAACAGGTACAGAGTGAGGGACACCAGAGGCTTCTGGTGTCAGAAGGGCATAACCTGAAGTTTAACAGAGTGTAAGTATTAGTCAAAACTATCAACTGTAAACAAAATCACAGTACATGCCCAACATGTCTCTGGTAGAAGATCACACCATGGCAGAACACTATTCAGTCCCAGCATGACTACCAAAATGAACTGGCTTTACCTAATAATGGCACAGTTAAAGTACCACAAGCTAAGCCACCTAATTTGTAAAGCTAAGCTATTTTTTGTGCCTTATTTTTAAATCTCTATCTTAGACAATTGTGAGCTTTAAACCACTGTTCTGGTGAATCTGAGACTATCTCGATTTTGCAAATGTTGCTTTGGTAGTGAAATTTACTCTTGTAGTTGGTTTTGCTACATTAAAATCCTACCCTGTAAATTTACAAGTCTTACTGCTCCAGATCTGCTGTGGAGCCTAGGGCAGTTTCTACCAGAATGCCATACTGAAGAGGCAATGTATGGTCATGCACTGGCTAGCAGGAATGTCTTAGAGTATATGAATTCAGACATGCAGGTCTTTTATTATGCATGCCAGGGACTGCCAGGAGAGGGGAAAAAAATGTCTTCTGGGAGAGAAATTCAGCTTTCACAAGCTTGGCAAATACTGCCTTGAAAGCTAGGTGAACCACTGACACTGATTTTAAAAATATAAATGTTGAACATCTGAAAACTGCAGTCTCTGTTAATATACTTTCAAACTCTTGAAATAACACCAGGGCAAGGAAAGAGCAAAGGAAATTTTGCAGCTTGCACATCAAACACCAAAATAATGTGGAAACCTCTAAGTTAATTAGAATGTATAAAACCTCTGAATTCCTTTAAAATTGCCTTATTTATGTCTGTTAGAAATCCTTGCATCATGTGGAATAGCATCTGTGTCCTGTAGTATATTTCCTTTACTAAACTACTACATGTATTTGAGGGAAGTTAATCCAGAAATTATTTCTATTATATGAAAATATATACGTACAGGCATACAGCTACACAAATACATAATTTAATAGCTAATAATACTAATGAATACAAATAATACTAATAAAATCAGTATTACTCATGAAACTTTTTATATATTGTAAATGAACTTAGATCATTGCCTTCTCATTTCCCTGTTTTCATAGTACAGAAAAGATGAGAGAGCCAAATACTGTTGCGGATATCTGGGACAAAACCCTGACCTCCCCTGGAAACAAAATGTGACTCTTACACCCCGGGGTGAACAGGCAGAGATGCTTATTTCCTCATAAGGAAAGAGGCACCACCAGACACCAGACTTCTCTGTCTCAGCCTGTGTGCACAGGCAGACTGCAGACAGTTTCTGCTGTCACTGTGGGTTAAACGCCAAGGGACATGGAAAGCTCACAGCTTGCAGGGGTTCAGCAAACATGCCAAAACTTTTCAGATCCTGCCGACTCACATCTCCAGCCATCTCATAATTTCTCCCGATTTTAACACCAATCTGCACAAGTCTGTTTGCTGATAAAACAACTAATGATTCAGCTCCCAGAATTTTATTGTCAGGATGATAGAAAGAAGAGTTTCCAGTTAAAGGGAGAAACTTTGCCATCTGGTTTGTCCAGAGTGCACTTCCATATGAAGGGCTGAATTTTCAGACCAGAAGTCGAACATCAAGATCATTGATGTCACCTAATGTGAGCAAACACAGTTTCGGAGATTGAGCCTACATATGCAAATACCTCATGCATACAATCTCCCCAACCTGAGGGTGTGTATAAGGCACATGGACCTTGCTGTCCTGAGGAAGAGAGGGCTATTTTGCGATGCAGCACACACAGACGTTGCTCTTGAATGAGGCTTAGACAAAATGAGAAGGTTCCTTGAGCCCTCAACCTGGCCCTGACCCAGGGGTGCAGGTTTGCATCCCTGGCCAGCCAATGCAGGCTCTCCCCACTGTGTCTCAGCCCCTGGCAACAGATATTTCCAGCACAGATGTCTCTGCCCTCACAAAGCTCTTCTGCTTTATATGAAAATACATAAATATTCATGGTTAAGAGCAAATTTCAGTGATTGTGTGTAGCCTCAGTGGTGATATCTGTGACACCACTGGGGCTGCCAGAGGTGTGGGCAAGTACTGGCAACCAAGAAGGGGCTTTACTGAGGTAAGTTTGGCAGCAGTTGACAGGAGTTTGCCATCCCTCCCTTGTTGCCCAGCAGTCAGGGTACCTCAGGGAAGACCTAGGATTCAGGCTGTGCTTGTACAGGTGTTTCAATTCATTGAATAATTTAGTCTTAGCTCACATGCAGGCGGTTGCACAAATGCTTTATGCATCTGTCTGCTCAGCTTGCCATTTGCTCTAGCTCCCCTTTTTGGAGGCCTACTTGATGCAATATCCCATAGTGCCTTCCTGACCTGACTCTCACCCAGGCCTGTGTTGACAACTGGGTATCAATTTAGGGAAGACACAGACTCAGACATAACACAGAACATCTGGGGTGCTTGTCCACCTCGCAAAATGTAACAGAGATTTTTCTGAGTTAGCTTGGGGCCTGACAGAAGAATAGTCATGCTGGGGATACCAACTGTTGCATGAACAAAAGTGGGATAAAGGCTTTGAAGAAATCACTGTATTAATGCATATATATGCCTTCTAGTGCCAAAGCTAATAACTGAGATGTGGATTAGATTAGATTTCTCCTTGCTGTATTGCTGAGCATAGTCTGCCTTGAGGATGAAGAAACTTTCACACCTTGTGTCATAGCGATAAGGAAGTGAAGGGTTGAAACTGAATACAGCACTTCACAACCACATCTCTTGTTGAAGGCAGAACGTTACTTCCAAAACATTATCAATGGCAATCTTGAAAACTCTTCAGCTAGTTCAGACCAAGCACTGTCAAGAACTGCCTAGTGATCTGTGACTTTTTCCTTATGGCATTACCATTTGTACACAAAATGACTAGCAATTCTTCAATCTGGAATGAAGGATGTGAATACAACAGTAAAGCACTGGTGTATGAGACGCAGTGCTACAGAACTGTGACCCAGACACTGAGGGGACAACTGCTCCACACCAAACCAGAAGTGTCTGCAAGGTGGGTAGCATGTTAGTCCCTTGTTTATATGACAAATCCCTTCTGCCATCTACTATGAACAGCTGTGAGGACAAGAATACCCTGAGGTGAGAACTAAGCAATCTCAACACTATTGTTTCACTGAACATCATTCTCCATTCACAACTTTCAAAACCAGTGTTTTGAGGAGAGAAACTGCAAAACTGAACAAGCATCAAGACTGACTTCTTATTTTCAATGGCATGCACTGTGTTTGTGGCACCAGCAAAGATCCCCGCCTGGCATCAACATCCCCCTTTCCCATGAGCATGGGGGGCCATTTTTCCTACATCCAGCATGGGGCCAAAGAAAGGGGGAGGTAAGACAAATTAAATTGTTGCTGGTACTGTGTGCCCATGACAGATTGACTAGCTATGAATGGTTGAAGTTGAAACCTTAAAGCATGGATTGGTATCTCTTATTTTTCATGGTGCTTCTGGTACACTGGGTCAAAATATTTGCCTTTTACCTCTGGGAAGTTTGGCTTAGGTTCATTCTGGGAGCCAGACACTAACTGCAGCAGGGAAGCCCAGGCTGGGGCCATACCATTCTGTCTCTCAGTGCCCCCAGAGACAGGTACTGCCAATCAACTGCTTCCTCCACAAGGCAGTGTGAAAGTGTGAAACTCATAGAAGAGCAGTCAGGAGGCAGCCACATTGTCAGACCTCCTTAAGTCCACTTACTTCATGAGAATGGCCTTCTTAAAATATAAATATAATTAAATTCTTGAAGATGTATATCTAATGATATATTAGAGAAAAATTGCAGCAGGGCACTCAGAGAAGTATAACTCCTGTAAAATTTTCTTTAATAATTAATTTCTCTGCTTAATTCATAGATGATTACACCTAGTTATTCTAAGGCAGATTTCAGAAAGATTAAGGCAGACTTATTACTTGCCACAGGAGTAAGATATTTTTATATACAGAATGTAAGAAACAAAATACCAGTTTCTGAGTTCAGTTGGATACTGTTTAACTTGCCTGTGGTAAAGCTTTTCTCTGTTAAGTACCGTTTGGCTCAAACCGATTGTTATTGTAATTGGAAATACCTTTCCTAAATGTTTTGTCTGTTAAATGTTAATTACCTGAGACCCCTTTNTCCCCATAACTTCAAAAGTATGCTCTACACAGAACTCCCCTGGACTTTCCAATGAGTCAGTGTCTTCCAGGGACTCCTGCAAGAAGGAAACCCTGGCTCTGGCCTGTAGTAGAGCTGAACCTCTTCTGCCCTCCATTGTACGTCGGGAGCAGTGGTGGTTAGCACAGTCCCTTGAGCCCCTGCCTAGAGCTGATCTTAATAAAGGCATCAAAAAGGAAAAGGTGCAGAAGGCATTTCTGTTCTCCTCTGGCCTGTTTGACCAGTATTCCTCCCCTCAACCCGGTCGCAGGACCTTGGCCTAATTCAGAGCTGGGGCGAGGTGAGGACAGGCTATGTTTGACACCCCCTGGGTAGTTACTGGACCCACTGCCCTGTAGGTTGCAAGCCCATCAGTCTGGCTGGATTGCTTGCTGCCTGTCCTGAAAACTCCAGCGATTCAAGGGGGAAGGTCAGTCAGGTTATCATCTCTGTGCTCCCTCCAGCACAGAACTGTTCCCTATAGCACCTTATTTACACAGTCCACCATGACTATCAATTAGCTCCCACAACTTCCAAATTATTTTTCTGGCCTGGCAGAGCCTCCCTACCAGCGTATTATTTTTGATGCTAAGTATGCCCCTTCATCTGTTCATTTTGTTTCCAGCTGCTGTTGACTACACCCGGCAAATCTCTTCAAATAAATCCTCCATTCCACTGACATTTCTTGAAAATGTTCTCTTCTCTTCTTTCCCCCACTTCCTTTTAATTAGCATTTTCATACAGTTAGGTCTTTAATGCCTCTCCATAAATACCACCACTTCCTTAAAAATTGTAATGGCTTTACTCCAAATTCCCATCAGTTTCTTGTGATCTTCTGTATCTTGTAGATAAAAAAACCAGCAGCCTGTGTACCATCTCGCCAGCACCGGGGACAAAGGGACAAAAGGTCACCCAGCCTCTGGTACATTGCTTTTGTACAAAAAATTACAAATTGAACTGTTCTCTCTCTCTCATTTATTCCCTCCTCCCTTTTTTTTTTTTTCCAAGTGGGGAAGCTACTAGATTGCATTTCAAATTTATATTGAAATTACTGCCCATTAATGCTTATAAGCCTTCTCTGAGTTTGTTTCTGTATGTGGCTCCTTTCTGAGACTCTCAGGTAACATATTTGGTTGTGACAGAATTTACATTCCCTTGCTCAGGTGAAGCTCTTTTAGGATTTTTCTCCCTTTCAATTATCATAGGAATGCATAGTAAATGCTACATCGTAAGCCTGTAGCAAGCCATGTGCAATGTCATGCGAGAAAAGCAAATTTTGCACCAAATATCAACTTTGTCGAGAGCATCCTCTGTGCTGCAAAATTGGACTTTTAATCCAAAAATTTTTAATTCATGAAGCATACACGTACAGAATCACAGAATCATAAAATAGTTAGAGATGGAAGGGATCTCTGGACATTATCCAGTCCAACCCCGCCACCAAAGCAGGGTCATCTCCACCAAGGTTACACGGGAATATATCCAGGTGGGTTTTGAATGTCTTCAGAGTGGGAGAATCCACAACCTTCCTAGGCAGCCTGTTCCAGTGCTCTGCCACTCTCAGTGTAAAGTTCTTCCTCAGGCTGAGATGGAATTTCTTGTGTTGTAGTTTATGGCCATTACTCCCCGTACTACTGATGGGCACTACTGAAAAGAGTCTGGCACCATCCCCTTGGCACCCACCTTCGAGATATTTATATGCATTGATCCCCTCTCAGTCTACTCTTCTCTGGACTACAGAAGCCCAGCTCCCGCAGTCTCTCCTCTGGTACGGGAGATGCTCCCGATCCTAAATCATCGTTGTGGTCTCCACCGACCCTCTCCGGCAGCTCCTTGTCCCCCTTGTGCTGCGGAGCACAGAACCAGCAGTGTCGGTATACAGCACAGATGTATCCGTACAAAGCCCACGGCGTGTCTATGAAGCGTCTTCCCAAGGTACCTCTGCGGTATTCTGGGCAATTCTGGGCAATTCTGGGCAATTCTGTGGAATCTTTGTGCCCCTGGCAGCCCCGGNAACCCCCTCTTCCCTGTAGCTTTCCTCAGGGGCCGCCACGCGGCCCGGGAGAGTCCCGAGGAATGCAGCTGGACACTGGCGCGCCACAACAGCGACTTGTTTGGGTGTAGCTGTGGGGAAATACAATGCGGTTGCTTGTTTGCGAAGTAGGAGGTGAAAACATCGAGAATTCTCCTTTTGCAGATTTGTGATAAGCATAGTCTGCGCTTCGTCAGAACCCTGTTCGAAGTCTCCATGTTGTCCTATCTGGATGAAACTGATCTGACAAGAAGCTGGGGACGTTCTGTTTGGGCTAAGCACTTCCAGTAAACTCTTGGCTGAAAAAACCAGGTGTGTATCCATCAGGAAGCAGAGAGGTACAGACTAAATGGATCTANGAATCTTTGTGCCCCTGGCAGCCCCGGGCCCCCCGCTCTGCTACTCCCCGGCGCTCCCTAGCGGCCTGCGACGACCCCACGGCGCCCTCGAGCGGCGGCGTAGTCCCGCCCCCGGGAGCGCGAGATGTGGCTCTGATTGGTCGCGACGGGACGGCCCCGCCCCCTGCGCAGGGCCGGCCCTGGCGGCGGGGCCCGGCTGTCATGGAAGCGCCGGACGGAGCACGGGCAGCGGCGGTGGGTGCGTCCCACTGAGGGCGACGGCGGCTGCGGCGGCAGACGGTGCGGAGCGCCCCAGGAAGGTAAAGGAAGGTAAAGAACGGCCTGCGGGCCTTTCTGGCCGGCTCCGAGCATGGCGCCCGCGGGGGTTGGGTGCCGTGAGGGAAAGGAGGGAGGGGGATAGGGCCNGGCAGTCTTCAACGCAGCTCGTGATGGCAAGCTGCGGCTCCTTTCCAAGCTACTGGCAAGCAAAACAAGAGAAGAGGTGGCCCAACTAATGTCAGAAAAAACCAATGGTGCCACACCACTCCTGATGGCAGCCCGCTATGGTCACCTCGACATGGTGGAATACTTGTTGGACCATTGTTCTGCCTCGATAGAGGTTGGTGGCTCGGTGAATTTTGATGGTGAGACTATTGAGGGGGCTCCACCGTTATGGGCAGCGTCAGCCGCCGGCCACTTGAAGGTTGTTCAGTGTCTGTTGGATCATGGTGCATCTGTCAACAACACAACTCTAACAAATTCAACTCCGCTTAGAGCAGCCTGTTTTGATGGTCACTTGGAAATAGTAAAATACCTTGTGGAGCACAAAGCAGACCTGGAAGTATCAAACCGTCACGGGCATACCTGCTTGATGATCTCATGTTACAAAGGTCACAAAGAAATTGCTCAGTATTTACTTGAAAAAGGAGCTGATGTGAACAGAAAAAGTGTTAAAGGTGAGTTAGTTTTTTCACTTTCATTGTGGTAAATAGACGTAAAGTTACTCATTTACATTTTTAGGAGTCTGACATCCAAAAAATATTCTTCTGTTCTCATAAAATGTAAGATATAAAGTGTTTATAGCTAGGTTTTTACTTTTTAATTTACTCTTTTTTAACGTAGATTATAAAATTTTGTTTTGAATTGATACATTTTAATCTTAAATCCCTAATTCTTAAAAGACTTAGTCATATGCAATGTCACATTTATGCATGTGTTAAAAGCTAATAAACTTGCTGAGAGCCACTCTGTGTAGTAGGTTGGTCTAGCAACGTACCCGTATTCTTGGTTTTCGTACTATTAACAAATCAAGTATGGTTTTGTGTACAGCAATCTGTGCCAGTGAGACTGGTCTAAGGAAATACACATAAAGGAGGAAAAATACTTTGTGCATTGGAAAATGAATAACCACTTTGCTGTTCACCCACTCCCTCCAGGTTACTGAGTAATTTTGTACCTTTTCCAATGTTAGTAAACAAAAGTATATATTAGTATTAAAGAAATGAAGATGCAGGTGACTGTGATCTCAACAGAAGGAATTCCAGTGGCTCACAGATCTCAAACCCATTTTACAGTTGCTCTGGTGTTAGCACGGAAAGTGAAGAACTCTGGCTTTTTTTCCTGTGATCATAATAAGCTGGATATTTAAATTTTTTATTGCATATCAGACTTGTATTTAGTGGTGATATTAGCCTGAAAAGCACACCAGTTAGTGCAAGTTACAGTTAATCTTTTATATTACTGAGCCAGGATTATGTTTCAGCAGGTTTTGGGTTTTTTAATATTTATCAATATAAATACAAAAAATCATCTGCCTCATCTGTTCAAAACTCATCTGTTCTTTTTGTAGCATAATACTTCTAGTGCCATTTCCAGGCTAATTACACTTGTAACTATATATTGTACCCCCTAGTTATTTGTGTTAAAATATCCTTTGTGTCTAGATTATTGTATGATACTGGTAAACACCAAATGTGAGAGTAATCTTTAGAAAAGCTGCTTGGTTAAATATGCCTTTTTTCAGCAAATATGTGGGTTTAGCGTAAAGAAAGCTAAACTACAGATTTGTCATGGAGGTGGGCAGAGCAAAATAAATCTTCCTTTGTAAGGGTTTGAGGTTGCTTATGAATCATCATGGACTTGTGGTAGGATAAAAATGCCATTTTTCTAAATAACATTCTGGGAATAGCGAGCTAAATATAAAGCATGTAAGCAGCTGAAAACTTGGGATTTAGTTTTAAACCTATCCCTTTATATGATAGGTGTGAACCAAGCAATGCTGTTAAGTATTTGATTTAATAGGGAAAAAGATGTAATTCTGCAGCTCTTTTTCTCCCTCACTTTGTGTTGCTGGAGTAGCTTTACCTTACTCGTCCTTTTTATTCACTTCATTAGTGAATTAGTATTATTTGTCATTGTTTAAGTGGCTGAGAATTTTCACAGTGCTGTCAATTATTATCTTAATTCCTTTCCACTTCCTTTAGTTTCTGTGTGACTTGCATCTAGGCACACGAGCAAAGGTTCTTAAGGTAGATAAATAATCCTTAATTAAAGAAGTTGGATTGGAGGTGGTTCAGCTCATTAAAACTCATTTTATACTTCAAACTGTCATGTGATGTGTGTACGTAATAGCTATCTGTTGGTAATGTGTGGAAATCCCCTCTGGTAGGACGGGAGCATACTTTCTGGTATCTTAAAGAAGTCTGATCTCTGAAGTTACTAAATTAGCGATGGTGAGGTAAGGCAAGCAAGCAAGCAAGCACTATGAACAGTGAAAGTCATCTGTGGAAAGGCAGAAGAACTGAGGAAAATTGGTAGCTGTAAGTATTGTAGCAGTGGCTGAGATCCAGCAGGTAACCTCCTCCTCAGTTTTGCTGTGGTTTTTTTTTTTTTCTGAAATGCTGTAGATTTTAAAATTAATCCAACAGGATTAATAATACATTGTCACCCTTCCCCTCAAAGAGTCTTGTGTACTACTTTCAGTTTCTGCTCCTCCCTGCTATGTACTATATAGCTGACAGTGTGTCCCTGTGTTTGTAGCTGGAAGATAACAGAGCACCTGAGTGTTCTGCTCTTGAGTAGTAAAAGTTGTTGCTGCCCTTGTATGCGAGTTCTTTTTAGACAGGCCCCTTCCTGGGCCATGTATAGAGAAACCTATTGTTCCATGAAAGATATAAAAAAACCTATGAAAGATGTAAAATTGCAATGCTCCTTGTAAGAGTAGAACTATGTAACTTCAGTAGAGTTGCTGTTGTTGGAGATTACTATAGATTCTTTTTTAGATATTATTCCTAGAGCTTTTATAAGGGTCGGGGGCAGAATTACTTGAACCATATCTTGTGGTTTTTCACAGGATTTTCATATTGCAAAATAGAACTTAATACCCAGTTTAAACCTCATGAACAGATAGATATGAAAAAGTTTCAAAGTGTTGACCGTTGCAGGGAAAAATCTGAGTACTTTGATAGGAAAAAGTAGGTACATCCACATGCATCTAAATGTTTGAAAGAGTAGGTGAAAATGTGTGGTAAAATCCTGCTTTTAAAATGCAGATGTGTTTTGGACTATGGAAATTCAGAATTCAGAGGTTCTTGAAAAAGTTACAAAGGTACAGAAGTACAGCCAGGAAATTAAGATGTTCATAAAGATTTCAGAGTGTGTCAGGTAAGATGCTACACTAAGGTGAATGAGGTGAAGTGTACATCTGGCAGTGTGGCATGGTGATGATGAATCCTCAACTGTGAAAGATGGCCAGTGTTTCTGAATTTAAAGTATGAGCCTTTGGCAGTATTTGTTTCTACTGTTTTGCAGATCTGAACTTTCCCACAGTTTTTCTGAACTTCTGTGTAGGATTTAGGGCACAGAACTGTAAGCAAAGGATTTAAAAAAAAATTTTCGTTTACATGAACAGTGTAAGCGATGGGGGCAAACTGATAGGTCAGATAACAAGGGTGGATGGGTTTTATTACTTTGTGATTGTGGAAAACAGCAAAGATATCTGTAGATAGGAAGCAGCCTAAGGAATACTTCACAGAGTGAATTAATATACCACTGTCTCTGATTCGTAGCTTTCTCCAGTGTACTGCCGCCATGGTTTAATGCTAGCCAGCAGCCAAGCCCCAGGCACCTGCTTGCTCACTTCCTCACCAGTGAGACCAGAAAGAGAATACTCATGGGTTGAGATATTGATAGTTTAACAGAGAGAACAAAAGCCATACACACAAGTAAAGCGAAACAAGGAATTAATTCAGTGCTTCCCATGGCCAGGCAGGTGTTCAGCCACCTCCAGGAGAGCAGGACCCCATCACATGTAATGCTTACTTGAGAAGACAAATGCAATCACTCCAAATGTTCCCCCCTTCCTCTTCCCCTCAGCCCCTCAGCTGAGCAGGATGTCACATGGTCTGCAATATCCCTTTGGTCAGTTGGGGTCACCTGCCCCAGCTGTGTCTCCTCCCAGCGTTTCAGGCACTCCTAACTTCCTCACCAGTGGGGAAGTGCAAACAGCAGAAAAGGCCTTGGCTTTGTGTAAGCCCAGCTCAGCAATAACAAAAACAGCTCTGTGTTATCAACCCTGTGTTCAGCACAAATCAAAAGCGCAGCCCCATACCAGCCACTGTGAAGAAAATTTACTCTACCCCAGCTGAAACCAGCAGAACAACCCCTGGTTTGAGAAGTTGCAAGTTAAAAATAAAGTTTAATGAGTTTCACTTGTAGGTAATGATCTCTCATATGGCAAGTTGTTATGTGGTTCCTAAAAGTAGGAAGAGTGTGGATAGAGTAGCAGAGACGCAGTTTTTTTCAGAAAGTGGAATCCTAGAACTAAAACTGCAACTGAAGCACAGTTCTGTCTCTTTGACAGATGAGGAGCATGTTCTGTGTCAGATACACACTGTCTTCTCTCCTGCTGCATTAGGAAGACTGCCAGTGATTTGTTATTTGAGGGTGCTACCTTACTATTACCTTCAGAACAGACCATTACTTTCTCAAATACAGTGTTTTGCTGCTGTGTTTCTGTGCACAGTCTTCATTTGGTGATGTGTAGACAGGGAGATGCTTACTGCCTTAATACAAATCTCAGTTGTTTTGGGAATTCCAGATTTGGGCTCTTTGGGGCTGTTTTTGATTTTTTATTTAAGGTACAATATTTAATTCAGACTTTTTCATTTTCGTTCAGACTGATTGTAAAGAAATCTTACACTTCTGCATCAATTCCAGACAGGACAATTAAGATCTTGCATTTTGAAAATTTGCAGTGCACATTTTAATAGTTTGTGTTATACTTTATTCTCCTCTGTCAGATTTGCAGAAAGGAAGGGCAAAAAAAAAATCCATTTTTACAGCAGTTAATGAGTTAGGTTATGGTAGCCAGGATGAGCCTAATGCAAGGGAATTGTAATCTTTTTTTCAAAATACATGCTTGAAAGGCAGGTGTTTTACCTGAACATAGCTAGTAAGTCTTTCCATTGCTCAGTGGCTTGGTATGTGGTCTCTCTCTTCAAAGTGTTTTCTGGGGTTTTATTAATGGTTTTCACCAACTCTGGCTGCCTTCAGTAGTTGACAGACTCATCAGCAAGCTTAAAGACTGGTTTTTCTCCTCCAGAGTATTAGAAAATCAAAAATTCTTTCTAAGAAATGCTGGATTAGGCATTCTCTTAGTGGTCCCTTGTGATGAGCACAGTAGTGTTTGATTGCATTTTAAAAAATAAAAGTATACTGTGATTCTTAAATTCCACTGGCACAGTATTTGATAGTTTTGTAAAATAATATGGTAAACAAGGTTTGTTGACTTTGTTTCCTCATTTTGGGAAGTGTAGAAGCATACAAACCTCTGTCTCCGTGGGTACTGTATTAAGGGCTAGTTCTATTTCAGTATTGTTGTTTGTAAGGGGTACTGGAAGGTATAACGCTCAAACCTGCTGGTAAAGGAAAAAACCTTTTACAGACATGGCAGACCAGAAGTAGGGGAATTATATAGAGTCATGTTCTTTCCTTTATGACAAGTGTGGTCTAGTATGTGTTAAAAATAATTAATTTTCTTATGCAGTAAACATTAAGGAGTCTTGACAGGTTTGTTTTCTTCTGAGGGCGTTGGTCTTCTCTGGTTGCCAAGGTTCACAGAATCATTGAGGGGGCAGGGAGGGGGAAAAAAACCCCAAAACAAAGGTCCTTGGGTTGTTTTTTTTTAAATTTATGCTTATTTGGTTCACTTGGTGGTGTTGTTGTTGCCTTTTTTTTTTTTAAATTCTCCCTGTGAATAAACACTTGCTGTAAAAGTGCTGTGTCTTTACTTGTTGTTTTTTTTTTGGTGGGGAGGAGGTTGGATGTTTACTCTTTTTTTGCCTTTTTTGGTAGGTATTATGTGGTACAGGGCATTGAAACTTGTGGATATTTTGTATGTGACCGTGTGTGGAAACTGAACTTCAGGAGGAATGTCTGTAAGCTAAAAAAGTAAGATAAAGATACAGTTTAAGTTTAATTCTAACTAAAAAGTTTTTGTTGAAATTAAATGATTAACAGCATGCTGTTATTCATTTAATAATTAGTAATCTTGATAATACCAGTTCTCATGAAGTATTCAGTGAGAAAGACAACAATTATTCCCTTACAGCATATGGAAATTAGATTAAAATAAATTGTTGAGATTAGCAGTTCTTTGCATTTTTAGTTAGTTTCTTGAAGGAAAGACATTTAGTTTTTATTAGCTATGGATACTAAGCATTAGGATGTATAACGGTTTTCTTGTGTTCTCTCCACGTTTGTGTCTATCTGGCAACACTTTCAAATCAGTAAAGACTCTTGGAAGACTGAATTACTTTAAGTACTGTGATAGAAAAAAATTAATGTTGCATCAAAAAATTCACTTTATAAAAGTGATAATTCATTTGTAAAACTGCAAAAATAAATACAGGTGGTTAATTTTACACACTGGTCAGTCATCTAAATTAAATACTTTTTTTCTTTTGTTTTTAATGATCTTGGATAGAAAATCAGATTGGTGTTAAGTTTTAATGTAAGTTTTACAACGTGGGACTTTGATAAGGCGTTTTGGAAGTATTAGGAAGTGGATGCACTTAACTGGTTACAAATCAAGTCAAATCACTTTCTGTGCCATGGCTTAATTTTCTTTCATTCCCTTGTCACAAGCTATCAGTCTATCTTGGGATTTATTTGCTTCTCATGTAGAAAGGTCTGTCCTCCTTATGAATTTGAATACCTGCCCCCTCTCCGGTAAGCTTTTTGGAAACACTGGGTAGTTAGTTCTGTGGTACATGAAGTGTTTCTGAAATGCTCTGAAATGTTTCTGAGGAGTCCTGCTAACAAAAGAGTAAAGTGTGAAGGTGCAATGCCAGCTCCCATACCTTTTTCCATATATCTGCAAGATTTGGAAGGACTGGAGTTGCAGTTATTCTGTTTCTTTTTTCTATTTTTAATAAGAGGAAGTTATTAGGTAATGTGAATATTAAAGTTAGAATCAGTTTGTAAGCAGTATTACCAATACAATATAGTGACACTCAATATTTGGCAGAGCAGTATCAGAACTACCAGAATCATCTGCAGTCCAGTTTTTTGTCTGTGCAAGGAGCCTTTTGTGTTGTGGTAACACTAACTGTCTTTGATATGTGATTAAATTCCTGCGTGCCATTTTACAATTAAAAATTGATTAAAAAAAAATTAATGAAACCTACTTTGAAATAATCATTCCCATCTTTAAAAAATTACTTTAATTTGACCAACACCATCATATGTGTCTCTTGGAAAATTGCTTATCAAAGAGAATTACTTTCAAATTACTTTTGCTTTTTTTCTCCTTTTTCCTTCTTAATACAGCAATAGATATAACATTGTTTTTCAGTTTGTTACTGGATAGGTAATGTTACAAAAATTGAATTAACCGCTGAATTGTGTTCAGCCACTATTTATTACTGTAGACTATACGATCACTATCGTGACACTATAAACAATGTAATGTTTTGAAATGGATGTGTTAATTCACAGAACAGTGGTTGATTTGCTGTATTTATTTGAACTGTTCAATTTCTGGCCAGTGTGTAGCCTTTGATTTACACATTAAGGCAACTCCCATGTTTTCTTTCAACTCTTCCTCTGTTTTAACAGTTGATATTTCTTAAGGTTGGGGTTTATGTTTGGGGGTTTTTTTAAGTTGTCAACTCTCAACTATCTGTCTACTCCTAGGTACTTTTCTATGGAAACTTGTGTTTCTTACAAAGTATTCTTCCCACTGCTGTATCTGTACAGTCCAATCAAACTTCATTGAGGTACAGCCACTAAAAATTAGTAGTGATGGTCTCACATTATTAGTTTATACATGGCATAATTTAAGCTGTGGTTATTTTAATTCTAAGGGCTACTGTAGTGTAAATAACTGGGAAGTTACACTACTTCTGATAGGCTGTTTAAACTGAAATCAGTAATTTTAATATCAATAAAAAACCCTAAATTGTTTCAAATTTAGGGCATCCAGTTAGAAAGACCAGTGAAATTCCTTGGACTCTTAAGCACATTTCCACATGTTCTACATAGCTGCTTTTTAAATTAATAGCATACACACTGCTGGATTGAGATTACTTGGACAATGGCCAAGCTTATTTTGTGTATACTTTTTTCAGTCTTAGTCTGTATGCCTGTAGATTCATAAAAGGGTGTCAAAAGCAGCATTACGTGTTGATGGATCTGCAGTGTGTAATATGCGTAGCTGGCACTGTTGCAGTTGTCAAAGCTAGCAAAATATATATTAATAGTTGTGAATCAATCGTAAGAACTTTGATGTTACTGATACCTTTTGGCTTATTTGCCTTTAATATGCTTTTATGTTACTATTCTTTAAATATATTAAAAATACTTCCTTGAAGTCAGAAACAACTGCCAGTTGCAGAGCTGTGAAGGATAGTGTATGGAGTTGAGTACACCCTGAAAAAGCTATGTTAGCTGGTGGCTCAGCCAGCACTCATGTGCATCTGGTTTTGCGTTTATCAATAAATGCAGAACTGAAGATGTTCTGAGGGACCAGCCATTCTTTAGTTCTGGATTGACTGCTGTAGTCTCATTTTAACTAGACTTTCAGTAGCACAGCAAGAAGAGTAAAGTGTATGTGTATTGGTAAGTTTGTATTTAGGTGTGCATTTGACATCTTCCTCTTTTAGGAATGTCAAGGTCTTGTCCTTTCGCAGTTGGCATATTTATTGGCAGTTTTCTGGTCTGTCATATCAGATAAAAATAGAGAGAATTATAGTTGATAAGCTATGTGTGCCAAATTTGCCAACTTCCAATCTACCTAAATTTGCTTAAATATCTACTCCTGTAATTGAATGTTTTGTTAGTCTCAATTGAGATTGTAGTGTGGCCAGACCTATAACTCAGTGCTATTAATGTTAATAGTTGTCTGAGGTGTTAGAAAGGTGAAAAATCACTTCTCTTTGTATGAACTAGATTTAGCTTTATGCATCTTGATCTATCAGGTAGTTTCATGTGCCACTCTGTATTTTGATGTCTTCCTCAGTTTACTTGTTAGTAAATGATTGTAAAATCAGTGGCCACTATTCAGAAATGTTTCAGGAAAAGAATATTTTGAAAGTTCCTTGTCAGTAAATGAAGCACTGTAGTGTATCTTACGGCTTTTTTTCTTAAAATGTTTCAATTTTGCACTTAAAATTCGGGGGAGAAAGTATGTTCATAACTCTGGTATAATTGCAAAAACCTGAGTCATAAGCTTTAGAAATAACTTTTTACTCATCTTTTGCCTGAATTTGATTAGTGTGTCAGCTAAACTTTGGCATCTGCAGGGCCTGGATTGAGGCTCAGTTTGTTACGGATAATTCAGTTTTTCTGTTATTGATATTTTTCTAGTTGCTGGAATTGAGACCGTCAAAGAGACTTTAAAATGTACTGTGAGTTCTTTTTCAGATGGTTCACAGAACAGTTTGAGGAAGAAGCAGGAGTTCAATTTACATGTGAAGTTTTGAGAACTGAAAGATAACGAGAGAAGGAGTGAGGAGTGGATGTTTGGGATAGTAGTGAGGAAACCACAGCAAAATGCCCAGTGCCCATCAGAAAATATTAATCTAAACAGTCTTTAAGTCTCTACATCCTTTTTCTGCATATCAAAACTTGAAAAGTATTAGACAAACATTTTGTGTCTCGGCCTGACAGAAGATAAAAACAAGCTGCTATGTGATAATCTGCTAATATAAAGCACAGAATAAGAGATCTGCATTGTGAATCTAAGGTGTCTGGATCTGCTGCTGAAAGACAATATTAAATTTAGAGGGGAGTAATTATGGTTTGACCAGACACTTCTGAATTTCGCTTTCCTGTTTTTTTCTTTTCTTTGGCTTTATTTACTTTTACTGTGCCTTGTTAGAAACGAGATAAGTGTGTTTTGAAGTCACGTATGTAAAAGTTACAAGGAGTCCAAATTATTTGTGTGGACCTACATTAAGTTCTTTGAATTGAATGAATTGGAAATGGGACGTATTCACTATTTCTGAAGTGTTTTTAATAAGTATGAAATACTGTTTCGTATAAACTTAAATATGTATGAATTTCACGTTTTGCTTTGGAATTCGCCATATTTAAGCAAGTGTAAACAATACATTTCTGGCAGAAAGAATGTGGTAGTAGAAAGACTTCACCTTTAGTTTTAATTTATTTTCATACAGTGTTAGGCTTTTAAAGCAGATCTCAGGCATGCTTTTGACTAGAGTTTCATTAATGAACTACTTTAGTATAAAGAGTGAAGTGTGCATTCTAGATATCAGAGTCTGGAAAAAAATTAAAGTGTATGAAGATAAATAGGAGCTGTAGACTGAATAAATGTACTCTTATCTGTCACATGACCTGCAGATTTCTAGTGCTTTCTTTCCTAATCCACAGTAGTTTGCTTAGAGACTAGAAGTACAACAGCAAAGCCCACTATGTATCACTGTCTTGTTGGCATTTAAAACATAAGCCTACCAAAAATGGAAATAAGGAAGTTTCCTGAAACTCCCTTAACTTTTGAAAGTCAGTCTTATGACTAGGAATGGGCAGACCACCATTAGGATAGCAAGTGTCCTTTGTGAGTGTGGAAACTCTCTAGCAGTGTAGCAGAAATTGATGATCTGATGAGCAGTTGACTGAATTTGCTGGGTTAATGATATCAGAAATCTTATTCAGGTTGTGAGGCAGAAATTAACATGAACTTTCTGCTAATTAATTTTGTGTGAAGCTGAAAAGCTTCTATGCCTGAGTCTATAATATATATAATATATTATAAAGAAAAGGGTAGATGTAAATTGTGTGGTTTTAAAGGCAGTCAACCACATTAGAGACTTTATGTTAGAAGAGGGCCTGGAGAGTTTGTCACCATTTTTTACTTCTGCTCCAGTGAAGTACTCTGAAGTTTAAAACCACCATCTAGTTGCAGCCAAATAGTTAGATATTTAGCTGTGATATCCAATACTTGCTTTCTAATTTTCTGTGAATATTTTCAAACAGGTGGCAGTAGTGCTTACTAGAATTTTCCCCACATGGTATCGGAACCAGAATGCTGTTAAATATAAAAGACTTTGCAATATCATGCTAATGGAAAATATGAAATGAAATCAAATGAAATCGAAAGTTGCTTGTAACACAGATGTCTGTATGTGTTGAGGACTTTTTTTTTCTTCTTGTCTTTGGGAGTCCGAACAAGAAGAGCAGAGGGGTTAAGGTGGGACTTAAGATAAAGGCCTAAAAAAGTATTAAGAATAGATTCCCTTGACAAAATATCCTGCTCCTTTAGAATATACCAGCAATCTCAAAGGTCCCAGCTGAGATGAAAGGTCTGTAGTGATGTTTTCCATTGAGTAAAGTCATTTATTCAAAACATGAAAATCAAAAGAGAATGCAGGTGAAGAGAGGAAGAGCTATAGGGTAGGTGAAAACAAAGCCAATACTGGGTTATCCCAGCTTTAATTTTCATACAGATCCCACTATTTTTAATAATTGCTGGAGATTGAGAGGAAGGGAAAGTAAACAAGGGAAGTAGGAAAATTGAAGCGACACGGAGGTAGCCATCTTAAGTTTCTGTTTCATACTTAAAAGGTAAAAAATCCCTTATAGAGTAAATTACTCCAGTTGCATTAAGGAATATGAACAGTGATCATCTAGTCCAATTGCCTGACCAATTTTCAGCTAAATTGAATCAAATTAGTGAGGACCTTGACCAGAGGCATCTGAAACACTGACAGGCTTGGGAAATCAATGACCTCTAAAAAAAGCTTCCTCAGTCTTTGAAGCAAAGAAGAGTTTCCTCATGTCAAGTCTGAATGTCTCCTAGCATAGTTTTGAGCCATTCCCATGTGTCCTGTTACTGGATACCAAGGGACCTCCCTCTCTGCTTCTCCTCAGGAAGCTGTAGAGAGCAGCATAATAATCCTTCCGCATCCATTTCTGCGAACTTGACATATCCAAAGTCCTTAGCAGCTCCTTGCAGGACATTGCTTCTAGCCCTGTCTCTAACTTGGTTGCCATCTTCTGGGTGCATCTGAAGACTTTCACGTCCTTCTTAAGTTGTGTGGCCTAGAACTGCTCACAGCATTCTGGGGAAGGCAGTGCAGTGCTGAGAACAGCAGGATAATCACCTCCGTGGGCCAGCTGGCTGTGCTGTGTTTGATGCAGCGCTTGGTGGGGTTTACCCTGGTGACTCACACTGAACTTACTGCCTACCAGCACCCCTGGGTCTTTTTCTGCAGGGCTGCTCTCTGGCCTGTTCTTCACTCNGAAGGGTGTTGTAGGGGATAATATAAAAGACAAAAAAGGCAAAACTCACTAAAAGGCAAAAATCCTACATCCACTGTCTTCCCTTCATCTGCTGGATGCAAGTGACTTTATTTCTAGAAGGATATCAAATTAGTTGAAACAGGACTTTTCCCTTGTCAACCCAAGGTGATGGTACCAAATGATTGCATTGTCTTTTAAATGCCTTACTGTAGCATTCAGTATTATCTTCTCCATAATTTTTCTGAGTGTTGAGGTGAGACTAACAGGTCTGTAAGCTCCTGGGTAATCCCTCTTTCCCTTCTTATAAAATGGAATAACATTGGTTAGCTTCTACTCAGTGGGGACCTCCCCAGACTCCCAAGACATGTAGTAGCTGATGGAGAAGGGTACTGCTGTAACAAACATCAGCTTCTTCAGTACTTTAAATCCCATCAGGTCCCATGGACTTGTGAACTGCTTCTCAGCTAGTCCCTAAGAAGTGTCTGAACAAACGGGAAATCACTATTCCTGAAGTCATTCTCTAAATACAGGAAATGGGCAGATGATATTTTATCTGTATTATTGAAGACTGAGGCAAAGGGAAACATTTAATGTCTTCACACTTCTTCACCCTTAGTAGTCAGATGACTATCTTCAATAAGTATCACTCTGGTATTTTCTTTAGACCTCCTCTTGCTACTAGTGCACTTACTTTAAAACCCTTCCTGTTGTCTGACACAATACTGGTCAGTTTGAACTCTAATTGAGCTTTGGCCTTTTGCATCTTGTCCCTTGCATATGTGAACCACAGCTCTGTTAAATTCCTGCAAAGCCTGACCTTGTTTCCAGACAGTGTACAGTTTCTTTTTCCTCCTGAGCTCCAAGAGGAGTTCTCTGTCCAATCAAACAGGTTTCCTGTCCTGTTTGCTTGACTTTTGATAGAATGGAATTGCTGACTCCTGTGCTTTTATGTAGTGAAGAGTTCTATTTTAATTCTCATTTGGGGGTTTTTCTTTAGCCTGTTTAATTTTTTCAGATAATAATATCAAACACTTTGATTTTCATAACTGCATGGCAGCCTTGCTTTCATAGTACCTGAATGGGGAAACAAAACCTATTTTAAAACCATTAATATTTGGGGGGTTTTAACTATTTTTTTTAACTATCAGCACGGTGAGATTTGGATTGTAATTTGATATGTTTTATGTTATTGTGTTTGTTGTCTTGCAGGAAATACAGCACTGCATGACTGTGCAGAATCTGGAAGTTTGGAGATCATGAAGATGCTTCTCAAGTATNTTTTGATGATCTAATGGGTATACTGTGCAAAAGCGTTCTTGAAATAGAACGGGCTATGAAACAAACCCAGTGTCTTCCTGATCCAATACAGCTGAACAAAGCCCTTTCCATCATTTTGCATTTAATTTGCTTGTTGGAGAAAGTACCTTGCAGCTCAGAACAGGAACACTTTAAGAAACAAACTATTTACAAGTTTCTTAAGCTTCAGCCTAGAGG